>JAUJEN010000331.1:0-89204 GCA_030448925.1 Citrus cavaleriei
CTAGTTGGCTGCACATAAGGTTAACTGATTCTGCTTCTTTCACCTGCAGCACCTCCGTTTTTGTGGCCTTTTTCCGCTGGACGGTCTTGGCTCTCGGCCTTCGGGTCGAGTTGCTTTGGGCGCTGGGCTGTGCCTCAAGGGGCTCATTTTTTGTTCACACGGAGGTCAGCTTCGCAGTCTCAAGCGCCATCTCGAGTCCCGGGCGGACGAAGTTGGCCCGCCCCACTTGAAGGCTATAGCCCACCTGCTTTTGTGGCCTTTTTTCCGCTGATCTAACTTTGGCGCCTTCCGGGCTTGGGTGGTTATTTTGGTGAGGCTGTTCCGCGGGCCCATTTTTACACACAGAGGTTGCTCAAGAAGTCTCGCTACCATTCGAGTCCGGCGGGATCTAAGTTGGTCTACCAGTCCTGGCTAAGGCTTATAGCCCAATCTGCTTTTGTGGCCTTTTTCCACTGGATCACCGCCATACCCAGTCTTAGGCAGTTATTTTTGCTGCCATGTCTGCTGCCTATTTTTGGAAGGAGGTCAGCCAGAAAGTCTCGCGCCAATCCCAGTGCGGCGGATGAAGTTGGCCAGCCCCACCCCCCAAGGCTATAGTCCACCCGTTTTTGTGGCCTTTTTCCGCTGGATCTAATCCCATGCCTCGGCCTTCGGGTGGTTATTTTGGTGAGGCTGTGCCTCGCGGCCTATTTTATATCACAGGCTGCCTGCAGTGCCTCACGCCATTCCGAGTCCGCAGACGGTTGGTCTGCACCCGCCAAGGCTATAGGCCCATAATCTGCCAGGGTCTTTTTCCACTGACCTAACGCTGGCGCCTCAGTCTTTAGGCAGTTTTTGGCTGCCAGCCCGCTGCCTATTTTACACACTGAGGTCGGCCAGAAGTCTCACACCATTCCAAGTGCGGCGGATGTAGTTGGCCAGCCCCACCCCCCAAGTCTATAGCCCACCATGGCGCGTTACTTTTTTCCGCTTTGGACGACCATGCCTGCCTTCGGTCGAGAAATATTTTTGGGCCATGGCCAGTTCAAGGCCTATTTTTGTCACACCTGAGGTCGTCAGAAGTCTCATGCCATTCCGAGTCCGGGCGGATTTGGTGGCCGCCCACCTCCAAGGCTATAGCCCACCTGCTTAGGGCCTTTTTTCCGCTGACTTAACTTCTTACGAACTGCCTTCGGTGGTTATTTTGATACAGCTCTGCTGCCTAGTTTTTGCAGACGGAGGTCGCCAGTACCTCGCCATTCGAAATTCATGACTGTTGGCCAGCTCCCCAATTTCAAGGCTATAGCCTACCCGCTTTGTGGCCTTTTTCCTGGATCTAACTTGGCGCTCGCCCCTGGCGTTGGCGCCACAGTTCGCTGCCTATTTTTGTTCACACGGAGGCCGCCGCGAAAGTCTCGCTACTATTCGAAAGGTCCCATGATCTAAGTTGGCCAGCCCCACCTCCAACGCTTATAGCCCAATTCGCTTATGGCCTTTTTCTGCTGGATCTAATCTGTTAGTCTCCGGCCTTCGGCTAAGCTATTTTTGGGCGCAGCTAAGTTCACGCCTATTTTTGCACACGGAGGTCAGCCAGAAAGTCTTGGCGCCTAATCTCGGTCTGGGATGGATCGGCGGGCCGGCCTCAATTTTATAGCCCACCTGCTTTTTGTGGCCTTTTTTTCCGCTGGTCTTGCCTCCGCCATGGCTGTGCTCAAGGCCCATTTTTGTTCACGGAGGCCGCCGAGTCTCACACCATTCCGAGTCCGGCGGACGAAGTTGGCCAGCCCCACCCCCCAAGGCTATAGCCCACCCGTTTTTGTGGCCTTTTTCCGCTGGACGAACAGGTCGCCCCTGCCTTCGGGAGGTTATTTTGGTGAGGCCAGCTCGCTTGGCACCACGAGGCTGCTCGCAGTGTCTCAAGGCCATCTGAAGTCCAGGGATTTGTTGGCTCCGCCCACCCGCCATAGCCCACCATGGGCCTTTTTCCTTGATCTAATCCAGGCTTCCGCCTGGTGGTTATTTTTGGCACAGTTGCGGGCCTATTTTTACACACGGAGTCCGCCAGTCTCACACAGTCTCGAGTCCGGGCGTGGACGGCGGCCGCCCCACCTCCAGGCTATAGCCCACCCGCTTTTTTGTAGGCCTTTTTTCCGCTGGACTAATCTCTACAACCGGGCTGGGTGGTTTTGACGCTGCTGTGCCCGGCTGCCCAGCTTTACAGACGGAGGTCATGGTAAATTTCCCGCCAACATTCAGGTCTGGGCGGACGTAGCTGGGCTGCCTCACCCCAAGGCTATAGCCCACCCGCTTTGTGGCCTTCCGCTGGACTCCATCCTACGCCTGCCCCGGGCGGTTGAGCTTTGGCGCTGCTGCTCATGGGCCTATTTGTCACATGATTGAGGCCGCCTGCAGTCTGCTGCTTAATTCCGAGTCCCATGGACTTGTTGGCCAGCCCCACCCCCAACGCTATAGCCCACCAGTTTTTATGGCCTTTTTCTGCTGGACGAACTTGCTGCCCCGGCCGTCGGGCGGTTATTTTTGGCTTAGCTGCCGCCTATTTTTGCACACGGAGGTCGCCAGTTCTTGCGCCATTCCGAGTCTGGCGGGATCGGCGGGCCGCCCCACCCCCATATAGCCCACCTGCTTTTGTGGCCTTTTTTCCGCTGATCTAACTTGGCGCTCGGCTCGGGCGGTTATTTTGGGCGCCACAGTTCAAGGCTCATTTTGAAACACATCGGAGGTCACGCAAAGTCTCGCCAGGCCATTCGAGTCCGGCGGATCTAAGCACAGCCCCACCCCCCAAGGCTATAGCCCAATCTGCTTTTGTGGCTCTTCCGCTGACTAATCCCATGCCTGGCTCGGGTGGTTATTTTTAAGAGGCTAGCTATGGCCTATTTTACACACAGAGGTTGCTCGTGAAGTCTGCCATTCGAAGTCCGGCTGGATTTGCTGCCCGCCCCACCTGGCCATTATAGCTCAATCTGCTTTTTGTGGCCTTTTTTCCACTGGGATCAACGCGGGCGCAGTCTTTAGGCAGTTATTTTATGCTACAGTTCATGGGCTCATTTTATATTACCAGGTCAGAAGTCTCGATCCCATTCCAAGTGCGCGGCGGATGAAGTTAATAGTTTAATTCCCCCAAGGCTATAGCCCAATTGCTTTTTGTGGCCTTTTTCCGCTGGATCTATCTTGGCGCTCGCCTTCGGTCGGTTATTAGCCGGACGCGTCTGCAGGTCATTTTGGCACATGGAGGTCGCTTTAAAGTCTGCTATTCAGCACGGCGGATCTAATTGGCCAGCCCAATTCCATATTATAGCTCAAACGCTTTTTATAGGTCTTTTTTCCGCTGATCTAACTACCTACCTTCGGGTGGTTATTTTGGCAAGGCTGCTCATGCCTATTTTTTGGCATTGACGGAGGTCGTCAAGAAAGTTCGCCATCTGAACCGGGCGATCGGCGGGGTCGCCCCACCTCCATATTATAGCCCAATCCAGTTTGCCTGATCTAATCTTGGCGAACTGCCTGGTGGTTGCTTGACACAGCCTGCTGCCTAGTTTCTTGTAGATTTGAGGCCGCTTGCAATTTCGCTGGCCATTCCGAAGTCTGGGCGGATTTGGCGGCCAGCTCCCACCCCCCAAGGCTATAGCCTACCCAAGCAGGGCCTTTTCCGCTGGATTTAACTTGGCTTCTTAGCCCTCTGGCGAGTTATTTTGGGCGCTACAGTTCGCTGTCTATTTTTTCACATCGGACACTGCAAGTCTCGCGCCATTCGAAGTCCGCTATGGGATCGGTTGGCTCAGCCCCAATTTCAACGCTATAGCCCACCTGCTTTATATTTTTTCTGCTGGATCTAACTTGTTGCCCCGGCCTTCGGCGGTTATTTTATGCCGGGTTGTGTTCACGCCTATTTTTATGAATATCGGAGGTCGCTTTCAGAAATTATGCCCATTCAGTTCATGGACTTAAGTGGCCGCCCCACCCCCCAAGGCTATAGCCCAATCTGCTTTTTTGTGGCCTTTTTCCCGGCTGGATCTATCTTGGCTTCCTGGTCGGTTATTTTGGTGCGGCTGTGCCCAAGCCTATTTTTGAGACACGGAGGTCGCCAGAAAGTCTCGCGCCATTCCCGAGTCCCAAGTGGGATCTAAGTTGGCCAGCCCCACCCCCAAGGCTGCCCACCTGCTTTTGTGGCCTTTCTCCTGCTGGACTAACTTACGCCTCTCGGCTTGGCTGTTATTTTTACGCAGGCTGTGCCTGCGGCTCATTTTTACACACGGAGGCTGCTCTGCAAAGTCTCAAGGCCATTCCGGAAAGTCCGGGCGGATTTAGTTGCCCAGCCCCACCCCAAGGCTATAGCCCACCTTGGTGGCCTTTTTCCGATGGACGAATCCCATGCCTCGACCCTGGCAATATTTTGGGCGCTGCCAGCCCGCGGGCCTTAGCAACACGGAGGTCAAGCCGCAAAGTATCGCTACCATTTGAGTCCTGGGCGGATTTGCTGTCCAGCCCCACCCCAGGCTATAGCCCACCTGCTTGTGGGCTTTTTCCAGTGGACTTAACTGCCTGCCTCAAGCAGTGCTTAAGCCGCTGCTGTGCTCAAGGCTCATTTTTGAGACACGGAGGCCGCCGCAGTTCAAGGCTATTCGAGTCCGCGGATTTAGCTGGCCTCTACCTCTCTAGTGTTGCCCACTGCTTTTGTGGCTATTTTCCGCTGGACTTAACTTGGCGCCTGCCTTTGGTAGTTATTTATGAGGCTGCTCTGCGGGTTTGTTTTTGGCATTAATGGAGGCCAGAAGTCTCGCGCTATTCGAAGTCCGGGCGGATTGTTGGCCAGCCCCACTTCTAAGGGTATAGCCACCTGCTTTTGTGGCTTTTTCTGATCGGTCTTGGCACCTCAAGTTGGCGAAAGAGTGATGCTACAGTTCAAGGGTTTGTTTTTTGTAGACGAGGCTACTTCAAGAAAGTTATGACCTGGAGTCTGGCGGACGATTCTGGCCGGGCGGCCCCCAAGGCTAGGCCCAATCTGCTTTTTGTGGACTTTTCCGGCTGGATTTTAATCGTGGCGCCTGGGCTCGGGCTGGCCAACTGCTGCTTTTTGAACACACGAGGCCGCTTCGCAAAAGTCTCGCGCCATTCGAACCGGCGGACGGTTGGCCAGCCTCACCCCCAAGGGTATAGCCCACCTGCTTTGTGGCCTTTTCCCTGACGGTCTTGCACCCCTGCCTTCGGCGGGTTATTTTGGGCACCTGCTGTGCCTGGCGTCATTTTTGTCACACGGAGGCCAAAGTCTTCAAGGCCATTCTCGGGAGACCGGGGCGGATTTGTCGGCCAGCCCCAATTTCAGGCTATAGCCAATCTGCTAGGCCTTTTTCCGCTGGGATCTAACTTACGCCTGGGCTCGGGTGGTTATTTTTACAGTCACCCAGTGGGCCTATTTTTTGGCACACAGAGGCCGCTTCGCAGTTCGCTGGCCATCTGAACCGGCGGACAAAGTTAATAGCCACACCCCCTAAGGCTATAGCCCAATCTGCTTTTTTGTGTTTTTTTCCGGCTTGGATCTAATCCTAGCCTGGCCTTCGGCAGTTGAGTTTTTGCTGCCAGTTCAAGGGTTCATTTTTGGCATCATCGGAGGTCGCTTGCAAAGCCTCGCTACTATCTGAAGTCCTGGGCGACGATAGTTGTCCAGCCCCACTCTAAGGCTATAGCCCAATCTGCTTTTAGGCCTTTTTCCGCTGATCACTGCCTGGCATTTTTGGTCAGCTGTGCCCAAGGGCCTATTTTTAGTAAACACGGAGGTGTCGATCGCAACGCTCGCTACCATTCCGGAACCTCATGGATTTGCTGGATAGGCCCCACCTCGGGCTATAGCCCGCCTGCTTTTTGGTGACCTTCCACTGATCTAACTTACGCCTGCCTTCGGGCAGTTATTTTTGCTGCTGTGCCCACGGCCTATTATTACACACGAGGTCATTGCAGTCTCGCCTATCTGAAGTCCTGGGACGGTTGGCTAGCCCCACCACAGGCTATAGCCCAATTTGTTTTTGTGGCCTTTTTCCGCTTGGATTAACTTGCTTCCGGCCTTCAAGTGCCCACGGGCCTATTATTGGCACACGGAGGTCAGCTGCGAAAGTCTCAAGGCCATCTGAGTCCGGGCGGACAAAGTTGGCCAGCCACACCTCCCAGTAGCCCACCTGCTTTTTGTGGCCTGGCTGGACGCATCCATGCCTGCCTGGCTGTGCCCATGGGCGATGGCACACGGAGGTCGCCAAGCCTCGCGCCATTCCGGAAGTCTGGGCGGATCGGCGTTGTCCAGCCCCACCCCCTGCTGGCTATAGCCCACCCGCTCGGCCTTTTTCCCGCTGGATCTAACGTGGCGCCTGGCCTCAAGTAGTTATTTTTATCGCAGTTGTGTTCAAGGCCCATTTTTTTGCCACACGAGGCTCGATCAAAGAACGTCTCAAGGCCATTCCGAGTCCGGGCGGATTTAGTTGATAGCCCCACCCCGAAGGCTATATTCACGATTTTTGTGGCCTTCCGCTGGATCTATCCTTGGCTCTGCCTCGGCAATTTTGGGCGCGGCTGTGCCCATGGCCTATTTTTAGCACACGGACGCCGCTCGCAAAGTCTCGCGCCATTTTGAGTTCACATGACGGTTGGTCAGCCCCACCCCCCAGGCTATAGCCCAATCTGTTTTTGTAGGCCTTTTTTCGGCTGGATCTAATCTCATGGCCCGGCCTTCGGATTCTGTAATTTGGGTGTAGCTGCTCACATATTAGCACACAGAGGCCGGCCGCAGTTCAGACTAATCCAAGTCCAAGGATCTATGTCATTACGCCACCCCCGAGGCTATAGCTAGCAGCCGATTTCAGGGTCTTTTTCCCATTGACTCATTCTATGCCTGCCTTTCAAGAAGAGTTTTTACGCCAAGGCCCATGATAACACTGAGGTCAGCCAAGAAAGTCTCGTGGCTATCTTTGGGCGGGACTGTTGGCCAGCCCCACCTCTAAGCACAGGCCCACTCCAAGCAGGCCTTTTTTCCGCTGGACGCACTTTACGCCTGGGCTCAAGGCTTTTGGGAGCGGCCAGCTCAGGCCTATTTACACACGGAAGCCGCTTCTCGCAAAGCTCAAGGCCATCTGGAAGTCCGCGGACGGTTGGCCAGCCCCAGCCCCTAAGGCTATAGCCCACCAGCCTGTGGCCTTTTTCCCGCTTGATCTACCATGGCGCCTGCCTCAGGTGGTTGGCTTTTGGGCACGGCTGTACTCTGCGGCCTATTTTTTGGTATTATGGAGGCCGTCATGAAAGTCTCGCGCCATTCGAACCGGTGGACGAAATTGCCAGCCCCACCCCTCATACAGCCCACCTGTTGCGGGCCTTTTTCCGCTGGACGACCCTATGCTTCTCGCCTTCGGTGGAATTTTGTCATGTTGTGGTCAGGGTTTGTTTTTTTCAAGACACTAAGCGGGCGGTAATGTCTCTCACATCTCGAGTCCCAAGGGACGGTTGGCCTGCCCCACTCTGCTGGGCTATAGCCCACCTGCCAGGGTTTTTTCCGGCTGGGACTAACTTTGGCGCCTGCCTGGTGGCTATTTTTGCTGGCTGTGCCCAAGGCCTATTTTTGGCATTATCGCAGGTCAGCTTGAGTCTGCTATTCCGAAGTCCTGCGGACTTGAGCACAGCCCCACCCCAGCACAGGCCCACCTGCTGGTACTCCGCTAGACTAATCTTAGCGCCCGGCCTTCTGCTGGAATTTTGCTGCCAAGGTGGTCAGTGGCCTATTTTTCGCACACGGAAGCCGCTTGCAATGTCTCGCGTCATTCCGAGTCCGGCGAACGAAGTTGGCCTGCCCCACCCCCCAAGGCTATAGCCCACCCGTTTTTGTGGCCTTTTTCCGCTGGACATCCCATGCCTGGCCATCGGGATGTTAGTTTGGCGCAGCTGTGCTCATGGCCTATTTTTAGACGGAGGTCAGCTTGAAAGTTCAGGCTACCATCTCGAGTCCCAAGGGATCTAAGTTGAGTTTCAGTCTGACCCGGCCATATTATATAGCCCAACTAGTTTTGGTGGTCGTTTTTTACACAGTTCAAGGCCTATTTTTTGGCACACGGAGTCCATACAGTCCGAGTCCTGCTGGACGGGTTAGGCCAGCCCCACTCTGCTATAGCCTACTGCTGGTGGGCTCTTTTTTTTTCACTGATTCTCGGCCTTCAAGGGAATTTTAGCTGGCTGTGCACCGAGGCCTATTTTTGCACACCGAAGCCGCCGAGTCTTTCTGTTACTCCGAGTCCGCGGACTTGCTGGCCAGCCCCAGCCCCTAAGGCTATAGGCCACCTGTTTTGTGGTTTTTCCTATTGGATCTATCCTATGCCTGCCCAGAGCACAGGAGTGAAGTGCTGCTGTACCATGCCTATTTTTTGGCATTTAGTCGTCAAGAAAGTTCAAGGCCATTCGAACCCATGGATTTTAAGTTACAGTTCCCACCCCTGGCTATAGCAAGACCAGCTTTTTTAGGCTTTTTCCGCTGGATCAACATGGCCCCGCGGCCTTCATGTTATTTTTGCTGGCTGTACTCATGGGCCTATTTTTTGGCAATAATGGAGGCTGATCACAAAGTTCAAGGCTATCTGAACTGGTGGATTTGGTTGGCTAGCCCCACTTACACATAGCCCACCTGCTTTTTAGGGTCTTCGCTGGATTCAACATGGCGCCTGCTCGGGCGGGTTATTTTAAGAATGGCTGTACCTCACGCCTATTTTACATCTGGAGGTCGGCCAAAGTCTCGCCATTCAGGTCCTGTGACTAAATTGGCCAGCCTCCCAATTTCAAGGCTATAGCCCAATTGCTGTATTTTTTCTGCTGGATTTGTCGATGGTTCTCGCCTTTGTATGGGATTTTGCTGGGTTGTGGTCAGTTGGGTCTCATTTTTTCGGCGACACGGAGGTCGCCCATAATGTTCACACTATCTGATCCTGGGCGGATTGCTGGGCTGGCTCCCACCCCCCAAGGCTATAGCCCAATTGCTTTTTAGGTCTTTTTCCGCTCGACGATCCTGGCGCCTGCCTTTCAGGAAAGAGCGATGCTACAGTTCAAGGCCTATTTTTTACAATGAGGTCGCCGCAGTCTCGCTATTCCAGTCCTGTGGACGGTTGGCCAGCCCCAATTCTGGCTATAGCCCACCTGTTGTATTTTTCCAGTTAGGATTTGATCCATACTGCCTCAAGGGACTTTTGGGCCATAGGTCAGAGTCCTATTTTTTTCCATTAATGGAAGTCAGCTTGCACGTCTCGTCATTCCGAGTCCGGCGAATCTGGTTGGCCTGCCCCACCCCCAAGGCTATAGCCCACCTGCTTTTTGTGGCCTTTTTCCGCTTGGATCTATCCCATGCCTTCGGCCATCGGGCTGGAAGGTTTGGGCGAGCTGTGCCCATGGCCTATTTTTTGCAGACACGGAGGCCGCCGCAGTCTAGCTACCATCTGAACCCATGACTCAAGTTGGTCAGCCCCACCCGGCCATAGCTATATAGCCCAATTCACAGGTTTTTATGCTGGCTGTGCCCGCTGCCTATTTTTTGGCACACTTGAGTCCAAGGCTGTGTCCCAGTCTGGCGACTTGCTAGCCAGCCCACCCCCTGCTATAGCCCACTCGCTTTTTTGTGGCCTTTTTCCACTGGACGACCCCTGGCGCCTGGCCTTTCAAGTGGAATTTTGGGCTGGCTGTGCCCGGGAGGCTTGCTTGCACACGAAGCCGCTGAAAGTCTTGCCATCTGAGTCCCATGATCGAGCACAGCCCCAGCCTCTTTGGCACAGTAGGCCACCTGTTTCAGGCTTTTTCCGCCGATCGGTCTCTTGCGCCTGGCTCAAGCGTTATTTTATGCTGGGTTGTGCTCATGCCTATTTTTTATATTAATGAGGCTGCAAAGTCTTCAAGGCCATTCCGAAAGTCCGGGCGGACGAAAGCACAGCCCCACCCCCTGGCTATAGCGCACCTTGCCAGGTCTTTTTTCCGCTGGATCATGCGCCCCTGCGGCTCGGGCGGTTATTTTGGGCTGGGCTGTACTCATGGTCCATTTTTGGCACACGGAGGTCGATCATTAAAAGTTCATACCATTCGAAGTCCGGTGGATCTAAGTTGGCCAGCCCCACCCCTGCTGGCTATAGCCCACCACAGGGCTTTTTTCCGGCTGGACTAACATGGCGCCTGCCTTCGGGCGGTTACGTATTGCTAAGGTTAATCTGATTCTGCTTTCTACCTGTAGCATTTACGCAGGCTGCTCGGAAAGTCTTCGCTACCATTCCGAGTCCGGGCGCGGACGGTTGGCCAGCCTCACCCCCAAGGCTATAGCTCACCTGCCTCTTGCCTTTTTCCGCCGGATTTAACTTGGCGTTTCTACTTTTCGGTGAAAGATGGATGCTTTGCCCGCCTTATTTTTTTTGCCATCAAGGCCGCTTTCACAAACTCGCGCCATTCAGTCCGTTGGACAAAGTTGGCCAGCCCCTACCCCCTCATATAGCTCACCTGCTGCAGGTTTTTCCGCTTAGATGAATCACCAAATTTCGCCATCGGCGTTAGTTTTGGGCGCTGGTTGTGTTCGCTGCCTATTTTTTTTCGTATTATTTGAGGCCGCAAAGTCTCGCCATTCCGGAACCGCGGACGGTTGGCCAGCCCAGTCCTCTGCTATAGTCCACCCGATTTCGTGGCCTTTTTTCCAGATTTAACTGCGCTTCCGCCAATCGGCGTTGTTTGGGCGCTGGGTTGTGTTCAAGGTCTATTTTTATATCGGAGGTCGTCAGAAGTTCACACATTATCTGAAGTCCCATGGACGGTTGGCCAGCCCCACTCACTGAGTATTATATAGCCAATTGCTTGGTGGTTTTTTTTACATACAGTTCAAGGCTCATATTTTTGGCACACGAGTCCACACAGGTCTCGTCCGGCGGATCTGGCTAGCCAGCCCCACTATAGCCCACCTGCCAGGCCTTTTCCACCGGACGGCGCCTGGCTGGCTGAATCCCATGCCTGCACTCAGCTGCAATTCATGGGCGCTGGCTGTGCCCGAGGGCCTATTTTTACACGCAGGTCTGAGGCCGGGCTGAATGTCTCTTGCCATTCCGATGCTCCGGCGGACAAAGCACAGCCCCACTTCAGTAGCTATAGCACAGCCCCACGGGCCTGGCGCTTGCTGCATTGACGAGGCCGTCAGTAAAGTCTCGCCATTCCGAGTCCTGGGCGGAGGCTACCTGTTAGCTCACCTGCTTTTTGGTGGTTTTTTTTAGATAGCTTGTGGTCCAAGGTTGTGTCCTTTTTTCCGCTTGGATAGCCCACTGCTAACTTATGCTCAAGGCCCATTTTTGCTTTTACTGGTTAGGCTCACCCCTGTGCTAGAGTTTTTTATTAACTTACGCCCCGGCCTTCGGCTGTTATTTTTGCTGGCTGTGCGTGAGGCAAGTCTCACATTATCTGAGTCCCGCGGATTGCTTGGCCATTTTTTGGCACATTATCAAGCCGGTAGTTGCAGGCTGGCCTATTTTTATATTAATGAAGGTCAGTACAAACTTCAAGGAAAGCCTCGCCATTGTTATAGCCCACCCATGGCAGGTTTTTTCCGAACCATGGGCGGTGTTATTTTGGGCGATTTGTACACGGAGGTCGTCAAGAAAGCCCTGGCCAGAGTCCGGGTGACGGTTGGCTGCCCCACCTCAGGCTTTTTTCCGCTGGACCTAACATGGCGCCTGGCCTATAGCGCCGCAAAGTCTGCCATCTGAAGTCCTGCTTGGCCAGCCCCACCACTGGCCATGTGCTTTGGTGGCTTTTCCGGCTGCCTATTTCTTGCACACGGAGTCTGCATAGTCCGAGTCCGCGGATTTGGCACAGCCCCACTCTGCACATAGCCCACTCTGCTTAGTGGCCTTTTTCCACCCGACGATCTAACTTACGCCTGGCCTTTCAAGGGACTTTAAGGGCGGCTACAGCTCATGCCTATTTTTTTTTTTTTCATCGAGGTCGCTCAAAGGAAGCCGCTTCAAAGTCTTACATTCCTGCCCATGGATGTTGGCCACCTGACCCCTGGGCTGCCCACCTGCCAGGCCTCTTCCGCCGGGACCAGACGCACCCTGGCGCTGCCTTGGCTGTTATTTTGATGGCGTGCCAGCCTATTTTCTGCACACGCAGGCCTCCGAAAGTCTCAGGCCATTCCCGAAGTCCCAAGGGCGACGAAGTTGGCCAGCCCCACCCCAAGGCTAGCGCACCTGCTTCTCTGCCTTTTTCTCCGCTGATCTTAACTTGGCCTTCAGGTACATTTTCAAGTGCTGGCCTCATGTCTATTTTGGCACACACACGGGTCAGGCCGATCACAATCTCTCAAGGCTTATCTGAAGTCCTGTGGACAAAGTTGGCCAGCCCACCCCCTGCTGCCAGGCATAAGCCCACCTGCTTTTTGTGGCCTTTTTCCGCCAGATTGCTCTAACCGCGCCTCGGCCATCGGCAACATGGCGCACTGCCTGCGTCTTCACGGAGGCCGCAAAGTTCAAGGCCATTCCGGTCTCATTTTGGGCACCCCACCCTGCCACTATAGCCAACCCGCTTTGTGGCTATTTTTCCGCTGGACAACATGGCGCCTGCCTTCCTGGGCGGTTATTTTGGCATGCCCACGTCTCAAGGCCGGGCTGCAGTGTTCTGATTCCTGTAGTCCGGGCCACTGTTGCCAGCCCCACCACCATACACAGGCCCACCTGTTTGGATGGCCTTTTTTTGGGCCTGTGGATCCGCTGCCTAAATTGGCCAGGAGTCCTGTGTCCAATTCTCCCATGGACTTAGCTATTCCACCTGCTGCTCACTCTGTGGCCTTTTTCCGCTGGGATCTAACATGCCTGCCTTGGGCGGAATTTTGGCTGTGCTGTGCACATGGGCTTGAATGTCTTCACATTTTTCAGTCACGGATTTAAGGTCGCCCCACTCCCTAAGCCTGCTGAGGCCACCTGTTTTTATTTTTTTCTGGAATGTGGCGCCTGCCTGGAAGGTTATTTTTTATGCCAAGCAGTTCATGGCTCTATTTTTATTGTGAGCTGCCTTGTGTCTCGCTGGCCATTCAAGTCCGGGCGACGGATTGGCTTGGCCAGCCCCACCCCCAAGGCTATAGCCCACCTGCTTTTGTGGCCTTTTTCCGCTGGATTTAACATGATGCCTGCCGGGCTCGGAGGTTATTTTAAATGCCACAGTTCAAGGGTTGTACCTATTTTTTGGCACACGCAGGCAGCTCACAAAGTCATGCGCCATTCCAGTCCTGTGGACGGTTGGCCAGCCACCCCTCAATTTCAAGGCTATAGCCCACTGATTTTCAGGTGGCTTTTTTCCGCTTAGACGAACATGGCGCTCGCCTCTTCGGCTAAGAGTTTTTGGCATCGCTGCCCATTTTTGGATTACTACACAGGAGGTCTCTTCGGCCATTCCAGGTCCTGTGGGATTTAAATTAGCCAACCTCTAAGGCTATAGCTCCTGTTGTGGCTATGGATTTAATATGGGCGCCTCGGCCTTAAGGGACTTTTATGCTACAGCTCAAGCTGCCTATTTTTTTTGGCAGACACGGAGGCCGCCTGGGTGCCAAGTCTCAAGGCTAAGTCTGCGAAATCAAGGACGTCAAGGCTGCCCATTCGCCAGGCCTTTTTTTCCGGCTGGAGTAATCCTGACGCCTGCCTTCGAGTTATTTTGATACACAGCTGCCTATTTTTGGCACAGTAAAGTCATGCGCCATCTGCCAGTCCCAGACTTGTTGGGCCACCTCAATTCCCAAGGCTATAGTAGCTCAATCTTGATTGTGGGCCTTTTTCCTAGATTTAACTTACTCGCCAACGGGAGTGTTAGTTTTTGGCCCACTGCTTGTACCTGGTACTCAAGGGCCTTATTTTTGAGACATCGGAGGTCGGCCAAAGTTCAAGGCTTATTCTAGTCCCAAAGGAATTTGTTGGCTAAATTTCTACTCACTGATGGCTATATGGCCCACCTGCTTTTAAGGGTTTTTTTTGCTGGCTGTGCTCATGCCTATTTTTGCACACGAGTCCAAGGTTGTGTCCGAGTCCATGGACGGTTAGCCAGCCCCACCCCTGCTGCCATAGCAGGCCACTGCTTACAGGTGGCTTTTTTCCACCGGACGAATCCTGGTTTCGCCTTCGGGTGGGACTTTTTTTGGCGCTGGCTGTGCCTGCTGCCTATTTTTTACACCATGTCACGGAGGCTGCTTTCGCAAACTGAACTCTCAAAGGCCATTCCATGATTGTCTGTGAAGTTGGTGGACAAAGCAGCCCCAATTTTCCCCCTACAGTATAGCCCACCCGTATTCGTGCTCTTTTTCCTCTGCTAGATTTAACTTATGCGCCTGCCTCGGCTACCAAGATGGGCTGGCTGCAGCCTATTTGTACATTTATACGCTTCGGAAAGTTACACATTCCGAAAGTCCGCGGACTGTTGGGCCAGCTCCCACCCCAAGGCTATAGCCCACCCGGTTTTGCCTGCTTGACGAATTCACCTTTCAGGAGATGCGATGCTGCCAGTTCATCTATTTTTGGTATATTATCACGGAGGTCAGCTGCAAGTCTCAAGGCCATCCGAGTTCGTGGATAAAGTTGGCCAGCCCCACTTCTGGCTAGCCCAATTCAGATTCGTGCCTTTTTTTCCCGATAGCCTCTATCCTCGCTACTTCGGCCATCGGGCTGTTGTTTTGATGGCTGCGCCATCATTTTTTATGTTGGCACGATTACGTAGTTCCCATCTTGACCCATGGATTTTGCTGGCCAGCCCTAATTCTGGCTATAGCCAACCTGCTTTTGTGGCCTTTTTTCCGCTTGGATTTAACATGAGCCTCGCCTTCGTTATTTTTTAGCACGGCTAGTATCCGCTGCCTATTTTTACACACGGAGTACGCCTGCAAAGTCTCTCGCACATTCTCAAGTCCGTGGACGAAATTGGCCAGCCCCACCCCCTGCTGCTACAGGCTATAGCCCACCTGTCTGCGGCCTTTTTTCCGCTTTTGATCTAACATGGCGCCTGCCTTTAAGGGAATTTTTAAGCCATGGCTCAAGGTCTTATTTTTGCAGTATGGCTAGAGGTCAGCCAGAATTTAAGTCTCACAGCCTATCTCGACCCAAGGATTTGTTGGCCAGCTCCCACCTAAGGCTATACACACCTCAATCTCGCTTTTTGTGGCTCTTTTTCTCCGCTGGATTGACGACCATGCCTGCCTTCGGTCGGGAATTTTGGGCTGGCTGTATCCATGCTCCTATTTTTTGGTACATACTGCAGAAATGTCTCAAGGCCATTCTGAGTCCGGCGGCTGGCCAGCCCACCCCCAAGGCTATATCCCACCCGGCTTTTTGTGGCCTTTTTTTTCCGCTGGATTTTAACTTTGGCGCCTGCCTTCGGCGCGGTTATTTTTTGGGCGCTGCTGTGCCCACGGCCTATTTTGCACACGGCAGGTCAGCCACAAGTCTCAAGCCAGCTGCGATTCAGTCTGGCGGATTTGCGGTTACCAACCCCACTCTCAAGGCTATAGCCCACCTGCTTTGTGGCCTTTTCCACTGGATCTCACTTGGCGCCCCAGCCTGGCTCAAGGGTTATTTTGGGCGCCACGCTGCCTGCTGCCCATTGACGGAAGGCCGCTGCAGTCTCAAGGCTTTTATTCGAGTCCGCGGATCAAAGTTGGCTGGTCTGCCCCAATTTCAAGGCTATAGCCCACCTTGCCAGGCCTTTTTCCGCTGGACGTATGATGGCGCCTGCCGGCGAAAGTCAAGCATTTTGTATGCTGCTGTACCTGCTGCCTATTTTTGCACACGGAGGCGCCGCGAAGTCTCACGCCATTCTCGAGTCCCGGGTGGACGGTTGGCTGAGCCCCACCTCCAAGGCTCACCCACCCGTGTCTGCCTGCCTTTTTCCTGGATTTAACTTTCATGCTTCTGCCATTGGCGGTTAAGTTATTCGGGCTTTTTTGCACAGGGGCCTATTTTTGAGACATTACGGAGGTCAACAGGCAAAGTCTTCAAGGCCATTCCGAGTCCGCGGATTTGCTGGCCAGGCCCCACCTCATATATAGCAGGCCACCCGCTTTGCGGCCTTTTCAGTTGGATTTAACTTGGCGCCTGGCTGCTTGGCGTTATTTTTACGCGCTTTTATGCTCTGTGCCGCGGGGCTACACACACGGAGGTCAAGCCAGAAAGTCTCACGCCATTCCGAGTCAGGGGGATGAAGTTTGCCTGCCCCACCCCTAAGGCGCAGGGCCACCTGTTTTGTGGCCTTTTTTCCTGACTAATCTTACGCCTGCCTTTGGCGAAGATTTTAAGTGGCTGGCTGTGCACGCTGCCTATTTTTTTATATTATCGGAGGTCAGCTGCGAAAGTCTCACGCCATTCCGAACTGTCCCGGCAGACGAAGGCTCCTGCCCAACCTCCTCAAGGCTAGGCCACCTGTTTTGTGGCCTTTTTTCCGCTGGACTTAGGCAATATGCTTGTTTAGCCCCACTGCTGTACTTTTGTGGCTCACTGGATTTGTGAATGCTTTGCCTGGGCGTGTTTATTTTTTGTTGTGTCCACCTGCTATTTTTTATATTAATCAGCACTGCACGGAGGCTATCGATTTGAACTTGGCCAGCCCCACCTGCTCACCCATTGCGGCTTTTGCGCTTCAGTCCAAGTTTCAAGGAGGCTTTGGCGCTACAGCTCAGCTCTATTTTAAGGCTGACTTCACACATCAAACTAGTCTCCGAGCTCCATGGATTTAAGTATTGCCTCTGACTTCTGCTGATGGCGCTTAATATCTGCTTTTGTATTCTTTCCGCTGCTGGATCGCTATTTATTATAATATCTCTTGTCAGAACTTCGTTATTCCATGCCTACAGAAGGCCTGTTTTACATGGAGGTCAGGCTCGCCGGCCTCAAGCTTACATCTGAGTCCTGGCGGATTTGAAGGCCAGCCCACCCCCTAAGGCTATAGCCCATCTGCTTTTAGGCCTTTTTCCGCTGGATCTAACTTGGCATGCCTGCCTTGGGCAGTTATTTTGCTGGCTGTGCTCCATGGGCTATTGCATTACACATCGGAGGCCGCCTGCAGTCTGGCGCCAGTTCCAGTCCGTGGATCGGGACACCTGGCCTCAGCCCCAAGGCTATAGCCCACCCATTTTTCTCCTTTTGGCGCTTGGACGAATCTAACTATGCTTCTAGCCTGGGCAGTTATTTTGGCTGCATGTGCCTGCCTGTTTTGCACACTGAGGTCAGTCAAGAAGTCTCTGCCATTCCCAGTCCGGGTGTTGGCCAGCCCCACCCCATACATATAGCCCACCAGTTTCGGGGTGGCTTTTTCCCGGCTGGACGAACTTGGCGCCTGCCTTTTGGGCTTAATATGTTATTTTTATGGTTGTGTCCAAGAATCATGCTTTATTTTTTTGGCACACGGAGGCCGCTCATTTCAGTGTCACGCCATTCAGTCCGCAGGCGGATTTGCTAGGGCCTGCCCCCCCAAGGCTATAACCCACCTGCTTTTTGTGGCCTTTTGCGCTGGACGGTCTTATACCGCTCGCCTGGCGGTGTTATTTAGCTGGGTTGTTCTCGCTGGTTTATTATTGGCATTTGGAGGCTTGCTCGCACGCCTCGCTGGGCTATTCGAAGTCATGGACGAAGTTGGCCAGCCTCTTACCCTCCGGCTTACAGCCTGCCCAGCTTTTAGGTTTTTTGGGATTTATCCTGCTTCGCTGCCGGGCGTTTTTGCATGGGCGCCAGTGCCTCGCCTATTTTTAGGCACACATGGAGGCCGGGCTGGCAGTAAAGTCTCGCGCCATTCCGAAGTCTCATGGGCGGGATTTGGTGGGCAAGCCCCACCCCCCAAGGCTATAGCCCAACAGTTTTTGTGGCCTTTTCCCGCTGGACGGATCTAACTTACGCCTCTAGCCTTTGGCGCAGTTATTTTTTAAGCGACAAAGTTCGCTGGCCTCTTTTTGGCACACGGAGACCATTGCAAGTCTCATCACGCGATCTGCCATTCCGCTGGACGAGTCAGGGCGGACGACTGGCAGCCCCAATTTCTACAGTGCCATAGGAACCCCGCTTTTGTGGCCTTTTTGGCGCTTGGACGAATCTTGGCTCTGGCCTTCAAGGGGTTATTTTTATGGCTGTGCCCAACCTGCCTGTTTTTTACACATCGGCGTCGCTGCCTCTGTAGTCTCAAAGACTCCGGCCTATCTCGAGTCCCCTGGCGGATTTAAGGTTGGCCAGCCACCCCTCCAAGGCTATATAGCACACCAGTTTTCAGTGGCCTTTTGGCTGGATTGACGCCTGCCTTACGCATAAGATTTTATGATGCTGTCCTGCTGCCTGTTTTGGCACACGGAGGTCAGCCAGAAAGTTTTTGGCGCCATCTCGAGTACCGGGGGACTTGGCCAGCCCCCACCCCTCTGTTTATATAGCCCACTAGTTGGTGGCCTTTTTCCACATGAACCTATGCCTGCCTTTGCTGTTATTTCTTACGTTGTGTACCAATGGCCTATTTTTTATATTATCGGAGGCCGTCAGTCAGAAAGTCTCACCCCATTCATAGTCCGCAGCCAAGGCAAGGTCTGCAATTTCAAGGCTACAGCCCACCTGCTTTAGGCCTTTTCCGCTTGGACAGAACTTGTACGCCCCAAGATGGCCGGGCGAAGAGTTTTGATGCTGTTGTGCCCGCCGCGCCTATTTTTGGCAGATTACATTGCTGGAGGCCGGCCAGTAAAGTCTCTCGCTACTTCTTCCAGTCCGGCGGATTTGTTGGCCAGCCCCACCCCCCAAGGCTATATAGCCCACTCGTTTTTGTGGCCTTTTTCCGCTGGATTTAACTTCATGCCTTCGGGCGGTATTTTTAAGATACGCTGGCTGTGTCTCAAGGCCCTATCTTTTGGCACACGGAGACCTGGCCAGCAGTCTCACGCCATTCAGTCCCAAGGATTTGCTGGCCTGCCCCACTCATGGCTATAGCCCAATCTGCTTTTTGTGGCCTTTGCATGGGCGATCTCTACGCCTGCCTTTCGGCTGTTATTTTTGGGCTGCTGTTCTATTGCCTATTTTTATTACGGCTGCCTGCAAAGTCTCACACCCAGTCAGCGGGACGGTTGGCCAGCCCCACCCTCCATGCCAGGCTATATATATTAAACCTGCTTTGTGGCCTTTTTGAGCTGGAATGGTAACTTGGCGCTTGGAGGTATCAGGCGCTGCTGTACCAAGCCTATTATTACACACGGGTCAGGCCTCAAGAAGTCCTGCTTTTAACTGCGGATTTAGTTTTCTACTCCTCTGCTCACCTGCTGTTTGCTGGGGCCCCGGGATTAATCTCATGGGTCATTTTCTTAGCGCCATGTACAGCATTCTATTTTTTAGTAGACTTGAGGCCCATGCCATTCAGTCCGGGCGGACGGTTACAGCTTTCCCACCCCTGGCTATAGCCCACCTGCTGTGGCTTTTCACTGGATCAACTCGCGCCTCGGCCATCGGGCAGTTATCTTGGGCGCGGCTGGACGCCAAGTTCAAGGCCTATTTTTTGAACACGGAGGCCACTCGTAAAGACTCTTGCTTATCTTTAGTCCGGGCGGGACGATTTAAGTTGGCCAGCCCCACCCCCCAAGGCTATATAGCCAACCCGTTTTGGTGGCCTTTTTCTGCTGGAAGAACTTGGCGCTCGCCTGCCTGGCAGTTATTATGCCACAAAGCCAAGGCCTATTTTTGGAATCGACGAGGTCTGCTTTGCAAAGTCTCTCACACATTCGAACCCATGGATTAGTTGGCCAGCCCCACTTCTGCTATAGCCTTCCACCTGCCAGGGTTTTTACTGGATTTAATCAAGGCGCATCGGGCAGTTAGGTTTTGGGCGCTGGCTGTTCATGGCTCATTTTTTGAACACGGAGGCCACTCTGCAGAAGTCTCAGCTATATTCCGAGTCCCGGATTTGACGGTTGGCCAGCCCCAATTCTAAGGCTATATAGCTAACCTGTTGGTGGCCTTTTTCGTTGGGATTGATCTTGCGCCTGCCTTTGGCAAGGTTATTTTTGGGCGCTGCTGTGCACGCAGCCTATTTTTTTTTACACGGAGGTCTGCCGCAAAGTCTCGCTACCATTCGAAGTCCGGGCGGACGACTAGTTGGCCAGCCCCAATTTCAAGGTTATAGCCCACCTGCTTGTGCCTTTTCAGCTTGGACTAATCTTAACTACGCCATACCACGGCCTCAAGGCAGTTCAAGATGGCGTTGGTTGTTCATGGGCCTATTTTACACACATGGAGGCTGCCTCAGAAGTCTCGCTTATCTCGAAGTCCTCATGGATTTAGTTGGCCAGCCCCACCCCCAAGGCTATAGCTCAATTGCGCTGCTGGTTTTTTCCGCTGGACTAACTTAACATCAAGGCCACGGCGCTGGTTTAGTTCCGTCAGTCACTGTAACATCGCACAATATCGGGAGTTTTTGCGGCTTACTGCCCGCGCCTATTTTTATCGGAGGCCGCCAGATAGTCTCGCTGGCTATTCGAGTCCAAGGTCGGATTTAAGTCGCAGCTCCCACCTCCCAGCTATATAGCCCAATTCGCTTTTGTGGCCTTTTTTTCGCTGGATTAACTTGGTTTCGCCTTTGGGCGAAGGAAAGTTATTTTGGGCAAGCAGTATCGCCGCCTATTTTTTGGTACACACGAGGTCGCTTCACAAAGTCTCACGCCATCTGAGTCCCGCAGACGGTTACCTGCCCCACTTCAAGGCTATATTCGATTTTGTTGGTATTTTTTCCGCTGGATTAATCCTTACGCCTTCGGCGGAAAGAGATTTTTACGCGCGTTTTGCTCAAGGCCTATTTTTTACATTGATCGGAGGTCAGCCGCGCAAAGTCTCGCTGCCATCTGAACCGGGATGGATCTAAGTTGGCCAGCCCCACCTTTCAAGGTCAGGCCCATCCGCTTGTGGCCTTTTTCCGCTGGACATATGCGCCGGCTTGAGTTATTTTTGGGCGCTACAGCTCTGCAAGGCCCCATTTTTGGCACACTTGAGGCCGCTCGCAGTTCAAGGCGCCATTCCGAGTCTGGCGGACTTGCTGGCCAGCCTCTAATTCCCAAGCATGCTATAGCAGCCACCTGCCAGGGCCTTTTTCTCCGCTGGATTTGACCCTATGCCTGCTCTGGCGGTTATTTTTGCTGGCGTTTGTGCCCACGGCCTATTTTTTGCATTTGAAGCCGGCCAAGAAAGTTCACATCAAGACCATCTGAGTCCGGATTTGTGACGGCTGGCCAGCCCCACCTCTGGCTGTAGCCCATCCGCTTTTGTGGCCTTTTTCCGCTGGACTCAACATACGCCGCGGCCTTCGCTGCTATTTTTGGGCTGCTGTGCTCGGCCCTTTAAGACACGGAGGTCAGCTTTGCAGTTCAAGGCTGCGCCATTCGAGTTCCTGGGATGGACTAAGTCGGCCAGCCCCACCTCTAATTCTGGCTATAGCCCACCTGCTTTTGTAGGGTCCTTTTCCGCTTGGACGTGACTTGGCGCCTGCCTTTCTGTTATTTTTGGCTGTACCTCATGGGCCTACCCCATTTGGCAGACGAGGCCGCTTGCAAAGTCTCGGCCATTCCAGTCCGCAGACGGTTGGCCTGCCCCACCCCCCAAGGCTATAGCCCAATTGCTTTTAGGCTTCCGCTTGGACGGAACTTGCTTCGGCTCAAGGAAGAGTGCTGCTGCACCAAGGCCTCATTTTTTGCAGATTTGAGGTCGGCCGTGCCAAAGTCTTCTGCCATTCCGAGTCCGGGCTGGATTTACGTTGGCAGCCCCACTTTCATACCTGCCAATCTGTTGCGGCTTTTTCCGCTGGATTTAATCTCACACCCGCTCGCCATCGGGTTTTTTGTATGCGCTGTGCCCAAGGCCTATTTTTTACAAAGACGGAGGCCGCCAGAAGTCTGCTGCGCACACATTCCGAGTCCCGTCGGATCTGTTGGCCTAGCCCCACCCCTGAAGGGGCTATATAGCTCCACCTGCCAGGTGGCCTTTTTCCGCTGGATCAACTTGTCGCCTGCCTTTGGCGGTTATTTTTAAAGGGCTGTTCACGTCTAGCCAATTTTTGGCTCCACGAGGCCGCCGCGAAAGTCTCACGCCATTCCGAAAGTCCGGCAGACCTGTTGGTAGCTGGCCTGCCCCACCCTGCTGCTATAGCCTGTCAATGCTGCAGGACCTTGTCTGCTGTGATCTAACCTGGCGCCTCCTGCCTTTTACATGGCGTGTTATTTTTAAGGGGTTGTGCACGCTGCCTATTTTTTAAGCACACGGAGGTCGCTTAGCAAAGTCTCACGCTTATTCAGTCCGCAGACGTTTTAAGTTGGCATGCCCCACCCCCAAGGCTATAGCCCACCCGTTTTTGTGGCCTTTTTCCGCTGATCTAACATGGCGCCTTTTTGTTCTTCAGGCGTTATTTTTGGCACGGCTTTTGCCCGGCTGCCTATTTTTTACACGGAGGTCCTGCAGTCTCATGCCATTCCGAGTCCGCGGGACGGTTGGGTTTAGTTGGCCTGCCCCACCCCCCAATTTCTGGCTATAGCCAATCTGCTTTTAGTGGCCTTTTTCCGCTGATCTAACATGGCGCCTTTGTTCTTCAGGCTGTATTTTTGCTGCTTTTGCTCAAGGCCTATTTTTTTGATATTACACGAGGTCAGCCAGAAGTCTCACACATTCCGAACCGGGCGGACGGTTGGCTAACCTTACCTCTCTACGTGCTATAGCCCACCTGCTTTTTGTGGCCTTTTTCTGCTGGATCGAATCATGCCTCGGCCTTTCAGGCGGTTTGGGCGCGGGCCAGCCATACCTATTTTTTTTGCATTGTTTGCGGATGCCTGCAGTCTCAAGCATTCTGAAGTCCGCGGACAAAGTTGGCCAGCCCCATCCCCAAAGGCTATAGCCCACTGTTTTGTGGCCTTTTTTCCGCTGGATGATCTTTACTTCTTCGGCATTTTACAGCTCATGGGCCTATTTGGCACACGGAGGCCCTCAGAAGTCTCGGCATTCCGAGTCCATGGACGCATTTGGCCAGTCCTGACCTCACCCCTGCTATAGCCACCTGCTTATTGGCCTTTTTCCCGCTGGATTTAACTTGCCTGCCAAGGGTTATTTTTAAGCACAAAGCCTGGCGGTTATTTTTTGCTGGCTACGGAGGGTGGCCTATTTTTGAACACGAGGCTACTTCAAGTCTTCGGGCACATTCGCTGGCCAGTCCGCGAATTTCTAAGTATATATATATAGGCCACCTGCTTTGGTGGTTTTTGGGCCGCTATAGCCCACCCGCTTTGCGGTGGCCTGCCATTTTTCCGGGCTGAATCCAGATGTTAACTTTTGCGCCTACCATCGGGTAGCACTTTTGGCGCTGATTGTGCCAGTGGAGGTCGCTGCCTATTTTTTTTACAGACGGAGGTCAGCCACAAAGTCTGCACATACCATCTGAGTCCGCCGGACGGTTGGCCAGCCCACCTACAGTAGCCCACCTGCTTTGCGGCCTTTTTCCATGGGATCTAACTTGTCGCCTGCCTTTTTGGGAGGTTGTGGGCGCTGTGCACGAGCTCATTTTTGAACACGGAGGCCGCTTGCAAAGTCTCACATTCCCGAGTCCTCAGACGAAGTTGGCCTGCCCACTTCAAGGCTATAGCTCAATCTGCTTGTGGCCTTTTTCCGCTGGATTAATTCTTATGCGCTGCCTTCGGCGGAAGAGTTATTTTTGCTGCTTGCCTCAAGGGCCTATTTTAGGATTTTAGATGGAGGCTGCAAAGTTCAAGGCCATTCTGAGTCCGGGCACGTGATTTATGTTGGCAGCCCCAATTTCTCAAGCTATAGCCCACCTGCTGTGGTTTTTCCGCTGGACGAATCTCGCGCCTTTCGCCATCGGGCAGTTAGTTTTAAGGGGCCAAGCTCATGCCTATTTTTGGTAACATCGGATGCGCACTGAGGTCACAAAGTCTCGCGGCCATTCCTAAAGTCCGCCGGACGGACGAAGTTTACTGCTGCCAGCCCCAATTTCTTAAGGCTATATAGCCCACCCGTTTTGGTGGCCTTTTTCCGCTGGACGAACTTGTCGCCCCGGCCTTTGGGCGGTTATTTTTGGGCGCGGCTGTGCACGCAGCCAATTTTTGGCCCACGGAGGCCGCTCGCAAAGTCTCACGCCATTCCGAGTCCGGCAGACGAAGTTGGCCTGCCCCACCCCCCAAGGCTATAGCCCACCCGTTTTGGTGACCTTTGTCTCGTTGGATTAACCTGCGCTCGCCTTACAAGGCTTTTGGGCTGGCTACAGCACGGCCTATTTTTGCACACCTGGAGGTAGCAAAGTCTCTCACGCCATTCTGAGTCCGGCAGAGTTGGCCTGCCCCACCCCCAAGGCTATAGCCCACCTGCTTAGGCCTTTTTCCTGGATCAACATGGCTACGCCTTTGTTCTTCAGGCGGTTATTTTTAAGGGCACGCTTGCTCATGCCTATTTTTTGGCACACTTGAGGCCTGCAGTCTCCTCAAGGCTGTTCACATCGAAGTCCGGGCGGATTTGCTGGCCTGCCCCACCCCCAAAGGCTATAGCCCACCTGCTTTTAGGCCTTTTTCCGCTGGATCTAACATGGCGCCTTTTGTTTCAGGCGGTTATTTTTGCGCGGTTTTGCAAGGGGTTTATTTTTGGCACACGGAGGTTGCAGAAAGTCTTCGCGCTTAAGGCGACCCGGATTTGTTGGCCAACCCTACACTTCAATGCTATAGCCCACCTGCTTTTTGTGGCCTTTTTCTGGGATCAACTTTGGCGCCTGCCTGGCGTTATTTTTAAGGCTACAAATTAAGGGGGCTCATTTTTTGTAGCGTCGGATGCACGCCGCAGTCTCAAGGCCATCGAGTCCGGCGGACAAAGTTGGCCAGCCCCATCCCCAAAGGCTATAGCCCACTGTTTTTGTGGCCTTTTTCCGCTGGATGAATCTTTGCGCCTGCCTTTCTGGGCGGTTATTTTTACACAGCCTGCTGTGCCCCATTTTTTTTATACACGGAGGCCCTCAGAAGTCTCAAGGCATTCCGAGTCCGGCGGACGAATTTGGCCAGCCCCACCCCCCAAGGCTATAGCCCACCCGGTTTGTGGCCTTTTTCCGCGGGACGAACTTGGCGCTCGGCTCAAGGGCTTATTTTTGCGCGCTGTGCCTGGGCCTATTTTAACACGGAGGCCACTCGCAGTCTCATGGCCATTCCCGAGTCCAAGTGGACGGTTGGCCAGCCCCACCTCCCTATATTAGCCCACCTGCTTTGCAGGCCTTTTCCTGGATGAACTTTGCGCTTTTATCGGCAGTTAGTTTTGCTGCCAATGCTCAAGGGCGCTATTTTTTTACAAGACGGAGGTTTTTTTTTTTTTTTTTTTTTTTTTTTTTTTTTTTTTTTTTTTTTTTTTTTTGTTTTTTATTTTTTTTTTTTTTTTTTTCACAAAGTTCAGCTATTTTTTCTTTTCAGGCTATATAGCCCACCCTTTGGTGGTTTTTTCCGCTGACGAACTTGTCGCCTGCCTTTGAGGTTATTTTTGGCGGCCAGCATCGCAGTATTTTTGGAACACGGAGGCAGCTTGCTAAGTCTCGCGCCATTCCCGAGTCCGAAGACTGTTGGCCTGCCCCACCTGGCTATAGCCCACCTGCTTTTGTGGCCTTTTTCCGCTGGATTTAACTTTGGCCTGCCTTCGGGCATGTTATTTTTGGCTGCTTTTGCTCAAGGCCTATTTTTGGTAGACGGAGGCCGCCTGCAGTCTCAAGCGCCATTCCGAGTCCGGGCGGATTTATGTTGGCAGCCCCACCCCTGCTATAGCTCACCTGCTGTGGCTTTTTCCGCTGGATTTAACTTCACGCTGCCATCGGGCAGTTAGTTTTGGGCTGTGCCTGCCCTATTTTTATGAGACGGAGGTCATTTCACAAAGTCTCAAGGCTATTCGAGTCCGCCGTTGACGAGTTACCAGCCCTACCCCTGGCGCTTTCTGTTATATAGCCCACCTGCTTTTTTTTTTCCGCTGGACTTAACTTGTCGCCTGCCTTGGGAGGTTTATGCTGCTGTGCACGTGCAGCCTATTTTTGGGCCACGGAGGCCGCTCGCAAAGTCTCACGCCATTCCGAGTCCGGCAGACGAACTTGGCCTGCCCTAATTCTAAGGGCTATAGCCTGGTCTGCTTTGGTGGCCTTTGTCTGCTGGATTTAACCTGGCACCCTGCCTTGGGCGGTTATTTTGGCATGCTGGCACGCTGCCTATTTTTTACATTACTGAGGTCAGCCGCAGTCTCACGACATTCCGTGTCCGGCAGACGAAGTTGGCCTGCCCCACCCCTGGCAAGGCTATAGCCCCCTGCTTTTGTGGCCTTTTCTGCTGGATTTAACATGGCGCTTTGTTCTTCAGGCTTGTTATTTGCTGCTTGCAACCTGGGCCTCATTTTTTTGGCACACGGAGGTCAGCTGCAGTCTCATGCGCCATTCGAGTCCGGGCGGATTTAGTTGGCCAGCCCCCAATTTAAAGGCTATAGCCCACTGCTTTTGTGGCCTTTTTCCGCTGATGAATCTTATGCTTCATTTCTTCGGCGGTTATTTTTGGCGCTGTCCATGGCCTATTTTTGGCACACGAGGCCCCCTCAGAAGTCTCGCAGCACGAGTCCGGGCGGATCGGTTGCCAGCCCCACCCCCAAGGCTATAGCCCACCTGCTTTTGTGGCCTTTTTTCCGCTGGATCTAACTTGGCGCCCGCCTCAAGGGCGAAAGATGGCTGTGTACCAAGGCCTATTTTTTGCAGACGGAGGCTGCCTGCAACGCCTCGCCATTCCAGTCCGGACGGTTGGCCAGCCCCACCCCAAGCCTATAGCTCCACCTGCTGGGCCTTTTTTCCGGCTGGATTAATCTCAACCGCGCCATCGGATGTTAGTTTTGGGCTGGCTGTGCCCATGCCTATTTTTACAAGACAGAGGTCTGCCAGAAGTTCACATTCTGAGTCCGCGGATCTAAGTCGGCCACCCCCAATTTCTGGCTAGCTCACCTTTTTTATGGCCTTTTTCCGCTTGGACGAATTTGGCGACCGGCCTCGGGCGGTTATTTTGGTCGCAAGTGCCCTTTCATATTTTTTTACACGGAGGTCTTGCAAAGTCTCCTGCCATTCTTGAGTCCGGGCGGATTTAAGTCGCCAGCCTACCCCTGGCTATCGCCTCCCGCTTTTGTGGCCTTTTCCGCTGACGATTGGCGCCTGCCTGGGCGGCTATTTTTTGGACGCAGCTGTTCCCAGCTGCCTATTTTTCGGGATTGACGGAGGCCGCAAGAATGTTCACATTCGAGTCCCATGGACGGGTTTGTTTGCCAGCCCCACTTTCAAGGCTATAGCCCACCCCTTTTTATGCTTGGATTAATCCATGCCCGGCCTTCGGTGGTTATTTTTACACTGCTGTGCCCATCGCCCCATTTTTGGCACACGGAGGCTCAGCCACAAAGTCTCGCCATTCCGAGTCCAGCTGGACGGTTAGCCAGCCCCCTATCAAGGTATAGCCCACCTGCTTTTGTGGCTGCCTGGATCGAACTGGCGCCATGGCCTTCAAGTTATTTTTAAGCGACAGTGCTCACAAGGATGTTTTTATATATCGGAGGCTCACAATGTCTCGCCATTCTGAGTCCCATGGACGGCGGGCCAGCCCCATTCCCAAGGTATAGTCCACCACTGGCCTATTTTTTACACGGAGGTCAAGCAGCAAAGTCTCGTGCCATTCCGAGTCCGCAGACGGGGCCATCCCTCGCAATTTCCCCCAAGGCTATAGCCCACATTTTTTTGTGTCCTTTTTCCGCTGGATTTAACTTACATGCCTGCTTCGGCGGTTATTTTTACGCTGCTTTGGCTGCATATTTTCAGCCTCGACGCCTCAGTTGCGCTGCATTCCTGAGTCCCATGGGATTTGCCACAGCCCCACCCCCCTAAGGCTATACCCCACCTGCTTGTGGCATTTTTCCGCAGGGATCTAACTTGGCGCCTGCCTCGGCGGTTATTTTTGGTGTAGCTTGCTCATGGGCCTATTTTTTGGCACACGGAGGCCACTGTGCTCACACGGCATTCTGAGTCCGGCGATCTGTTGGCCAGCCCCACCCCCCAAGGCTATAGCCCACCCGTTTTTGTGGCCTTTTCCGCTGGACAACTTACGCCTGCCTTCGGATGCCACATTATTATTGGCGCTTTGCCTGCGGCCTATTTTTGGCACACGGAGGCCCCTCACAAAGTCTCGCGGCATTCCGAGTCCGGCGGACGAAGTTGGCCTGCCCCACCCCCCAAGGCTATAGCCCACCTGCTAAGGCTTTTTATGCTGACTTAACTTATGCCTGGCAGTTATTTTTGGGCGCGGCTTTGCCCGGAGCCTATTTTTTGCACACGGAGGCCCCTCGCAAAGTCTCGCGGCATTCCGAGTCCGGCGGACGAAGTTGGCCAGCCCCACCCCCCAAGGCTATAGCCCACCCCTTTTTGTGGCCTTTTTCCGCTGGACGAACATGGCGCCCCGGCCTTCGGGCGGCTGATGCTGCTTGTCATGCATATTTAGAGTTTCTCGACGCCTCGCAAAGTCTGCTGCATTCCGAAGTCCGCGGACGGTTGGCCAGCCCCACCCCCAAGGGTATACCCACCTGCTTTTGTGGCCTTTTTCCGCTGACGATCTTGGGCGCCTGCCTTCGGCAGTTATTTTTGGGCGGCTTTGCTCATGCCTATTTTAGGCATTATGGCGTTACTCAGAAGTCTCGGCATTCCTTGTCCGGCGGATTTGGCGGGCCGGCCCACCCCCAATGCTATAGCCCTCCGGATTTTGTGGCCTTTTTACGCTTGTCGATCTTTGCGCAACTGCCTTCGGGCGGTTATTTTTGGGCGCGGCTTTGCCCTCGGCCTATTTTTGGCACACGGAGGCCCCTCGCAAAGTCTCGCGGCATTCCGATTCCGGCGGATGAAATAGGCCAGCCCCACCCCCCAAGGCTATGGCCCACCCGTTTTTGTGGCCTTTTTCCGCTAGATTTAACTTGGCGCCTGACTTCGGCGAAATACGGGCTTTGCCCACTGCCTATTTTTTTACACGGAGGCTCGAAAGTCTCATGGCATTCCTGAAGTCGGGTGGTGTTGGCCAGCCCTACCCCCAAAGGCTATAGCCCACCTGCTTTTGTGGTCTTTTTCCGATGATCCTTAACTTGGCGCCTCGGGCTGTTATTTTTGGGCGCGGCCTTGCTCCTAGTTTTGGCACACGGAGGCCCTCGCAGTCTCAAGTATCTGCATTCCTATGGACGGTTGTCCAGCACCACTCCCCAAGGATATAGCCCACCCGATTAGGGTTTTTCCGCTAGGATTTAACCGCCTGGACTTCGGCAGCATATTGGGCTTTGTCCACGGCCTATTTTGGCACATTGAGGCCTCGCAGCCTCAAGGGCATTCCGAGTCGGGCGGAAAAAGTTGGCCAGCCCCACTCCCCAAGGCTATAGCCCACCCATTTTTGTGGCCTTTTTCCGCTGGACGAACTTGACACCCCGGCCTTCGAGCGGTTATTTTTGGGTGCGGCTTTGCCCGCGGCCTATTTTTAGCACACAGAGGCCCCTCACAAAGTCTCGCGGCATTCCGAGTCCGGCGGACGAACTTGGCCAGCCCCACCCCCCAAGGCTATAGCCCACTCGTTTTTGTGGCCTTTTTCCGCTGGACGAACTTGGCGCCCCAGCCTTCGGGCGGTTATTTTTGGGCGCGGCTTTGCCCACGGCCTATTTTTAGCCCACGGATGCCCTCAGAAGTCTCGCTGGCATTCCGAGTCCAAGGGCGAATTGGCCCCACCCCCAAGGCTATAGCCCACCTGCTTTTTGTGGCCTTTTTCCTCTGGATTTAACTTATGGCCCGCCTTCGGCGGTTATTATTGGTCGCTTTGCCCGCGCCTATTTTTTTCGCATTACGGAGGACCTCGCAGTCACGCTGCATTCCGAAGTCCGGGCGGATTTGTTGTCCAGCCCCACCCCTGGCTATAGCCCACCTGCTTTTGTGGCCTTTTCTGCTGGATTTAACTGCCTGCCTCGGCGGTTATTTTGGCGCTGCTTTGCTGCCTATTTTTTTTATAACACGGTCCCTCGCAAAGTCTCACATTGTAAGTCCGGCGGATTTGCTGGGTTGGCTAGCCCCACCCCAAGGTTATAGCCCACCTGTTTTTGTGGCCTTTTTCCGCTGGACGACGCCTGCCTTCGGGCCATGTTATTTTGATGTGGCTTTGCTCAAGGCCTATTTTTGGTACACGGAGTTCAAAGTCTCGCTGCATTCTGAGTCCGGCGGATTGTTGGCCAGCCCCACCCCCTAAGGCTATAGCCGACCAGTTTTTGTGGCCTTTTTCCGCTGGATCGAATTTACGCCCCTGCCCCGGCTTCGGGCGGTTATTTTGACGGGCATTGCCCATGCCTATTATTGGCACGAGGCCCTCGCAAATTCTCGGAATTCGAGTCCGACGGACTGTTGGCCAGCCCCACCCCCAAGGCTATAGCCCACCCGTTTTTGTGGCCTTTTTCCGCTGGATTAACTTGCGCCCGGTTCGGGCAGTTATTTTTGGGGCGGCTTGCCTGCTGCCTATAGGGAGACACGATGCCCTCAAGAAAGTCTCGCCGAGTCCGTGATGAATTGGGCCAGCCCCACCCCCAAGGCTATAGCTCATCTGCTTTTGGGGCCTTTTTCCGAGGACTAATTGGCCCTGCCTGGCAGTTATTTTGAGTGCGGCTTGCCCAAGGGCTCCATTATTGCCACGGAGGCCCTCGCGAAATTCTCGGAATTCGGAAGTCCCGACGGATCTAGTTGGCCAGCCCCACCCCCCAAGGCTATAGCCCACCCAGGCCTTTTTTCCGCTGGATCTAATCTTGCTTCGGCAGTTATTTTTAAGGGCTTTGCTCATGCCTCTATTTAGGAGACACACGGATGCCCCTCGCAGTCTCGTGGCATTCCGAACGGGATTAATTGGCCAGCCCCACCCCCCAAGGCTATAGCTCACCTGCTTGTGCCTTTTTCCTAGGATTTTAAATTACGGCCCGGCCTTCTGGCAGTTATTTTTTAGTGCGGTTTTGCTCACAAGCCTATTTTTAGACACGGAGGCCCCCTCGCAGTCTCACAAGCTGCATTCCGAGTTCCATGGACGGTTGGCCAGCCCCACTCCCTGGCTATAGCCCACCTGCTTTTTGGCCTTTTTCCGCTGGACAACTTGTACTCTGGCCTTCGGATTTGTTACTTTGGGTCCGCTTTGCAAGCTTATTTTTGGCACACGGAGGCCCCTCGCAAAGTCTCGCGGCATTCCGAGTCCGGCGGACGAAGAGGGCCAGCCCCACCCCCCAAGGCTATAGCCCACCCGTTTTTGTGGCCTTTTTCCGATGGACGAACTTGGCGCCCCGGCCTTCGGGCGGTTATTTTTTAGCGCGGCTTTGCCCGCGGCCTATTTTTGGCACACGGAGGCCCCTCGCAAAGTCTCGCGGCATTCTGAGTCCGAGTCCGGAGGACGAAGTTGGCCAGCCCCACCCCCCAAGGCTATAGCCCACCCGTTTTTGTGGCCTTTTTCCGCTCGGAACTTGCCTGCCTTCGGCAGTTATTTTTGCTGCTTGCCTTATGGCTCATTTTTGTACACGAGGCCCTCAAGAATTCTCGCAGCATTCCGAGTCCGGGCGGATCGCCAGCCCCACTTCTGCCCAAGGCTATAGCCCACCTGCTTGGGCCTTTTTCCGCTGGATCTGGCCCCGGCTTTCAAGGTTATTTTTGATGGCATTGCTCATGGGCCTATTACACACACGGGGCCCTCACAAAATCTCTGCATTCCAAGTCCGCAGATTTAAGTGGGCCAGCCCCACCCCCAAGGCTATAGCCCACCCGTTTTTGTGGCCTTTTTCCGCTGATGAACTTTGGCGCCCAGCCTGGTTTTTACGCTGGCCCGCTTTGCCTTTATTTTTTATCACACGGAGGCCCCTCGCAAAGTCTCGCGGCATTCCGAGTCCAGCGGATGAAGTTGGCCAGCCCCACCCCCCAAGGCTATAGCCCACCCGTTTTTGTGTCCTTTTTCCGTTGGATCTAATCTTGTCGCCTCCCTTCTGGATAGTAATTTTGGGTCTGCTTGGTCAAGGCTTATTTTTTGCTCCACGGTGTGTCTCCTCGCAAAGTTCTCACAGCGGCATTCCGAGTCCGGCGGACGAAGTTTGCCAGCCCCAACCCCCAAGGCTATACCCACCCGTTTTTGTGGCCTTTTTCCGCTGGACGAACTTGGCGCCCCGGCCTTCGGGCGGTTATTTTTGGACGCGGCTTTATCCGCGGCCTATTTTTGGCACACGGAGGCCCTCAGAAGTCTCGATTCTTCAGTCCGGCGGACTAAGTTGGCCAGCCCCACCCCCGAAGGATATAGCCCACCTGTTTTTGTGACCTTTTTCCGCTGGACGAACTTGGCGCCTGCCTTCTGGGTTATTTTGCACGGCTTTGGTCTGCTGCCTATTTTTTGGCAAACGGAGGCCCCTCGTAAAGTCTCGCGGCATTCCGAGTCCCGCGGACGAAGTTGGCCAGCCCCACCCCCAAGGCTATAGCCCACCCGTTTTAGTGGCCTTTTGTAGGATTTAACTTGGCGCCTGCTGGGCTGGCGGTTATTTTTGGTGTGGCTTTACGCCTATTTTTGGCACACGGACGCCTGGTCAGTAGGCCTATGCATTCGAGTCCGGCGGACGAAGTTGCCCAGCCCCACCCCCCAGGCTATAGCCTCCTGCTTTGTGACTGCTTGCTGGATCGATCCATGCCTCGCCTTCTAGGCGATTGGTCATGCTTGCTGCCTGGCTCTTTTTTGACACGGAGGCCCCTCAGAAAGTCTCAAGGGGCATTCCGAAACCGCGGGATCGTTGGCCAGCTCCCACCTCCTGGCTATAGCCTCACCTGCCAGGGCCTTTTCCGCTGGATCATTGTACTTATGCTTCCTGGCTTTTTTTAGCTTAATGGGTCACCTTGCATTTTTTATAATATCGGCCCCTGCCAAAGTCTCAAGGGCATTCTCGAGTCTCATGGGATTGAAGTGGGCCAGCCCAACCCCTGGCTATAGCCCACCTGCTTTTCTGGCCTTTCTCACGGACTAATCTGCCTGCCTTCAAGGCGTTATTTTTGGTGCGGCTTTGTTCATGCCTATTTTTGGTACACGGGGCCCTCACAGTCTCAGGCATTCCGAGTCCGGGTTGATTTAAGTGGGCCAGCCCCACCCCCCACGGCTATAGCCCCACCTGCTTTCTGTATTTTTTCCGCTGGAGAAACTTACGCTTGCCGGCCTTCGTAGGTTATTTTTGGCTGCTTGCCTGTATTTTTTACACTTTTGAGGTCTCGCAAAGTCTCACAGGGCATTCCTGAGTCCCGGACGGATTTAAGTTTGCCAGCCCCACTTCTGGCAAGGTATACCCACCTGCTTTTCTCGCCTTTTTCCGCTTGATTTAACTTGGCGCCTCTCCTTCAGGCGTTATTTTGGGCGCTGCTTTGCCCGCTGCTTTTTTAAGTACACATGAGGCTCCCTCACAAAGTCTCACAGCATTCGAACCGCGGATTGGACCCTTAATTTCTGTGCTATAGCCCACCTGTTTTGCTGGCCTTTTTTCCGGATCTGATTTGGCACCTGCCTTCAAGGTTATTTTGGCGCGGGCTTGGCCTCGGCCTAATTTTACACACACGGAGACCCCTCGCAAGTCTCAAGGCATTTCGAAGTCCGCGGATTTGTTGGCCAGCCCCACTTCGAGGCTATAGCCCACCTGCTTTTGGCCTTTTTTCCGCTGGATTTAATCTTGGCGCCTGCCTGGCGGGTTTTTGGCCGCTGGTCACCTGCCTTTTTTTGGCACATCGAAGGCCCGCAGAAGTCTCAAGGCATTCCGAGTCCGCGGATTTAAGTGGGCCAGCCCAACCACTCAAGGCTATAGCCTACACGCTTTTGTGGCCTTTTCCCGCCGACGAAACTTGCCTGCCTGGGCGGTTATTTTGTGCTTGCTCAAGGCCTATTTTTGGCACACGGGGGCCCCTCACAAATTCTTGCGGCATTCCGAGTCCGGCGAACAAAGTTGGCCAGCCCCACCCCCCAAGGCTATAGCCGTCCTGTTTTTGTGCCCTTTTTCCGCTGGACGAACTTGTGCAGGCCCCTGCCTGGCGGTTATTTTTGGCTGCTTTGCTCAAGGGTTGTTTTTATACACAGAGGCCCCTCACAAAGTCTCGCGGCATTCCGAGTCCGGCGGACGAAGTTGCCCAGCCCCACCCCCCAAGGCTATAGCCCACCTGTTTTTGTGGCCTTTTTCCACTGGACTGACTTGGCACCCCGGCCTTCGGGCGGTTATTTTTGGGCGCGGCTTTGGCCTCGGCCTAATTTTGGCACACGGAGACCCCTCGCAAAGTCTCGCGGCATTTCGAGTCCGGCGGATTTGTTGGCCAGCCCCACCCCTGCAGGCTATAGCCCACCTGCTTAGGGCCTTTTTCCGCTGGATTGTCTTGGCGCCTGCCTTCGGGTTATTTTGGTCACTTCACGTCTTTTTTTGGCACACGGGCGTCTCTGCATGAAGTCTCAAGGGCATTTTGAGTCCGGCGGATTTGTTGGCCAGCCCCAATTTCTCAAGGCTATAGCTCACCTGCTTTTTTTTCCGCCGGATTTAATCCGCCTGGCCTGGCGTTATTTTTTGGTCAAGGGTTTCCTGCCTATTTTTGCACAGGCGTCTCAAGCAAAGTCTCAAGGCATTCCGAAGTCCGGCGGATTTGCGGGCCAGCCTCCGCCTCAAGGCTATAGCTCAACCTGCTTTTGTGGGCCTTTTTTCCGGGATCCTTGGCGCCCGCCTGGCAGTGATTTTGGCGCTGCTTGCCCAAGCCTATTTTTGGCACACGGAGGCCCCTCGGAAAGTCTCACGGCATTCCGAGTCCGGAGGACGAAGTTGGCCTGCCCCACCCCCCAAGGCTATAGCCCACCCGTTTTTGTGGCTTTTTTCCGCTAGACGAACTTGGCGCCCCGGCCTTCGGGCGGTTATTTTTGGGGCGGCTCTTCCCGTGGCCTATTTTTGGCACACGGAGGCCCATCGCAATGTCTCGCGGCATTCCAAGTCCGCGGATCGTCGTTGCCAGCCCCACCCCTGGCTATAGCCCACCTGCTTTTGTGGTTTTTTTCCAAGGACGAACTGGCCGCTCACCTTCGGTGGATTTTTGGCTGTTTTACCCGGGTCTATTTTATACACGTGGCCTCTCGCAATTTCAAGCATGCGGGGTCCGCTGGACGGTTGGCCAGCCCCACCCTTAAAGGCTATAGCCCACCTGCTTTTGGGCCTTTTTCCGCTGGATGAATTTTATGCCCGGCCTTCGGCGTTATTTTTATGCTGCTTGCTGGGCCTATTTTTTATATTACACCGAGGCCCCTCGCAAAGTCTCGCGGCATTCTGAGTCCGGCGGACGAAGTTGGCCAGCCCCAACCCCAAGGCTATAGCCCACCCGGTTTTGTGGCCTTTTTCCGCTGGACGAACTTGGACCCCGGCTGGGGTTATTTTTGCGCGCTGCTTTGTCCGCAGCCTATTTTTGGCACACACGGGGGCCCCTCCCAAAGTCTCATGATTCCGAGTCATGGATATGTCGGCCAGCCCCACCCCCCAAGGCTATAGCCCACCCGCTTTGTGGCCTTTTTTCCCATGGATCTTGGCCATGCCCCGGCTCGGGCGGTTATTTTGGGCCTTTGCCCACCGGCCTATTTTTGCACACGGTGGTCCCTCGAAAGTCTTCATTGAGTCCCGGACGGATTGGCCAGCCCACCCACCAAGGCTATAGCCCACCTGCTTTTGTGGCCTTTTTCCGCTGGACGAACTTGCTTCGCCTTCGGCGGTTATTTTTGGCGTTTTTCTCAAGGGCCTATTTTTTGCACACGGTGGCCCCTCGCAAAGTCTCTCGGCATTCCGAGTCCCATGGATTTGTTGGCCAGCCCCCCCAAGGCTATAGCCCACCTGCTTTTGTGGCCTTTTTCCGCCGGATTAATCTTGGCGCCTCTGCCTGGCAGTAGATTTTGGGCTGCTTGCCTGCCTATTTTTGAGACACTGAGGCCCCTCAAGAAGACTCTCACAGATTCCGAGTCCCGGACGTTGGCCAGCCTGCCTCACTTAAGCTATAGCCCACCTGCTTTGTGGCCTTTTTCCGTGCACTTGGCGCCTGGCGGTTATTTTTATGCTGCCATGCCTATTTTTGGCACAGGCAGGCCCCTTGCAAAGTCTTCACACATTCTGAGTCCGCGGATTGTTGCCAGCCCCACTCCTAAGGCTATAGCCCACCTGCTTTTGTGGTTTTTTTCCGCTGGATTTAACTTGTCGCCCGCCTTCGGCAGTTATTTTTAAGGCGCTGCTTGTTCAGCTATTTTAAGACACGGAGGTCCCTCGCAAAGTCTCATTCCGAGTCCAGGACGGTTGGCACAGCCCAATTTCTGGCTATAGCCCACCTGCTAGCCATTTTCCGCTGGATCTAACTTGCCTATAGGCCTTTCGATTATTTTTTGCTGCTTGGTCATGTCATTTTTTATCACGGAGGTCCGTCAGAATGTCTCAAGAGCATTCGAAGTCCGCGATGTACGAAGTGGGCCAGCCCCACCCCCCAAGGCTATAGCCCACCCGTTTTTCTGGCCTTTTTCCGCTGGATTAACGCGCCTGGCTTTTACGGAATTTTTATGCTGCTTGCTGCTGCCTATTTTTTTGCACACGGAGGCTCTCAGAAGTCTCGCCATTCCGAAGTCCGGCGGATTTAGTTGGCTAGCCCCCCCAAGGCTATAGCCCAATGCTTTTGTGGTTTTTTACGCTGACTAACTTGTCGCCTGCCTTCAGGAGGTTATTTTTGCTTTTGGTCATGGTCTATTTTTTACGGAGGCCCTCGCAGTCTCACGCATTCCAGTCCGCGGACTTAAGTGGCGGGCCAGCCCCACCTCCAAGGCTATAGCCCAATTCCTGCTTTTTAGGTCTTTTTCCGCTGGATCTAACTTGGCACTTCGCCTTCGGCGGTTATTTTGCTGGCTTAGCCGCGCCTATTTTTACATGTGGCCTCTCAGAATCTCTCACGGCAGCCCGAGTCCGGTGGACGAAGTTGGCCAGCCCCACCCCCCAAGGCTATAGCCCACCCATTTTGTGGCCTTTTTCCGCTGGGCGAACTTGGCGCCCCGGCCTTCGGGCAGTTACTTTTGCTTAGTCGGCTGCTGCCTATTTTTAGACACGGAGGCCTCGCAGTCTCAAGGGCATTCCGAGTCCGCGGACTTTGGCCAGCCCCACCATAGTCCACCTGCTTTGTGGTTTTTTCCTGGATTCTTGTCGTCCCGCCTTCGGCGGTTATTTTGGTTCGCTTGTCTGTACTTTTTTTTTACATACAGAGGCCTCGCAAAGTCTCAAGGGTATTCGAGTCCTGGGCGGGGGCCAGCTCACTTCAAGGCTATAGCCCACCTGCTTTTGTGGCCTTTTTTCCGCTGGATTAATCTTCGCCTTCGGGCGGTTATTTGTATGCTGCTTTGCTCATGCCTATTTTTCGCCCAGGGAGGCCCTCGCAGTCTCAAGCATCTGAGTCCGCGGACTGGATTGGCCAGCCCCACCCCCAAGGCGAGGTCCACCTGCTTTTGTCGCTTTTTCCGCTGGATTAACTTGTCGCCCGGCCTTCGGTTATTTTGGCTCCGCTGTCTGTGGCCTACTTTTTTACATTAGAATATCAGAGTCTCTCAGAAGTTCCTCCATGAAGTCCGGCGGATTTAAGTGGGCTAGCCTCACCCCAAGGCTGCCCACCGCTGAGGCCTTTTTCCGCTGGATTAACTTGGCTTTCGCCTTATTTTTGCTGGCTTTGGCTGTATTAATTTTTTGTACACGGAGGTCCTCGCAAAGTCTCACAGGGTATTCGAGTCCGCGACGATTTGTTGGCTGGGCCCCACCTCAACGCTATAGCCCACCTGCTTGTGGCCTTTTTCCGCTGGATTTAATGGCGCCTGCCTTCAAGGCGTTATTTTTGCTGGCTTTGTCATTTTTTTGGCACACGAGGTCCTCGCAGAAGTCTCAAGAGCATTCAAGTCCGGCGGATGAAGTGGGCCAGCCCCACCCCCCAAGGCTATAGCCCACCAGCTTTTCTCGCCTTTTTCCGTTGATTAACTTGGCGCCTGGCTGGCGGTATTTTTATGGGCGCTGCTTTGCCAAGGCCTATTTTTGGCACACGGAGGCCTCTGCAAAGTCTCGCCATTCGAGTCCGGGACGGTTGGCCAGCCCACCCCTGGCTATAGCCCACCTGCTTTTTGTGGCCTTTTTCCGCTGGACTAACTTTGTCGCCTGCCTTCAGGCGTTATTTTTGGCGCTTGCTTGGCTGCTGGCTGCTAGTTTTGGCACACGGAGGCCCCTCGCACCGTCGCGCGGCATTCCGCGTCCGGCGGACGACGTGGGCCAGCCCCACCCCCCCCGGCTATAGCCCACCCGTTTGTGGGGCCTTTTTCCGCGGGACGAACTTGGCGCCCCGGCCTTCGGGCGAAATTTTTATGCTGCTTAGCCATCAGCCTATTTTTGGCACACGGTGGCCCCTCGTAAATCTCACGGCAGTCCGAGTCCGGCGGACGAAGTTGGCTAGCCCCACCCCCCAAGGCTATAGCCCACCCATTTTTGTGGCCTTTTTCCGCTGGTCGAACTTGGCGCCTGCCTGGCGAAAGTTATTTTTGGTCGCTTTTGCTCATGCCTATTTTTTACACACGAGGCCCTCGCAAAGTCTCAAGGGTAATCCGAGTCCGGCGGGATTTAAGGGGCCAGCCTCCACCTCAAGGCTATAGCCCACCTGCTTGTAGGCTTTTTCCGCTGGATGAACTTTGGCGCCTGCCTGGCGGTTATTTTTGCTGCTTGGTCAGGCTTTTTTTGGCACTGGAGGTCCTCGATAGTCCTCCCGCATTCCGAGTCCGGGCGGATTTAAGTCGGCCAGCCCCACACCCTGGCTATAGCCCACCCGCTTGTGGCCTTTTTTCCGGCTGAAGAACTTGGCGCCTGCCTTCAAGGTTATTTTGGGCACGGCTTTGCTTCAAGCCTAATTTTTGCACACGGAGACCACTGCAAAGTCTCGCAATTCGAGTCCCCATGCACGGTTGGCCAGCCCTACACCCTCATGGCTATAGCTCACCGCTTTGTGGCCTTTTTCCCGCTTGACAAACTTACGGCCCTCGGGCGGTTATTTTTGGGCGCTGACTTCTCATGCCTATTTTTTGCACACGGCCCTCATAAATCTCACGCAGTCCGAAGTCCAAGTGCGGATTTAAGTTAGCCCCACCCCCAAGGCTATAGCCCACCCATTTTGTGGCCTTTTTCCGCTGGTCGAAGCCTGCCTTCGGGGTTACTTTTATGCTTAGGTCATGCCTATTTTTTGCACACGGAGGCCTCAGAAAGTCTCACAATTCCGAGTCCGGGCTGGATTTGGCCAGCCCCACCCCTCTGCTATAGTCCACCAGCTTTTTGTGGTCTTTTTCCGCTGGATCTAACTTGTCGTGCCCGGCCTGGCGGTGTTATTTTTGGCGCCACTTTGCCTACTTTTACAGAGGCCCTCGCAAAGTCTCTTCGAGTCCGGGGCGCCAGGCCTGGCTATAGCCCACCTGCTTGTGGCCTTTTTCCGCTGGATAATCTCGGCCTTCTGGGGTTATTTGTACATGGGAGCGCTGTACGATGGCTCGCTCAGGAGGCCCTCAAAGAAAGTCTCAAGGGCATTCCGGGAGTCCCGGATTTGGTTGGCCAGCCTCTGGGCTATAGGACACCTGCTTGTGGCCTTTTTCCTGTGGATTAAATTGGAGCCCCGGCCTGGCTCAAGCGCTGCTTGGTCAAGCCACTATTTCAAGGCCTCCAGGGAGGCCCTCGCAGTCTCGCTGCATTCCGAGTCCGGGCGGATGTTGGCCAGCCTCACCCCCTAAGGCAATAGTCCTCCCGTTTTTGTGGCCTTTTTCCGCTGGACTAACTTGTCGTCCCGGCCTTCGGGCTGTTATTTTTGGGTGCGCTTTGCCCGAGGCCTATTTTTGCACACAGGCCCTCGCAGTCTCACAGGGTGTTGAGTCCGGCGGATCAAGTCGGCCAGCCCCACCCCAAGGCACAGACCACCTGCTTGTGGCCTTTTTCCGTGGATTAACTTGGCGCCTGCTTCGGGCGACATTTTTGCTGCGCTTAGTCATGCCTATTTTTGGCACACGGAGGCCCCTCGCAAAGTCTCACAGCATTCCGAGTCCGGCGGACGAAGTTGGCCAGCCCCACCCCCCAAGGCTATAGCCCACCCGTTTTTGTGGCCTTTTTCCGCTGGACGAACTTGGCGCCCCGGTTCTATGTTATTTTTGGGTGCTTAGCCGTCATGCCTATTTTTGTTACACGGAGGTCCCTCGCAAAGTCTCGCGGCATTCTGAGTCCGGCGGACGATGTTGGACAGCCCCACCCCCCAAGGCTATAGCCCACCCGTTTTTGTGGCCTTTTTTCTGCTGATAAACTTGGCGCCTGCCTGGCGGTTATTTTGGGCGCGCTTTGCCCACGGCCATTTTTTTGGCATATGGAGGCCTCAGAATCTCGATTCGAGTCCGCGGATTGCTTGGCCAGCCCCACCCCCCAAGGCTAGACCACCTGCTAGGGCTTTTCCGTGGGATTAACTTGGTCTCTGGCCCCTGGGCGTTTTTTTTGGGCTGCCTATTTTTGCCCAGGAGGCTCCCTCAAAGTCTCACACTTCCTAGTCCTGGACGTGTTGGCCAGCCACCTAAGGCTATAGTCCACCTGCTCACAGTGGTTTTTTCGCTTTTTGTCGCCCGGCCTTCTGATTTTTGGTTCTGGTCAGCCTATTTTACACAGAGGCTTCAGCAGTCTCGCTGGCTGAGTCCGGCGGACGCTGGGCCAGCCCCACCCCTGCAAGGCTATAGCCCACCTGCTTTGTGGCCTTTTTTCCATGGATTACTTGGCGCCTTCGGCCTCGGGCGGTTTTTTATGTTATTAGGCCTGTTTTGGCACATGGAGGCCTCGCAAAGTCTCGGCTGCAAGAGTCCTGAGTCCGGTGGTTGATTTAAATTGGCCAGCCCCACCCCCTGCTGTAGCCCACCTGCTTGAGGCCTTTTTTCCGCTGGACGAACTTGGCGCCTGCCTTTTGCATTTTTTTGGCTGCTGTTTGGCCGTGGGCTTCATTTTTGGTACACACGAGGTCCTCGCTGGGGCATTCCGTGCCCCACCTCAACGCTTATAGCCACCTGCTTTTTGTGGCCTTTTCCGCTTTTGGCGCCTGCCTGGCGGATGGCGCTGGCTTTGTCAGGCCTATTTTTGCACAATGAGGTCCCTCGCAGTCTCAGCATTCAAGTCCGCGGACGAAGTGGCCAGCCCCCCCCCAAGGCTATAGCCCAATTCGCTTTTCCTGCCTCTTCCTGGGATTAACCCATGCCTGCTGGTGGCTGCTTTTGCCCGGCCTATTTTTTATATTAATACGGAGGCCCCTCGCAAAGTCTCGCTGCATTCCGAGTCCGGCGGACGAAGTTGGCTAGCTCCACCCCCCAAGGCTATAGCCCACCTGCCAGGGCCTTTTTCCGCTGGGACTAACTTGTCGCCCGGCTTCAGGCAGCGTTATTTGCTTGCTTTGCCCAAGGCCTATTTTGGTACATGAGGCCCTCGAAAGTCTCATAAGATTCGAACCGGGCGGATTAAGGGCCAGCCCCTACCCCCCAAGGCTATAGCCCACCTTTTTAGGGCTTTTTCATGGCGGCCTGCCTTAATTTTGCTGCTTATGCTGCCTATTTTTGGCACACGGTGGAGGCCCTCGAATCTCTTACGGGCAGTCTCGAGTCCGGCGGATGAAGTTGGCCAGCCCCACCCCCTAAGGCTATAGCCCACCCATTTTTGTGGCCTTTTTCGAACTTTGGCGCCCAAGCCTTCGGGCGGTTAAAGGTATGGCTTGTTCATGTTTTTTTTTACACGAGGCCCCTCGCAAAGTTCAAAAGTCCATTTGGCGGCCAGCCTCCACCTCAAGGCTATAGCCCACCTGTTTAGGGCCTTTTTCCGTTGGATTTAACTTATGCCTGCCTGGGCTTATTTTTACGCTGCTTTTGCCGCCCTTTTTATATTAACGAGTCCTCGCAAAGTCTCAGGCAGTCTGAGTCCGGGCGGTTGGCCAGCCCCACCTAAGGCTATAGCCCATCTGCTTTTAGGTTTTTTCTCCTTGGATTAACTTGGCACCCCAGCCAGGCGGGGTTATGGTGCTCGGCTCTATTTTTGGCACACGGAGGTCCCACGCAGTCTCCCGCATTCGAGTCCCGCGGATTGTTGGCCAGCCCCACCCCAAGGCTATACCCACCTGCTTTTTGTGGCCTTTTTCTGCTGGACAACTTGGCGCCTGCCTCATGGAAAGAGCTTTTTGGCGCGGCTTAAGCTGCCATTTTTGAGATATGGAGGCCCCTCGCAGAATCTCGCATTCCGAGTCCCGGATTTGTTGGCCAGCCCCACCCCCCAAGGCTATAGACCACCCTTTTTTGTGGCCTTTTTCCGCTGGGACGAACTCTGGCGCCTGCCTTCGGGCGTTATTTTTTACGCTGCTTGCTCAAGGCCTATTGCCCAGGTCAGTCACAAAGTCTCATTTCAGTCCCGGGCGGTTGGCCAGCCCCACCCCCAAGGCTATAGTCCACCTGCTTAGGTTTTTCCGCTGGACAACTTGTTTCGCCCCTGCCTTCGGCAGTTGGCTCTACTTTCCCGTGCCTATTTTTGAGACACAGAGGCCCCTCGAAAGTCTCAAGGCATTCCAGTCCGGGCGGACGGCGGCCAGCCCCACCCTGGCCAAGGCTATAGCCCATCCATTTTGTGGCCTTTTTTTCCGTGGATTAATCTTGGCACCCCTGCCTTCAAGGCGGTTATTTTTGCTGGTCATGGCCTTTTTTGACACGGAGGCTCGCAAAGTCTCAAGGCAGTCTGAGTCCGGGCGGACGTTGGCTACAGAACCCACCCCACAAGGCTATAGCCCATCCATTTTTGTGGCCTTTTTCCGTGGATTTAACACTCATGGAGTTTTTGGCTGCTTTGCTCAAGGCCTATTTTTGGCCCAGGGAGGCCCCTCGGAAAGCCTCGCGGCATTCCGAGTCCGGCGGACGAAGTTGGCCAGCCCCACCCCCCAAGGCTATAGCGCACCCATTTTTGTGGCCTTTTTCCGCTGGATCTAACATGCGCTGCCCTCGGGCGTTATTTTTGGCTGCTTTCAGGTCGGCCTATTTTTGCACACGGAGGTCCTCGCAAAGTCTCGGGCGGCAGTCCGAGTCCTGGCGGGACAGGTCGCCAGCCACCCCCAACGCTATAGCCCACCCGCTCTAGTCGCCTTTTTCCGCTGGATCTAATTATGCCTGCCTTCAAGTTATTTTTGGCTGCTTTGGCTCAGGCCTATTTTTACACGGAGGTCCCTCGCAGTCTCTGCAGTCCGAGTCCGGATTGGCCAGCCCCACCTCTAAGGCCAAAGCCCACCTGCTTTGTGGCCTTTTTCCTTGGATTTAACATGGCGCCTGCCTTCGGTAGTTATTTTGCTGCTTAGGTATTTTTGTCACACGGAGGCCCCTCGCAAAGTCTCGCGGCAGTCCGAGTCCGGCGGACAAAGTCGGCCAGCCCCACCCACAAGGCTATAGCCCACCCGTTTTTGTGGCCTTTTTCCGCTGGACGAACTTACGCCTGCCTGGCGGCATTTTATCGCTGCTTGCCGCGCCTATGTTTGGTACACGGAGGCCCCTCGCAAAGTCTTACGGCATTCCGAGTCCGCGCGGACGAAGTTGGACAGCCCCACCCCCCAAGGCTATAGTCCACCCGTTTTTTTGGCCTTTTTCCGCTGGACGAACTTGGCGTCCCGGCCTTAGGGCGGTTATTTTTACCGCTGACTCAAGGGCTGCCTATTTTTTGCACACGGAGGCCCCGCAAAGTCTCATGCTGGCATTCCGAGTCCCGGATTTGTTGGACAGCCCCACCCCCAAGGCTATAGCGCACTGCTTTTTGTGGCCTTTTTCCGCTTGATTTAACTTGGCGCCTGGCTTGGAAGTTTTTGGCGCTGTCAGCGCCTATTTTTTACACACGGAGGCCTCTCGCAGTCTCGCTGGCAGTCCGAGTCCGGGCGGACGAGTCGCCAGCCCCACCCCACTATGCTTTAGCCCACCCGTTTTTGTGGCTTTTTCCGCTGGACTAACTTACGCCTGCCTTCGGGAAGTTATTTTGCTGCTTAGGCTCATGCCTATTTTTTTTTTCACGGAGGCCCTCGCAGTCTCATGGGCAGTCCGAGTCCGCGGACGGTCGGCCAGCCCCAATTTCTGCTATAGCCCACCTGTTTGTGGCCTTTTTTCCGCTGGACAAATTTGCCTGCCTCGGGTTATTTTTGGCTGGCTTTGGTCATTTTTTGGCACACGAGGTCCCTCGCAGAAAGTCTCCCGCATTACGAGTATGGCGGACGAAGTTGGCTAGCCCCACCCCCCAAGGCTACCACCTGCTTTTTGTGGCCTTTTTTCCGCTGGATTTAACTTGGCGCCTGCCTGGCGTTATTTTTGCGCCGCTGGTCATGGGCCTATTTTTTGCCACACTGGAGGTCCTCAGAAGTCTCCCATTCTGAAGTCCGCGACGGTTTAGCTAGCCCACCCCTATACACGCCACCTGCTCATGGCCTTTTTCCGCTTGGACAACTTTGGCATGCCTGCCTGGCGAAGAGCTTTTTGGGCGCTGCCTTCATGCCATTTTTTAGCATACGGAGGCCCCCAGAATTGCATTCCGAGTCTGGGCGGACGGTTGGCTACAGCCCCACCCCCTTATATAGACCACCCGCTTGTGGCCTTTTTTCGGTGGATGAACTTACGCCTGCCTTTAAGAGTTTTTGCTATGCCTGCCTATTTTTTATATAAGGAGGCCTCGCAAAGTCTCATGGCATTCCGAGTCCGCGGACGAAGTTGGCCAGCCCCATACCCCAAGGCTATAGTCCACCTGCTTTTGGGTTTTTTTCCGCTGGATTTAACTTTGTCGCCCCTGGCCAAGTGGGGCCGCTTGTCTTGCCTTATTTTTGGTATTAAAGGAGGCCCTCGAAGTCTCTGGCATTGAACCGAGTGGACGGTTGGCCAGCCCACCTCATGGCTATAGCCCAATGCTTAGGCCTTTTTCCGCTGATTTAACTCAATGCCTTGGCGGTTATTTTTGGGTGCGGGTTCGCCCGCAGCCTATTTTTGGCACACGGAGGCGCCTCGCAAATTCTCGCAGCAGTCCGAGTCCGGCGGACGAAGTCTGCCGGCCACACCCCCCAAGGCTATAGCCTACCCATTTTTGTGGCCTTTTTCCGCTGGACGAACATGGCGCCCCAGTATTCGGGCGGTTATTTTTGGGTGCGGGTTCGCCCGCAGCCTATTTTTGGCACACGGAGGCCCCTCGCAAAGTCTCGCGGCATTCCGAGTCCGGCGGACGAAGTTGGCCAGCCCCACCCCCCAAGGCTATAGCCCACCCGTTTTTGTGGCCTTTTTCCGCTGGAAGAACTTGGCGCCCCAGGCTTCGGGCGCTGGCTTGATGGACTATTTTTGGCACACGGAGGCCCTCAGAAGTCTGGCATTCCGAGTCCGACTCCGGACAAAGTTGGCTGCCCCACCGCCTGGCTATAGCCCAATCTGCTTTTGGCCTTTTTCCGCTGGACGAACTTGGCGCCCCGGCCTTCGGGCAGTTATTTTTGGTCACGGCTTTCCCCGCGGCCTATTTTTGGCACACGGAGGCCCCTCGCAAAGTGTAGCGGCATTCCTAGTCCGGCGGACGAAGTTGGCCAGCCCCACCCCCCAAGGCTATAGCCCACCCGTTTTTGTGGCCTTTTTCCGCTGGACGAACTTGGCGCCCCGGCCTTCGGGCGGTTATTTTTGGAGCTTGGCTTTGCCCGCGGCCTATTTTTGGCACACGGAGGCCCCTCGCAAAGTCTCGCGGCATTCCGAGTCCGGCGGACGAAGTTGGCCAGCCCCACCCCCCAAGGCTATTGCCCACCCGTTTTTGTGGCCTTTTTCCGCTGGACGAACTTGGCGCCCCGGCCTTCGGGCGGTTATTTTTGGCACACGGAGGCCCCTCGCAAAGTCTCGCGGCATTCCGAGTCCGAGTCCGGCGGACGAAGTTGGCCAGCCCCACCCCCCAAGGCTATAGCCCACCCGTTTTTGTGGCCTTTTTCCGCTGGACGAACTTGGCCTGCCTTTCAAGGGTTATTTTTGTCATGCGTTTTGCCCAAGGCTCTATTTTTTTGAAATCGGAGGCCCTCACAAAGTCTCAAGGCATTCCGAGTCCGCGGTTAGTTGGCCAGCCCCACCTTTTTTGGGCCTTTTTCCACAGGATAATCAGCGCCTGCCTTCGGGCGGTTATTTTGAAAGTGCGGCTTTTCCTGGCGCAGATTTTTATCAATGAGGTCCTCTAATGTCTCAAGGGCATTCGAGTCCGCGGATTTGCTGGCCAGCCCCACCCCAAGGCTATAGCCCACCGCTTTTGTGGCCTTTTTCCGCTGGATCTAATCTTGGCGCCCGCCTCGGCAGTTATTTCTGGGCGGGGCTTTGCCTGTTCCTATTTTTTTTGCACACGAGGCCCCTCAGAAGTCTCAAGGCATTCCGAGTCCCATGGACGGTTGGCAAGCCGCACTCTGGCTATAGCCCACCCGTTTTTGTGGCATTTTTCCGCTGGACGAACTTGGCGTCCCGGCCTTCGGGCGGTTATTTTTGGGCTCGTCTTTGACCGTGGCCTATTTTTGGCACATGGAGGCCCCTTGCAAAGTCTCGCGGCATTCCTAGTCCGGCGGAGAAAGTTGGCCAGCCCCACCCCCCAAGGCTATAGCCCACCCGATTTTGTGGCCTTTTTCCGCTAGATTTAACTTACGCTGGGCTCAAGGGTTATTTTTATGCTGGCCACGGCCTATTTTTGGCACACAGAGGGCCCTCGTAAAGTCTCGAGGCATTCCGAGTCCGAGTCCGGTGGACGAAGTTGGCCAGCCCCACCCCCCAAGGCTATAGCCCACCCGATTTTGTGGCCTTTTTCCGCTGGACGAACTTGGCGCCCCGGCCTTCGGGCGGTTATTTTTGGGCTCGTCTTTGACCGTGGCCTATTTTTGGCACATGGAGGCCCCTCGCAAAGTCTCGCGGCATTCCTAGTCCGGCGGACAAAGTTGGCCAGCCCCACCCCCCAAGGCTATAGCCCACCCGATTTTGTGGCCTTTGTCCGCTTAGATTTAATCCCATGCGCCTGGGCGTTATTTTTATGCGGCTTTGGCCACGGCCTATTTTTGGCACACAGAGGGCCCTCGTAAAGTCTCGAGGCATTCCGAGTCCGAGTCCGGTGGACGAAGTTGGCCAGCCCCACCCCCCAAGGCTATAGCCCACCCGTTTTTGTGGCCTTTTTTCCGCTTTGGATCTGGCCCTGCCTTTTCGGCGGTTATTTTGGGCTCGCTTTTGACTGTGGGTATTTTGGCACATGGAGGCCCCTCGCAAAGTCTCGCGGCATTAAGAGTCCGGCGGATTTGTTGGCTGCCCCACCTTCAAGGCTATAGCCCACCTGCTTAGGGCCTTTTTTCCGCTGGATCTTGGCCCTGGCCCTTCGGGCGGTTATTTTTGGGCTCGTCTTTGACCGTGGCCTATTTTTGGCACATGGAGGCCCCTCGCAAAGTCTCGCGGCATTCCTAGTCCGGCGGACAAAGTTGGCCAGCCCCACCCCCCAAGGCTATAGCCCACCCGATTTTGTGGCCTTTTTCCGCTAGACGAACTTGGCGCCCCGGCGTTCGGGCGGTTATTTTTGCGCGCGGCTTTGGCCACGGCCTATTTTTGGCACATCGGCCCTCAAAGTTCGCGGCATTCTGAGTCCGCAGACGGTTGGCCAGCCGCACTTCCAAGGCTACAGCCCACCCGTTTTTGTGGCCTTTTTCAGCTGGATTTAACTTGGCGCTGCCTGGCGTGTTATTTTACGCTGCTTTTGGCCAATGGTCTATTTTTATGGACAGAGGGCCTCAGAATGTCTCGAGGCATTCCTGAGTCCGAGTCCGTGGACGGTTGGCCAGCCCCACCCCAAGGCTATAGCCCACCTGCTTTGTGGCCTTTTTCCGCTGGATCTAACTTGCGCCTGCCTTCGGGCGGTTATTTTTGGGCTCGTCTTTGACCGTGGCCTATTTTTGGCACACGGAGACCCCTCACAAAGTCTCGCGGCATTCCGAGTCCGGCGGACGAAGTTGGCCAGCCCCACCCCCCAAGGCTATAGCCCACCCGTTTTTGTGGCCTTTTTCCGCTGGATTTAACCGCCTTCGGGCGGTTATTTTTGCGCGCGGCTTTGGCCACGGCCTATTTTTGGCACACAGAGGGCCCTCGTAAAGTCTCGAGGCATTCCGAGTCCGAGTCCGGTGGACGAAGTTGGCCAGCCCCACCCCCCAAGGCTATAGCCCACCCGTTTTTGTGGCCTTTTTCCGCTGGACGAACCTGGCGACCCTGCCTTCGGGCGGTTATTTTTGGGCGCGGCTTTGACCGCGGCCTATTTTTGGCACACCGAGGCCCCTCGCAAAGTCTCGCAGCATTCCGAGTCCGGCGGACAAAGTGGGCCAGCCCCACCCCCCAAGGCTATAGCCCACCCGTTTTTGTGTAGTTTTTCCGCTGGACGAATTTGCCTGCCTGGGCGGTTATTTTTGGCGCCATGCCTCATGGGCCTATTTTTAGACACGGAGGCCCTCGCAAAGTCTCACATTCTAGTCCGGCGGATTGGCCAGCCCCACCCCAAGGCTATAGCCCACCTGCTTTGTGGCCTTTTTATGCGCTTGGACGAATTGGCGCCTGGCCTTCGGTGAGTTTTTTTGGGCTGGGTTGCCCGCTTGCCTATTTTTGCACACGAGGTCAGCCAAACTCAAGGCTTCTGAGCCCGGCGGACAAAGTTGGCCAGCCCCACCCCCCAAGGCTATAGCCCACCCGCTCTTTTCCCACTGGATCTAACTGCCCAGCCTGGCTGGTTATTTTTGGGCGCACAGTTCAAGAATTTTGGCACACGGAGGCCCCTCGCAAAGTCTCGCCCCATTCCGAGTCAGGCGGACGAAGTTGGCCAGCCCCACCCCCCAAGGCTATAGCCCACCCGTTTTTGTGCCCTTTTCCCGCTGGACGAACTTGGCGCCCCGGCCTTCGGGCAGTTATTTTTGGGCGCGGCTGTGCCTGCGTCCTATTTTTGGCACACGGAGGCCACTCGAATGTCTCGCGTCATTCCGAGACCGGCGGACGAAGTTGGCCAGCCCCACCCCCCAAGGCTATAGCCCACCCATTTTTGTGCCCTTTTTACGCTGGACGAACATGGCGCCCCGGCCTTCAGGCGCTTATTTTTTGGCGCGGCTATGCTGCTGGTCTATTTTACACGGAGGCCGCCAAGTCTCAAGGCTATTCCGAACAGGCGGACGAAGTTGGCCAGCCCACCCCCAAGGCTATAGCCCACCCGTTTTTGTGGCCTTTTTAAGATTGGACTTAATTGGCGCCTGCCTGGCTTATTTTTGGGCTGCCCTTCGCTGCCTATTTTTACACACGGAGGCCACTCAAGCAACTCAAGGCATTCTGAGTCCGGCGGACGAAGTTGGCAGCCCCACCCCCCAAGGCTATAGCCCACCTGCTTTTAGGGCCTTTTTCCGCTGGATCTCTTGCCTGCCTTCGGGTCGGTAATTTTGGTGCGGCTGCCTATTTTTGCACTGGAGGCTGCTCGGCAGTCTCGCGCCATTCCGAGTCCGGCGGACGAAGTTGGCCAGCCCCACCCCCAAGGCTATAGCCCACCCGTTTTTGTGGCCTTTTTCCGCTGGACGAACTTGGCGCCCCGGCCTTCGGGCTGTTATTTTTGGGCGCGGCTGTGCCCGCGGCCTATTTTTGGCACACGGAGGCCGCTCGCAAAGTCTCGCGCCATTCCGAGTCCGGCGGACGAAGTTGGCCAGCCCCACCCCCCAAGGCTATAGCCCACCCGTTTTTGTGGCCTTTTTCCGCTGGACGAACTTGGCGCCCCGGCCTTCGGGCAGTTATTTTTGGTTGCGGCTTTGCCTGCGGCCTATTTTTGGCACACGGAGGCCCCTCGCAAAGTCTCGCGGCATTCCGAGTCCGGCGGATTGTCGGCCGGCCCACCCCAAAGGCTATAGCCCACCCGCTTTTTGTGGCCTTTTCTGCTGGACGAATCTAGGGCGCCTGCCTTCGGAGCATGGGCTTTGTCCGCTGCCTATTTTTTTCACACGGAGGCCCCTCGCAAAGTCTCCCGGCATTCCGAGTACGGCAGACGAAGTTGGCCAGCCCCACCCCCCACGGCTATAGCCCACCCGCTTTTGTGGCCTTTCGCTTGGATCTAACTGGCGCCTGCCTTCGGTGGTTATTTGGGCTGCTGTGCCCGGCTGCCTATTTTTACACACGAGGCCGCTGCAAGAACTCTCGCTCATTCCCGAGTCCGCGTGGACGAAGTTGGCCAGCCCCACCCCCCAGGCTATAGCCCACCCGTTTTTGTGGCCTTTTTCCTCTAGATCTAACCATGCCTGCCTTCAGGCGGTTATTTTTGGGGGCAGCCTATTTTTGGCATCGCTGGAGGCAACTCAATGTCTCAAGGCCATTCCGAGTCCAGCGGATTTGTTGGCCAGCCCCACCCCCAAGGCTATAGCCCAATGCTTTTGTGGCCTTTTTCCGCTGGATCTTAACATGGCGCCTCCGGCCTCAGGCGGTTATTTTGACGCTGCCAGGGCCTATTTTTGGCACACGGAGGGTGCCTGCAGTCTCGGCTCATTCCAGTCCGCGGATCGGCGGGCCAGCTCCACCCCCAAGGTTATATCCCACCTGCTTTTTGTGGCCTTTTTCCGTGGACAAACTTAGCGCCTGCCTTCGGCGGTTATTTTTAAGGGCTGTGCCCGGCCTATTTTTACATCGGAGGCCACCGAATGTCTCAAGGCTATTCCGAGTCCGGCGGACGAAGTTGGCCAGCCCCACCCCCCAAGGCTATAGCCCACCCGTTTTTGTGGCCTTTTTCCGCTGGACGAACTTGGCGCCCCGGCCTTCGGGCGGTTATTTTTGGGCGCTGCTTTGCCCGCGGCCTAATTTTTGCACTCGGAGGTCCGTGCCGCAAAGCCTCATTCCGAAGTCAGGCGGATTTGTTGGCGAGCCCCACCCCCCAAGGCTATAGCCCACCCATTCTTGTGGCCTTTTTGGATTAACGTGCCTGCCTGGTGGTTATTTTTGGGCGGCTGTGCTGCCTATTTTTTGGCACACGGAGGCTAATCGAACTCTCACATTCAGTCCCATGGACAAAGTTATTAGCCCCACTCAAGGCTATAGCCTACACTGCTTGTGGCCTTTTTCCGCTGGATCTAACTTGGCACCGGCCTTCAGGCGGTTATTTTTGGGCACGGCTGTCTCCGCGGCCTATTTTTGGCACACGGAGGTCGCTCGCAAAGTCTCCCGTCATTCCGAGTCAGGCGGACGAAGTTGGCCAGCCCCACCCCCCAAGGCTATAGCCCACCCGTTTTTGTGGCCTTTTGCTTGGATTTAACTTGGCGCCCCGGCTTTCGGGCGGTTATTTTTGGGCGCGGCTGTGCCCGCTGCCTATTTTTGGCACACGGAGGCCGCTCGCAACCTCTTGCCCCATTCCGAGTCCGGCGGACAAAGTTGGCCAGCCCCACCCCGCAAGGCTATAGCCCACACGTTTTTGTGGCCTTTTTCCGCTGGACGAATCGCCTGCCTTCGGCAGTTATTTTAGGCTGATGTGCCGCAGCCATTTGTCGGAGGCCGAGAAGTCTCACGCCATTCCGAGTCCGGCGGACGAAGTGGGCCAGCTCCACCCCCCAAGGCTATAGCCCACCCGTTTTTGTGGCCTTTTTCCGCTGGACGAACTTGGCGCCACGGCCTTCGTGCGGTTATTTTTGGGCGCGGCTGTGCCCGCTGCCTATTTTTTCACATTTGAGGTCAGAACTTCGCTACCATTCGAGTCCGTGGACTAAGTTGGCCAGCCCCACCCCCAAGGCTATAGCCCACCCGGTTTTTGTGGCCTTTTTCCGCTGGATCAACCTTGCCCACGGGCGGTGTTATTTTTGCTGCTGTGCCCACGGCCTATTCATGGCACACGGAGGCCGCCAAGATAGTCTGCATGCCCGAGTCCGGGGACAAAGTTGGCCAGCCCACCCCCAAGGCTATAGCCCACCTGCTTTTGTGGCATTTTATGCGCTTGGATCTAACTTACGGCCTCGTAAAGTTATTTTTGCTGGCTGTGCCCGCTGCCTATTTTTACACACGGAGGTTGCTCGCAAAGCCTCACACATTCGAAGTCAGGCGGATTTAAGTTTGCCAGCCCTACCACCCAAGGCTATAGCCCACCTGCTTTGTGGCCTTTTGCGCTTGGATTAACGTGGCGCCCGCCTTCAAGGAAGTTATTTTGGGCGCCAGCCATTTTTGCACATCGGAGGCCAATCGCAAACTTCGATGCATTCCGAGTCCGGCGGACAAAGTTGGCCAGCCCCACCCCCCAAGGCTATAGCCCACCCGTTTTTGTGGCCTTTTTCCGCTGGACGAACTTGGCGCCCCGGCCTTCAGGCGGTTATTTTTGGGCACGGCTGTCTCCGCGGCCTATTTTTGGCACACGGAGGTCGCTCGCAAAGTCTCCCGTCATTCCGAGTCAGGCGGACGAAGTTGGCCAGCCCCACCCCCCAAGGCTATAGCCCACCTGCCAGGCCTTTTTGCGCTTGGATCTAATCCTGGCGCCGCCGCCTTCGGGCGGTTATTTTTGGGCGCTGTGCCTGCCTATTTTTATCACACGGAGGCTGCTCGCAAACTCTCGCGCCATTCCGAGTCCGGCGGACGAAGTTGGCCAGCCCCACCCCCCAAGGCTATAGCCCACCCGTTTTTGTGGCCTTTTTCCGCTGGACGAACTTGGCGCCCCGGCCTTCGGGCAGTTATTTTTAGGCGCGGCTGTCCCGCAGCCTATTTGTCGCACATGGAGGCCGCTCGCAAAGTCTCGCGCCGTTCCGAGTCCGGGGGACAAAGTTGGCCAGCCCCACCCCCCAAGGCTATAGCCCACCCGTTTTTGTGGCCTTTTTCCGCTGGACGAACTTGGCGCCCCGGCCTTCGGGCGGTTATTTTTAGGCGTGCTCATGCCTATTTTTTTGCATCGGAGGCCGCAAAGCCTCGCGCCATTCCGAGTCAGGCGGACGAAGTTGGCCAGCCCCACCCCCCCAGGCTTTAGCCCACCTGCTTTTTGGCCTTTTGCTTGGACGAATCTATGCTGCCTGGGCGGTTATTTTGGGCAGTGCCCGCGGCCTACTTTTGGCACACGGAGGCCGCCGCCAGAACTTCAAGGCCATTCCGAGTCCGGCGGACAAAGTTACAGCCCCCACCTCAAGGCTATAGCCCACATCGCTCAGGCCTTTTTCCGCTGGATCTAACTTTGCGCCTGCTCGGCAGTTATTTTTAGGCGCGGATGTGCCGCAGCCTATTTGTCGCACACGGAGGCCGCTCGCAAAGTCTCACGCCATTCCGAGTCCGGCGGACGAAGTGGGCCAGCTCCACCCCCCAAGGCTATAGCCCACCCGTTTTTGTGGCCTTTTTCCGCTGGACGAACTTGGCGCCACGGCTCTGGGCGTTATTTTTGGCGCATGCTGTGCCTGGCCTATTTTTACATTGACGGAGGTCGCCAGAACTCTCGCGCCATTCCGAGTCCGGTGGACAAAGTTGGCCAGCCCCACCCCCCAAGGCTATAGCCCACCCGTTTTTGTGGCCTTTTTCCGCTGGACGAACTTGGCACCCCGGCCTACGGGCGGTTATTTTTTGGCGCGGCTGTGCCCACGGCCTATTCATGGCACACGGAGGCCGCTCGCATAGTCTCGCGCCATTCCGAGTCCGGGGGACAAAGTTGGCCAGCCCCACCCCCCAAGGCTATAGCCCACCCGTTTTTGTGGCATTTTTGCGCTGGAACTTATGCCCACGGCCTTCGTATGTTATTTTTGGGCGGGCTGCCCGCTGCCTATTTTTTACACACGGAGGTCCGCCAGAACTCTCGCTACATTCTGAGTCCGTGGATGAAGTTGGCCAGCCCCACCAAGGCTATCGCCAATCCTGCTTTTTGTGGCCTTTTTCCGCTGGACGATCTCTTGCCCTGACCTGGCGGTAATTTTGCGCTGGTACCATGGGCCTATTTTTGTCACACGGAGGGTGCTCGCAAAGTCTCGCGTCATTCCGTGTTCGGCGGACGAAGTTTGCCAGCCCCACCCCCAAATACTATAGCCCACCCGTTTTTGTGGCCTTTTTCCGCTGGACGAACTTGGCGCCCCGGCCTTCGGGCAGTTATTTTTAGGCGCGGATGTGCCGCAGCCTATTTGTCGCGCACGGAGGCCGCTCGCAAAGTCTCGCGCCATTGCGAGTCCGGCGGACGAAGTTGGCGAGCTCCACCCCCCAAGGCTATAACCCACCCGTTTTTGTGGCCTTTTTCCGCTGGACGAACTTGGCGCCCCGGCCTTCGGGCGGTAATTTTTGGGCGCGGCCTTGCCCGCGGCCTATTTTTGGCACACGGAGGGTGCTCGCAAAGTCTCGCGTCATTCCGAGTCCGGCGGACGAAGTTGGCCAGCCCCACCCCCCAATACTATAGCCCACCCGTTTTTATGGCCTTTTTCCGCTGGACGAACTTGGCACCCCGGCGTTCGGGCAGTTATTTTTAAGCGCGGATGTGCCGCAGCCTATTTGTCGCACACGGAGGCCGCTCGCAAAGTCTCGCGCCATTCCGAGTCCGGCGGACGAAGTTGGCCAGCTCCACCCCCCAAGGCTATAGCCCACCCGTTTTTGTGGCCTTTTTCCGCTGGACGAACCTTGCCTGCCTCGGTTAGTACTTTTGGCGCTTGTGCCCGCGGCCTATTTTTGGCACACGGAGGGTGCTCGCAAAGTCTCGCGTCATTCCGAGTCCGGCGGACGAAGTTGGCCAGCTCCACCCCCCAAGGTTATGTCCCACCCGTTTTTGTGGCCTTTTTCCGCTGGACGAACTTGGCGCCCCGGCCTTCGGGCGGTTATTTTTGGGTGCGGCTGTGCCCGCGGCCTATTCTTGGCACACGGAGGCCGCTCGCAAAGTCTCGCGCTATTCCGAGTCCGGCGAACGAAGTTGGCCAGCCCCACCCCCCAAGGCTATAGCCCGCCCGTTTTTGTGGCCTTTTTCCGCTGGATCTAACTGCATACGCCTGCCTTCAGGCGTTATTTTTGGGCCATGCTCATATTTTTTTGGCACATGGAGGCCGCTCGCAAAGTCTCGCGCCATTCCGAGTCCGGCGGACGAAGTTGGCCAGCCCCACCCCCCAAGGCTATAGCCCACCCGTTTTTGTGGCCTTTTTCCGCAGGACGAACATGGCGCCCCGGCCTTCAGGCGGTTAATTTTGGGCACGGCTGTCTCCGCGGCCTATTTTTGGCACGCGGAGGCCGCTCGCAAAGTCTCCCGTCATTCCGAGTCAGGCGGACGAAGTTGGCCAGCCCCATCCCCCAAGGCTATAGCCCACCCGTTTTTGTGGCCTTTTTGCACTGGACGAACTTGGCGCCCCGGCCTTCGGGCGGTTGTTTTTGGGCGCGGCTGTAGCCGCTGCCTATTCTTGGCAGACGGAGGCCGCTCGCAACCTCTTGCCCCATTCCGAGTCCGGCGGACAAAGTTGGCCAGCCCCACCACCCAAGGCTATAGCCCACCCGTTTTTGTGGCCTTTTTCCGCTGGACGAACTTGGCGCCCCGGCCTTGGGGTGGTTATTTTTACGCTGCTGCCGGCGCTTATTTTTACATTGGAGGCTGCTCTGCAAACTCGCCTTATTCCGAGTCCGGCGGACTAAGTTGGCCAGCCCAACCCCCAAGGCTATAGCCCACCTGTTTTTGTGGCCTTTTTCCGCTGGACTAACGTGGCCTGCCTTAAGGGCAGTTATGGCGCTGTGCTCAAGGATTATTTTTGGCACACGGAGGTCCGCAGAAGTCTCAAGGCCATTGCGAATCGGACGAAGTTGGCCAGCCCCACCCCCCAAGGCTATAGCCCACCCGTTTTTGTGCCTTTTTCCGCTGGACGAACTTGGCGTCCCGGCCTTCGGGGGGTTATTTTTGGGTGCGGCTGTGCCCGCGGCCTATTTTTGGCACACGGAGGCCGCTCGCAAAGTCTCACGCCATTCCGAGTCCGGCGGACGAAGTGGGCCAGCGCCACCCCCCAAGGCTATAGCCCACCCGTTTTTGTTGCCTTTTTCCGCTGGGCGGTTATTTCGCCTGGCCTTCGGTGGTTATTTTGGGAGCGGCCAGTGCTGCTTATTTTTTGACACACGGAGGTCAGCTCCCAAAGTCTCAAGGCCATTCGAGTCCGGCGGATTTGGGCTAGCCCACCTCAAGGCTATAGCCCACCTGCTTTTGTGGCCTTTTTCCGCTGGATCTTATGCCCCGGCCTGGAGTTATGCCACAGCCTGCTGCCTATTTTTTGGGACACAGAGGCAGCTCGCAAAGTCTCACGCCATTCCGAGTCCGGCGGACGAAGTTCGCCAGCGCCACCCCTCAAGGCTATAGCCAGCCGTTTTTGTGGCCTTTTTCCGCTGGACGAACTTGGCGCCCCGGCCTTCGGGTGGTTATTTTTGGGAGCGGCTGTGCCCGCGGCCTATTTTTGGCACACGGAGGCCGCTCACAAAGTCTCGCGCCATTCCGAGCCCGGCGGACGAAGTTGGCCAGCCCCACCCCCCAAGGCTATAGCCCACCCGTTTTTGTGGCCTTTTTCCGCTGGACGATCCCATGTCCCGCCTTCAAGGCAAGGTTTTTATGGCTGCTGTGCATGCCTATTTTTGGGGCACAGAGGCAGCTCGCAAAGTCTCGCGCCATTCCGAGTCCGGCGGACGAAGTTCGCCAGCGCCACCCCCCACACGGAGGCCTTTTTCCGCTGGACGAACTTGGCGCCCAGGCCTTCGAGTGGTTATTTTTGGGCGCGGCTGTGCCTGCGGCCTATTTTTGGCTAACGGATGCCGCTTGCAAAGTCTCGTGCCATTATGCGTAGACTTTAGTCCATGCGGATTTTATTTGGCCAGCCCCCACCCTGCTGGTATAGCCCACCTGCTTTTTGTGGCCTTTTTCCGCTGGACTAACTTATGCTGCGCTCGGTGGTTATTTTGGGGCGCGGCTATGTCCGCGGCCTATTTTTTACACGGAGGTCCGCCGCAAAGTCTCGCTACCATTCCGAGTCCGCATGGATTGTTGGCTGCTCCACCCCCCAAGGCTATAGCCCACCCGTTTTTGTGGCCTTTTTCCACTGGACGAACGTGGCGTCCCGGCCTTCGGGGGGTTATTTTTGGGTGTGGGTCTGCCCGCAGCCTATTTTTGGCACACGGAGGCCGCTCGCAAAGTCTCGCGGCATTCCGAGTCCGGCGGACGGCGCCTGCCTGGCCTGGCCGCACTTCAAGGCTATAGCCCACCTGCTTTTATGGCATTTTTCTGTTGATCTGGAATCTCACGCCATGCCTGCCTGGGCGGTTATGATCGGCGCCGCTGTGCTCAAGGGTTCATTTTTTGGCACTTAACTTGGAGGTCGCTTTGCACAAAGTGTCACGCCATTCGAAGTCCCATGGACGAACTTGGCGGCCCCACTTCAAGCTATAGCCCACCATTGCTTATGGCCTTTTTTCCGCTTAGACAACTGCCTCGGCCTTCGGGCGGTTATTTATGGGCGGCTGTGCCCGCGGCCTATTTTTGGAACACGGAGGTCAGCCCCCAAAGTCTCTTTGCGCCATTCCGAACCATGGGCGGACGGTGGGCCAGCACCACCCCCAAGGCTATAGCCCACCCTCTTTTGTGGCCTTTTTCCGCTGGACGGTTACGCCTGCCTTCGGGCGGTTATTTTGGGAGCGGCCAGCTCAAGGCCTATTTTTTGACACACGGAGGTCAGCCAAAGTTCAAGGCCATTCCGAGTCCGGCGGACGAAGTTGGCCAGCCCCACCCCCCAAGGCTATAGCCCACCCGTTTTTGTGGCCTTTTTCCGCTGGACGAACGTGGCGCCCCGGCCTTCGGGCAGTTATTTTTGGCCGCGGCTGTGCCCGCGGCCTATTTTGGGCACACGGAGGCCGCTCGCAAAGTCTCGCGCCATTCCGAGTCCGGCGGACGAAGTGGGCCAGCCCCACCCCCAAAGGCTATAGCCCACCCGTTTTTGTGGCCTTTTTCCGCTGGACGAACTTGGCGCCCCGGCCTTCGGGTGGTTATTTTTAGTGCTCATGCCTATTTTTGGCACACGGAGGTCAGCTCAAAGTCTCAAGGCCATTCCGAGTTGGGCCAGCCCCACCCCCAAGGCTATAGCCCACCTGCTTTTATGGCCTTTTTTCCGCAGGACTAACTTGCTCTGCCTCGGGTGGTTATTTTTGGCACAGCTGTGCTGCGGCCTATTTTTTTGCACACGGAGGCCGCCGCCAGAAGTCTCTGCCATTCCGAGTCCGGCGGACGAAGTGGGCCGGCCCCACCCTCCAAGGCTATAGCCCACCCGTTTTTGTGGCCTTTTTCCGCTGGACGAACTTGGCGAACCGGCCTTCGGGTGGTTATTTTTGGACGCGGCTGTGCCCGCGGCCTAGTTTTGGTAGACGGAGGCCGCTTGCAAATTCTCGCGCCATTCCGAGTCTGGCGGACGAAGTTGGCCAGCCCCACCCCCCAAGGCTATAGCCTACCCGTTTTTGTGGCCTTTTTCCGCTGGATCTAATCTTGGCGCCTCGGCGGTTATTTTGGGCGCTGTTTATTTTTTGTCACATCGGAGGCCGCTCAAAGTCTCGCTGCCATCTGAAGTCCGGCGGACGTTGGCGAGCCCCACCCCTAAGGCTATAGCCCACCTGCTTTTATGGCCTTTTTCCGCAGATCGAACTTGCGCCTGGCCCTTCGGTGGTTATTTTGGCAGTGCTCTGCGCCTATTTTTTTACACAGAGGCTACTCGCAAAGTCTCACCATTCCGAGTCCGGGCGGATTTGCTAGCTAGCCCCACCCCAAGGCTATAGCCCACCTGCTTTGGGCTTTTTCCGCTGGACGAATTTATGCCTGCCTTCACAGAGTCATTTTTTATGCTGGGCGCCTCGGCTTATTTTTTTGGCACACGGAGGTCAGCTGCAAAGTCTCACGCGATTCCCGAGTCCGGGACGGTTGGCCAGCCCCACCCCCCAAGGCTATAGCCCACCTGTCTTTCAGGCTTTTTTCCGCTTGGATCTACGCCTGCCTCAAGATTTATGGGCGCGGCTGTGCCCGCGGCCTATTTTTGGCACACGGAGGCCGCTCGCAAAGTCTCGCGCCATTCCGAGTCCGGCGGACGAAGTTGGCGAGCCCCACCCCCCAAGGCTATAGCCCACCCGTTTTTATGGCCTTTTTCCGCTGGTCGAACTTGGCGCCCCGTCCTTCGGGTGGTTATTTTTGGGCAAGGCTGTGCCTGCGGCCTATTTTTGGCACACAGAGGCCACTCGCAAAGTCTCGCGCCATTCCGAGTCCGGCGGACGAAGTTGGCCAGCCCCACCCCCCAAGGCTATAGCCCACCCGTTTTTGTGGCCTTTTTCCGCTGGACGAACTTGGCGCCCCGGCCTTCGGGTAGTTATTTTTGGGTGAGGCTGTGCTTCACGGCTATTTTTACACGAGGTCAGCTTCGCAGTTCAAGCCATTCTGAGTCCGGGCGGATTGGCCAGCCCCACCCAAGGCTATAGCCCACCTGCTTGTGGCCTTTTTCCGCTGGATCTAACTTGGCCATGCCTGCCTGGGCGGTTATTTATGCTGCGCTCAAGGCTCATTTTTGGCAAACGGAGGCTGCTCTCAAAGTCTCATGCCATTCCGACTCCGGACGGATTTAAGGGCCAGCACCAATTTCTGCCAAGGCTATAGCCCTCCTGCTGGCCTTTTTCCGCTGGACGAATTTGGCGCCACTGCCTTCGGGCGGTTATTTTTGGGAACTGCCAGTTCAAGGCCTATTTTTGACACAGAGGCCCACAAAGTCTCTGCTATTCGAGTCTATGGGCGATTTGGCCAGCCCCACCCGCCAAGGCTACAGCCCACCCGTTTTTGTGGCCTTTTTCCGCTGGACGAACTTGGCGCCCCGGCCTTTGGGTTGTTATTTTTGGGTGAGGCTGTGCCTGTGGCCTATTTTTGGCACACGGAGGCCGCTCGCAAAGTCTCGCGCCATTCCGAGTCCGGAGGACGAAGTTGGCCAGCCCCACCCCCCAACGCTATAGCCCACCCGTTTTTATGGCCTTTTTCTGCTGGACGAACTTGGCGCCCCGGCCTTCGGGCGGTTATTTTTGGGCGCGGCTGTGCCCGCGGCCTATTTTTGGCACACGGAGGCCACTCGCAAAGTCTTGCGCCATTCCGAGTCTGGCGGACGAAGTGGGCCGGCCCCACCCCCCAAGGCTATAGCCCACCCATTTTTGTGGCCTTTTTCCGCTGGACGAACTTGGCGCCCCGGCCTTCGGGCGGTTATTTTTGGGCGCGGCTGTGCCCGCGGCCTATTTTTGTCACACGGAGGCCGCTCTCAAGGCCATTCCTGAGTCCGGGCGGATTTGTTGGCCAGCCCCACCCCCCATGGCTATAGCCCACCCGTTTTTTTGGCCTTTTTCCGCTGGACGAACTTGGCGCCCCGGCCTTCGGGTGGTTATTTTTGGGTGAGGCTGTGCATGCGGCCTATTTTTGGCACACGGAGGCCGCTCTCAAAGTCTCGCGCCATTCCGAGCCCCGCGGACGAAGTTGGCCAGCCCCACCCCCCAAGGCTCTAGCCCTCCCGTTTTTGTGGCCTTTTTTCCATTGGAGGAACTTGGCGCCTGCCTTCGGGTGGTTATTTTGGGCCTGGCATTTTTTTGGTACATGACGGAGGTCGCTGCAGTCTCAAGGCATTCCGAGTCCGAGGACGGTTGGCCAGCCCCACCCCCAACGCCTATAGCCCACCCGCTTTTATGGCCTTTTTTCTGCTGGATTTAATCTTGGCGCCTGCCTTCGGCGGTTATTTTTATGGCGCTGTGCCAAGGCCTATTTTTTATACACGGAGGCCACTCAGAAAGTCTTGGCGCTTATTCAAGTCTGGGATTTGGTGGGCTGGCCCCAATTCCCCAAGGCTATAGCCCACCCATTTTGTGGCTTTTTTCCGCTGGATTTAACTTGGCGCCTGCCTGGGCGGTTATGGGCTGCTGTGCCAAGCTCTATTTTTGTCACACGGAGGTCAGCCAAAGTCTCGCGCCATTCCGAGTCCGGCGGACGAAGTTGGCCAGCCCCACCCCCCATGGCTATAGCCCACCCGTTTTTTTGGCCTTTTTCCGCTGGACGAACTTGGCGCCCCGGCCTTCGGGTGGTTATTTTTGGGTGAGGCTGTGCATGCGGCCTATTTTTGGCACACGGAGGCCGCTCTCAAAGTCTCGCGCCATTCCGAGCCCCGCGGACGAAGTTGGCCAGCCCCACCCCCCAAGGCTCTAGCCCTCCCGTTTTTGTGGCCTTTTTCCGCTGGAGGAACTTGGCGCCCCGGCCTTCGGGTGGTTATTTTTGGGCGCGGCTGTGCCCGTGGCCTATTTTTACATTTGGAGGCCGCTGTCTCAAGGCATTCGAGTCCGAGGACGGTTGGCCAGCCCCACCCCCAACGCTTATAGCCCACCTGCTTTTATGGCCTTTTTCTGCTGGATTTAACTTGGCGCCTGCCTGGTTATTTTTGGGCGCGGCTGTGCCCGCGGCCTATTTTTGGCACACGGAGGCCACTCGCAAAGTCTTGCGCCATTCCGAGTCTGGCGGACGAAGTGGGCCGGCCCCACCCCCCAAGGCTATAGCCCACCCATTTTTGTGGCCTTTTTCCGCTGGATCTTGGCGCCTGCCTTCAAGGTTTTGGGCGGCCCTATTTTTGTCACACGGAGGCAGTCTCAAGGCCATTCCGAGTCCCGGATTTGGTTGGCCAGCCCCACCCCATGGCTATAGCCCACCTGCTTTTGTGGCCTTTTTTCCGCTGGACTAACTTGGCGCCTGCCTTCGGGTGGTTATTTTGGTGAGGCTGTGCATGCGGCTCATTTTCACACAGAGGCCACAAAGTCTGCGGCCATTCCGAGTCCAAGGGCCAGCCCCACCCCCTACAAGGCTATAGCCCAATTGCTTTGTGGCCTTTTTCCGCTGACTTAACTTGCCTGCCTTCGGTAAGTTATTTTGGTGAGGCTGTGCCTACGGCCTATTTTTGGCACACTGAGGCTGCCAAAGTCTCGGCCCATTCCGAAGTCCGGGCGGATTTGGCAGGCTAGCCCACCCCTAAGGCTATAGCCCACCTGCTTTTGTGGCCTTTTTTCCGCTGGACGAATCTGCGCTGCCTTCGGGCGGTTATTTTGGGAGTTGCCAGTTCATGCCTATTGTTGACAAACGGAGGTCAGCCACAAAGTCTCGCATATTCCTGAGTCCGGGCGGACGGTTGGCCAGCCCCACCTCAAGGCTACAGCCCACCTGCTTTTTGTGGCCTTTTTCCGCTTGGATCTAACGTGGTGCCTGCCTTCGGGTGGTTATTTTGGCACAGGCTGTGCCTATTTTTGAGACACGGAGGCACAAAGTCTCAAGCTGGCATTCCGAGTCCGCGGATTTAGTTGGCCAGCCCCACCCCCTCAAGGCTATAGCTCAATCTGCTTTTATGGCCTTTTTCTGTTGGATCTTAACTTGGCTCCCCTTTTGGCGGTGTTATCAAGGAAGATTTTTGGCTGTTCAAGGGCCTATTTTTGGCACACGGAGGTCAGCCTCAAAGTCTCTGCCATTCCGAGCCCCATGGATTTGGTTGGCCAGCCCCACCCCCAAGGCTCTAGCCTCCCGTTTTTGTGGCCTTTTTTCCGCTGAGGAACTTGGCGCCTGCCTTCGGGCGGTTATTTTGGCGCTGTTGTGCCTGGGCTCTATTTTTGGCACACGGAGGTCAGCTTCGCAAGTCTCAAGGCCATTCCGAAGTCCGGGCGGACGGTTGGCTCCGCCCACCCCCAAGCCTATAGCCCACCCGTTTTTGTGGATTTTTAACGCTGGACGAACGACGCGCCCCAGACATAAGGAAGTTATTTTTGGACGCGGCTGAGCCCGAGGCCTATGTAAGTCACACGGAGGTCAGCCAGAAGTCTCACCACCGAGCGCGGCGGATGAAGTTGGCCAGCCCCACCCCCCAAGGCTATAGCCCACCCGTTTTTGTGGCCTTTTTCCGCTGGACGAACTTGGCGCCCCGGCCTTCGGGCGGTTATTTTTATGCTGCTGTGCCCACGTATATTTTTTACAGGAGGCCGAATGTCTCGCACCATTTTGATTCAAGTGGACTTGGCCAGCCCCACCCCCAAGGCTATAGCCCACCTGCTTTTTGTAGGCCTTTTTCCGCTGGATCTATGGCCTCGGCCTGGGCGGTTATTTTAGGCGCTGCTGTGCTCATGGCCCATTTTTGTCACACGGAGGTCGCCAGAAGTCTCAAGCTGCCATTCCGAGACTGGCGGATCGGCCAGCCCCACCCCTGCTGGGCTATAGCCCACCTGTTTTTGTGGCCTTTTTCCGCTGGACTTAACTTGGCGCCTGCCTTCGGTGGTTATTTTATGTAGGCAGGCTGTGCCTACGGCCTATTTTTGGCACACAGAGGCCGCTCGCAAAGTCTCGCGCCATTCCGAGTCCGGCGGACAAAGTTGGCCAGCCACACCCCCCAAGGCTATAGCCCACCCGTTTTTGTGGCCTTTTTCCGCTGGACTAACATCTAGCCCTGGCCTTCGGCAGTTATTTTTGGCATGCTCAAGGCCTATTTTGCATACGGAGGTCGCCTGCAGCCTCAAGGCCATTCCCGAGTTCCGTGATTTATGTTGTCCAGCCCCACCCCCCAAGGCTATAGCCCACCCGTTTTTGTGGCCTTTTTCCGCTGGACGAACGTGGCGCCCCGGCCTTCGGGCAGTTATTTTTGGCCGCAGCTGTGCCCGCGGCCTATTTTTGCCACACGGAGGCCGATCGCAACGTCTCGCGCCATTCCGAGTCCGGCGGACGAAGTTGGATAGCCCCACCCCCGAAGGCTATAGCCCGCCCGTTTTTGTGGCCTTTTTCCGCTGGACGAACTTGGCGCCCCGGCCTTCGGGCAGTTATTTTTGGGCGCGGCTGTGCCCACGGCCTATTATTGGCACACGGAGGCCGCCAGAAGTCTCAAGGCTATTCCGAGTCCGCTGGACGGCTATTAGCCCCACCCCGAGGCTATAGCCCACCTGCTTTGTGGCCTTTTTTCCGCTGGATTTAACTTACGCCTGCCTGGGCGGTTATTTTTAAAGGGCTGCTGTGCCTACGGCCTATTATTGGCACACGAGGCTGCTGCATCGCTGGCCATTTCGAGTTCGGGCGGACGGATTTGAGCCAGCCCCACTCCTCAAGGCTATAGCCCACCTGTTTTGTGGTCTTTTTCTGCTGGATTAATCTTGGCGCCTGCCTTCGGGCGTTATTTTGGGCGCTAGCTCAAGGGTATATTTTTAGCACACGGAGGCCGCTCACAAAGTCTCGCACCAATCCAAGTCCGGGGGACGAAGTTGGCCAGCCCCATCCCCCGAGGCTATAGCGCACCCGATTTTGTGGCCTTTTTCCGCTGGACGACCCATGCCTGCCTTCTGGCGTTATTTTTGCACACTTGAGGTCAGCCACAAAGTGTCATGCAATTCCTTGTCCCATGGATTTAAGTTGGCCAGCCCCACCCCCCAAGGCTATAGCCCACCTGTTTTTGTGGCCTTTTTCTGCTGGACGAACTTGGCGGCCCGGCCTTCGGGCGGTTATTTTTGGGCGCAGCTGTGCTCGCGGCATATTTTTAGCACACGGAGGCCGCTCGCAAAGTCTCGCACCAATCCAAGTCCGGCGGACGAAGTTGGCCAGCCCCACCCCCCGAGGCTATAGCCCACCCGTTTTTGTGGCCTTTTTCCGCTGGACGAACTTGGCGCCCCGGCCTTCGGGCGGTTATTTTGGGCTGTGCCTGTGGCCTCATTTTTTAGCATTACAAAGGTCGCCAGAAGTCGCGCCATTTTGAGTTCGGCGGACGAAGTTGGCCAGCCCCACCCCCCAAGGCTATAGCCCACCTGTTTTTGTGGCCTTTTTCTGCTGGACGAACTTGGCGGCCCGGCCTTCGGACGGTAATTTTGGGTGTAGCTGTGCTCGCGGCATATTTTTAGCACACGGACGCTGGGCCAGAAAGTCTCAGACTAACAAGTCCGCGGATTGTTGCTGGCCTAATTTCCCCCGAGGCTATAGCGCACCCGATTGTGTGGCCTTTTTCCGCTGGACGAATTTGGCACCCCGGCCTTCGGGCGGTTATTTTGACACAGAGGCTTTCCACAAAGTCTCGCTATTCCTTGTCCCATGGACGGTTGGCCAGCCCCACTCAAGGCTATAGTCCACCTGCAGTGGCCTTTTTCCATTGGATCTAACTTGCTCTCCCCGACCTTCGGCAGTTATTTTTATGCTGATGGTCCCCAAGGGCCTATTTTTGCACACGAGGCCGCCACAAAGTCTGCACCATTCTCGAGTCCGGCGGATTTAAGTTGGGCCACCACCACCCCCAAGGCTATAGCCCACCTGCTTTTGTGGCCTTTTTTCCACTGATTTAACTTGGCGCCCGCCTGGTGGTTATTTTTGTGCCCACGGCCTATTTTTTACATTAGGCCGTCAAAAGTCTCATTATTCCGGGAAGTCCGGGCAAGGACGTTGGCCAGCCCCACCCCAAGGCTATAGCCCACCCGTTTTTGTGGCCTTTTTCCGCTGGACGATCTTGGAAACCTTCGGGCGGTTATTTTGCTGCTGTGCCTGCTGCCTATTTTTTACATTGACGGAGGCCACTCGCAGCCTCGTGCTATCTGAGTCCGCGGATTTGGCCAGCCCGACCCCCCAAGCCTATAGCCCACCCGCTTTTGTGGCCTTTTTCCGCTGGACGAACTTGGCGCCCCAGCATTCGGGCGGTTATTTTTGGGCGAGGCTGTGCCTGCGGCCTATTTTTGTCACACAGAGGCCGCCAGCAGTCTCACATTCCGAGTCCTGGACAGTTGGCCAGCCACACCCTGGCTATAGCCCACCCTTTTTGTGGCCTTTTTCCGCTGGACGACTTACGCCCTGCCTTCGGCAAAGTTTATTTTAGGCTGTGCTCAAGGCCTGCATTTTTTGTCACACGAGGCCAAAAGTCTCGCTGCCATTCCGATTCCGGGACGATTTAAGTTGGATAGCCCCACCCCGGCTATAGCCCGCCTGCTTGTGGCCTTTTTCCACTGGATTAATCTTACGTCCATCGGGCAGTTATTTTTGGGCGCGGCTGTGCCCACGGCCTATTTTTGGCACACGGAGGCCGCTCGTAAAGTCTCGCGCCATTCCGAGTCCGGCGGACGAAGTTGGCCAGCCCCACCCCCCAAGGCTATAGCCCACCCGTTTTTGTGGCCTTTTTCCGCTGGACGAACTTGGCGCCCCGGCCTTCGGGCGGTTATTTTTGGGCGCGGCTGTGCCCACGGCCTATTTTTGGCACACGGAGGCCGCTCGCAAAGTCTCGCGCCATTCCGAGTCCGGCGGACGAAGTTGGCCAGCCCCACCCCCCAAGGCTATAGCCCACCCGTTTTTGTGGCCTTTTTCCGCTGGACGAACTTGGCGCCCGTAGTTATTTTGCTGCACAGTTTCCACGGCCTATTATTGGCACACGGAGGCCAGAAAGTCTCAAGGCCATTCCGAGTCCGGGCGGATTTGGCCAGCCCCACCCCCTGAGGCTATAGCCCAATTCAAGCTGTGGCCTTTTTCCGCTGGACGAACTTGGCGCCCCTGCCTTCGGTGGTTATTTTGCTGCTGTGCCTGTGGGCCTATTTTTAGCACGAGGCAGCCGCAGTCTCGCGCCATTTCGAGTTCGGGCGGATTTGTCGCCAGCCCTAATTTCTGCTATAGACCACCTGGTTTTGTGGCCTTTTTCTGCTGGATTTAACTTGGCCCGCCTTCGGCGGTTATTTTGGGCGTAGCTGTGTCATGCATATTTTTTAGCACACGGAGGTCGCTTTCGCAAAGTCTCTTCGCACAATCCAAGTCCGCGGATTGGCCAGCCCCACCCCCGAGGCTATAGCGTGATTTTGTGGCCTTTTTCCGCTGGATTTATGCTCGCCTGCCTTCGGATCGTTAATTTGGGCGCTGTCATGGGGTATATTTTTTGAGGCCGCAAAGTCTATCGCCATTCCGAGTCCGGACGGTTGGCCAGCACCTCAGGCTATAGCCCACCCGTTTTTGTGGCCTTTTTCCGCTGGACGAACTTGGCGCCCCGGCCTTCGGGCGGTTATTTTTGGGCGCGGCTGTGCCCACGGCCTATTATTGGCACACGGAGGCCGCTCGCAAAGTCTCGCACCAATCCAAGTCCGGCGGACGAAGTTGGCCAGCCCCACCCCCCGAGGCTATAGCGCACCCGATTTTGTGGCCTTTTTCCGCTGGACGAATTTGGCGCCCCGGCCTTCGGGCGGTTATTTTTGTCACACGGAGGCCGCTCACAAAGTGTCGCGCCATTCCTTGTCCGGCGGACGAAGTTGGCCAGCCCCACCCCCGAAGGCTATAGCCCACCTGTTTTTGTGGCCTTTTTCTGCTGGACGAACTTGGCGGCCCGGCCTTCGGGCGGTTATTTTTGGGCGCAGCTGTGCTCGCGGCATATTTTTAGCACACGGAGGCCGCTCGCAAAGTCTCGCACCAATACAAGTCCGGCGGACGAAGTTGGCCAGCCCCACCCCCCGAGGCTATAGCGCACCCGATTTTGTGGCCTTTTTCCGCTGGACGAATTTGGCACCCCGGCCTTCGGGCGGTTATTTTTGGCACACAGAGGCCGCTCACAAAGTCTCGCGCCATTCCTTGTCCGGCGGACGAAGTTGGCCAGCCCCACCCCCCAAGGCTATAGTCCACCCGTTTTTGTGGCCTTTTTCCGCTGGACGAACTTGCCTCCCCGACCTTCGGGCAGTTATTTTTGGGCGCGGCGGTCCCCGCGGCCTATTTTTGGCACACGGAGGCCGCTCACAAAGTCTGGCACCATTCTGAGTCCGGCGGACGAAGTGGGCCACCACCACCCCCCAAGGCTATAGCCCACCCGTTTTTGTGGCCTTTTTCCACTGGACGAACTTGGCGCCCCCGCCTTCGGGTGGTTATTTTTGGGCGTGGCTGTGCCCACGGCCTATTTTTGGCACAAGGAGGCCGCTGCAAGTCTCAAGGCTATTCCGAGTCCCATGGATTTGGTTGGCTGCCCCACCCCCAAGGCTATAGCCCACCTGCTTTTTTGTGGCCTTTTTCCGCTGGATTTATCCTGCCTGCCGGCGGATTTTTACATGCTGCCAGCTCATGGCCTATTTTTTTACACACGGAGGCCACTCGCAAAGCTCACATTCCGAGTCCTCATGGATTTGGTTGGCCAGCCCACTCCCCGAGGCTATAGCCCACCTGCTTTTGTGGCCTTTTTACTGGATTAATTTGGCGCCTGCCTTCGGGTGGTTATTTTGGCGCTGGCCGCCTGTGGGCCTATTTTTAGCACACGGAGGCCACTCGCAAAGTCTCGCGCCATTTCGAGTCCGGCGGACGAAGTTGGACAGCCCCACCCCCCAAGGCTATAGCCCACCCGTTTTTGTGGCCTTTTTCCACTGGACGAACTTGGCGCCCCCGCCTTTGGGTGGTTATTTTTGGGTGTGGCTGTGCCCACGGCCTATTATTGGCACACGGAGGCCGCCAGAAGTCTCACCATTCGAGTCCGGGCGGATTTGTTGGCCAGCCCCACCCCCTCTTCTATAGCCCACCAGTTTTTGTGGCCTTTTCCACTGGATAACTTGGCGCCTGCCTTCGGCAGTTATTTTGCTGCCAGCCCACGGCCTATTATTGGCACATCGGAGGTCAGCCAGAAGTCTCGGCCATTCCGAGTCCGCGGACGGTTGGCCAGCCACAACCCCGTAGGATATAGCCCACCTGTTTTGTGGTTTTTCCGCTGGATCTAACTTCGCCTGCCTTCGGTGGTTATTTTTGGGCGCGGCTGTGCCCACGGCCTATTATTTTCAAACGGAGGCCGCTCGCAAAGTATCGCGCCATTCCGAGTCAGGCGGATTTGCTGGCCAGCCCACCTTCGAGGCTATAGCCCACCTGCTTGTGGCCTTTTTTCCGCTGGATCTAACTTGGCGCCTGCCTGGCGGTTATTTTGGCTGGGTGTGCCCACGGGCCTATTATTGAGACACGAGGCCGCCAGAAGTCTCGCTGGCATTCCGAGTCCGGCGGATTTGGCCAGCCCCACCCCCGAGGCTATAGCCCACCTGCTTTTTGTGGCCTTTTTTCCGCTTGGATTTAACTTGGCGCCTGCCTGGGCGGTTATTTTGGCACACGGCCTATTATTACATCGAGGCCGCCAAAGTCTCGCGCCATTCCGAGTCCGGCGGACGAAGTTGGCCAGCCCCACCCCCCAAGGCTATAGCCCACCTGTTTTTGTGGCCTTTTTACGCTGGACGAACTTGGCGCCCCGGCCTTCGGGTGGTTATTTTTATGCTACAGCCTGTGGCCTATTTTGACACGGAGGCCGCCTGCAAAAGTCTCAAGGCCATTTCGAGTCCGCGACGAAGTGGGCCTGCCCCACCCCCTGCTAAGCTATAGCCCACCTGCTTTTTGTGCCCTTTTTGGCGCTGGACTTAACTTGGCCTCGGACTGTAAGTTATTTTGCTGGCTGTTCTCTGCCTATTTTTGGCACACGGAGGCTGCTCGAAAAGTCTCGACCCATTCCGAGTCAGGCGGATTGTTGGCCAGCCCACCTCAAGGCTATAGCCCACCTGCTTTTGTAGGCCTTTTTATGCTTGGACTAATTTGGCGCCTGCCTTCAGGCGGATATTTTGCTGTGCCCAAGGGCCTATTTTTGGCACACGCAGGTCAGCCAAAAGTCTCAGGCCATTCCCGGGCGGACTAAGTCGGCCAGCCTCACTCCTCAAGGCTATAGCCCACCTGCTTTTTGTGGCCTTTTTCCGCTGACTAACTCATGCCTGACTGGCAGTTTTTTGGCTGCTGTGCCTCAAGGCCTATTTGTCACACATGAAGGCCGCTGCAGTCTCGCACCCTGAGTCCCAAGGACGAATGGCAGCCCCACCTCAAGGCTATAGCCCACCTGCTTTTGTGGCCTTTTGCGCTGATTTAACATATGGCGCCTGGCCTTCGGGCGGTTATTTTTGGGCGTGGCTGTGCCCGCTGCCTGTTTTTGGCACACGGAGGTTGGCCGACAGTCTGGCGCGCCATTCCGAGTCCCATGGACGACCTTGGCCAGCCCCACTTCATATATATAGCACCAGTTTTGTGGCCTTTTTCCGATGGATTTAACTTGCCTGCCTTTGGTTATTTTTGGCTGTGTCCGCGGCCTATTTTTGTCACACGGAGACCGCTCGCAAAGTCTCACGCCATTCCGAGTCCGGCGGACGAAGTGGGCCTGCCCCACCCCCCAAGGCTATAGCCCAATTGCTTTTAGGCCTTTTATGAGGATTTAACTTGGCGCCTGCCTTTGGGCGGTGTTATTTTTATGCTGGCTGTGTCCGCGGCCTATTTTTGGCACACGGAGACCGCTCGCAAAGTCTCACGCCATTCAGAGTCCGGCGGACGAAGTGGGCCTGCCCCACCCCCCAAGGCTATAGCCCACCCGTTTTTGTGGCTTTTTTGCGGTGGAAAAACTAGGCGCCCCGGCCTTCGGGCAGTTATTTTTGGGCTGCCAGCCTGGCCTATTTTTTGGCACATGGAGGCCGCCAGAAAGTCTCGCTTTTTCCGAGTCCGGGCGGATTTAAGTTGGCCAGCCCCACCCCCCAAGGCTATATAGCCCACCAGTTTTGGTGGCCTTTTTCCGCTGGACGAACTTGGCGCCCCGGCCTTTGGGCGGTTATTTTTGGGCGCGGCTGTGTCCGCGGCCTATTTTTGGCACACGGAGGCCGCTCGCAAAGTCTCACGCCATTCCGAGTCCGGCGGACGAAGTGGGCCTGCCCCACCCCCCAAGGCTATAGCCCACCCGTTTTTGTGGCCTTTTTGCGCTGGACGAACTTGGCGCCTGCCTTTTATTTTATGAAGGCTGTGTGTCTGTGGGCCTATTTTTTTATTACACGGAGACCGCTTTCTGGCAGAAAGTCTCATACCATTCCGAGTCCGGCGGACGAAGTGGGCCTGCCCCACCCCCAAGGCTATAACCCACCTGCTTTGTGGCCTTTTATGCGCTTGATCTAACTTGGCGCCTGCCTTTGGGTTATTTTTACGCTGCTGTGCCAAGGGCCTCATTTTTTGGCACATCGGAGGTCCGCAGTCTCACGCCATTCCGAGTCCGGCTGACGAAGTTGGCCTGCCCCACCCCCCAAGGCTATAGCCCACCCGTTTTTGTGGCCTTTTTCCGCTGGACGAACTTGGCGCCTCGTTCTTCAGGCGGTTATTTTGCTGGCTTTGCTCAAGGCCTATTTTTGATTGACGGAGGTCAGAAAGTCTCAAGGGCCATTCCGTCCATGGACGTTACCAACCCTTACCCCCAAGGCTATAGCCCACCTGCTTTTGTGGCCTTTTTCTGCTGGATTTAACTCGCCTGCCTTCAAGTTATTTTAAGCGCTGGCTGTGCCCGCCTATTTTTTTAGACACGAAGCCGCCAAAGTCTCACCATTCCGAAGTCCAAGGACAATGTTGGCCAGCTCCCACTTCCCAAGGCTATAGCTCACCTGCTTTTAGGGCCTTTTTCCGCTTGGACTAATCTCATGCCTGCCATCGGATAAAGTTGTTTTGCTGCTGCCAAGGCCTATTTTTATGCAGACAGAGGCCGCTTTCAAAGTCTCAAGGCTATTCCGAGTCCGGGCGGACAAAGTTAGCAGCCCCACCCCCTCTATATAGCCCACCTGCTTTGGTGGCCTTTTTTCCAATGGATTTAACTTGGCGCCTGCCTTTATGGGTTATTTTAGGGCGCTGCTGTGTACGCTGGCCTATTTTACACACGGAGGTCAGCTTTAAAGTCTCACGCCATTCGAGTCCGGCAGACGGTTGCCTGCCCCACCCCCAAGGCTATAGCCCACCTGCTTTTGGCCTTTTTCCGCTGGATTTAACTTACGCCTGCCTTTGGTTTTGGCACGGCATCGCGCCTATTTTTGCACTCGAGGCCGCTGCAAAGTCTCACCCCATTCCCGAGTCCGCAGACGGTTGGCCTGCCCCACCCCAAGGCTATAGCCCACCCAAGCTTTTGTGGCCTTTTTCCGCTGGATTTCTTGAGCCCTTCGGCGGTTATTTTTGGTACGGCTGTGTCAAGGGCCCCATTTTTTTATTAATGGAGGTTGCCCAAAGTCTCACCATTCCCGAGACCGGGCAAGGGATTTGCTGGCCAGCCCCACCGCCCAAGGCTATAGCCCACCAGTGTTTGGGGCCTTTTTCCGCTGCACGAACTTGCCTGCCTTCAAGGGCGGTTATTTTTGGTACTGTGTCCCCCTATTTTTTTCACACGGAGGCCGCTCCAAAAGTCTCGCGCCATTCGAAGTCCGGGCGGATTTGGCCAGCCTCAAGGCTATAGCCCACCTGCTTTGTGGCCTTTTTTCCGCTGGATTTAACTTGGCGCCTGCCTTCGAGGTTATTTTAATGCTGTGCCAAGCCTATTTTTTACACACGGAGGTCGCCAGAACTCAAGGCCATTCGAGTCCGGGCGGACAAGCACAGCCCCACCCCTCAAGGCTATTGCCCACCCGGTTTTAGGCCTTTTTTCCGCTGGATTTATCCCAGACCGGCCTTCGGGCGGTTATTTTTGGGTGCGGCTGTGCCCGCGGCCTATTCTTGGCACACGGAGGCCGCTCGCAAAGTCTCGCGCTATTCCGAGTCCGGCGAACGAAGTTGGCCAGCCCCACCCCCCAAGGCTATAGCCCGCCCGTTTTTGTGGCCTTTTTCCGCTGGACTCCCGGGCGCCTGCCTTCGGCGGTTATTTTCTGAGCGGGGCTCATGCCTTTTGGTACACGGAGGTCCGCGAAAGTCTCACCATTCTGAAGTCCGGGCGGATTTAAATTGGCCAGCCCCACCAGCCCACCCCCTTTTGTGGCCTTTTTCCGCCGGACGAACTTGGCGCCTGCCTTTGGCGGTTATTTTGCTACTCATGGCCTATTGTTTGCACATCGGAAGTCAGTAGAAGTCTCAAGGCCATTCCGAGTCCGGCGGACAGGCCAGCCCCACCTCTAAGGCTATAGCCCACCTGTTTTTGTGTTTTTCCGCTGGATCAACATGGCTACTGCCTGGCGGTTATTTTTGGCACGCTGCATGCCTATTTTTGACACACGGAGGCCGCCGCAAAGTCTCAGACACATTCGAGTCCGCGGACGTTGGCCAGCCCCACCTTGGCCTTTTTTCCAATGGATTAACTGGCGCCATTTTAGGCTGCTGTACGCGCCTATTTTTGCACACGGAGGCTTTAAAGTCTCATCCGCAGACGGCTTGGCCTGCCCCACCCCCCAAGGCTATAGCTGCTTTTTGGGCCTTGCTTATAGGTTGCTCAAGTCTCCTCATCGTTATAGCCCACCTGCTTTTTGTGGCCTTTTTCCACAGACCGCCTGCCTGGCGATTTTGGCACGGCTGTGTCCGCTTATTTTTTCAGACATCGAGGTCAGCCAAAAGTCTCGCGCGAAGTCCGCGGACGGTTGCTGCCAGCCCCACCCCCAAGGCTATAGCCCACCTGCTTTTTAGGCCGCTGGACGAATCTGCCCCCGCCTTCGAGGTTATTTTTAACGCCTCATTTTTTTTGACACGGAGGTCACCAGAACTCTCAAGGCCATTCCGAGTCCGGCGGACAAAGTTGGCCAGCCCCACCCCCCAAGGCTATTGCCCACCCGGTTTTGTGGCCTTTTTCCGGATTTAATTGACCGGCTAGCACCCTATTCTAGGTACAGAGGCCACTCACAGTACGCTATTCCGCCCATGAACGGTTGGCCAGCCCCACCCCAAGGCTATAGCCCGCCTGCTTTGTGGCCTTTTTTCCATGGATCTAATCTCGGCGCCTGCCTTCAGCGGTTGTGCTCATTATTTTTGGTACACACGGAGGCCGCTGCCCGAGTCCGGCGGATTTAAATTGGCCAGCCTCACCCCAAGGCCCACCTGCTTTTGTGGCCTTTTTCCGGGCTGGATTAATCTCACTGATTTTTGGTCACAGCTGCAAGGGTTTATTGTTTGTACACGCCGCCAGTGTCTCACGCCATTCCGAGTCCTGGAGTAGGCGCTGGCCCCTATAGCCCACCTGTTTTGTGGCCTTTTTCCGGGATTAACATGGCTCTGCCTTCAAGTTTTTGGGTAGCGGCGTACAGTTCATGCCTATTTTTGATATTGACACATCGGAGGCCGGGCCGCAAAGTCTCAAGACTATTCCGGAGTCCAAGTGGATTTGTTGGCCAGCCCTTCTAATTTCCCCCATACAGTTATTATAGTAGCCCACCTTTTTGTGGCCTTTTTTTCTCATTGGATTTAATCATATTTTGGTGTTGGGCCACCGCCTATTTTTTTACACACGGAGGCCGCCAAAGTCTCACCCTATTCCGTGAGTCCGCAGATTTGTTGGCCTGCCCTCCCAAGGCTATAGCTCACCTGCTTTTGTGGCGCTGGATTAACTTTGGCTGGCTCAAGGAAAGTTATTTTGACGCTGTACCAGTGAAATTTTTCAGGTAGGATTTGAGGTCAAGCCAAAGTCTTCGCGCCATTCGAGTCCGGGCGGATTTAAGTTGGCCAGCCCCACTTCTTTCTGCTATAGCCCACCTGCTTTTTGTGGCCTTTTTCCGCTGGACGATCCCATGCCTCGCCTTCGAGTTATTTTTTAACGCTGCTGTGCCTCAGGCTCAGCCTTCCATATTTTTTTACGGAGGCCGCCTGTGAAAGTCTCAAGGCTATTCCGAGTTGTATGATTTTTGGCCCCAGCCCTGACTTCAAGGCTATTGTTGCCCACCTGCTTAGTGGCTTTTTCCGCTGGATTTAATCTTGGCGCCTGGGCGGTTATTTTGGTGCACGGCTGTGCACCAAGGGCCTATTTTTGTAGACACGAGGTCAGCCAAAGTCTCAAGGCCATTCCGAGTCCGCGACGGGTTGGCCAGCTGTGACCCCCAAGGCTATAGCCCGCACCTGCTGTCTTTTTTCGCTTGGATTTAATCCTGCCTGCCTTCGGAGGAGTTATTTTGGGCGCTGCTGTGCTCAGGCCTATTTTTGGTACACGGAGGTCGCTGCAGAAAGTCTCAAGGCCATTCGAGTCCGCGGACGGTTGGCCAGCTCCCACCCTGGCTATAGCTCACCTGCCAATTTTTAGGCTTTTTCCGCTGGATTATCCCATGCTTCTGCCTTCGTAAAGGCAGTTATTTTGGCTCTGCTGTTCTCCAAGGCCTATTTTTTACATGAGAGGAAGTCAGCTTTGAAGTCTCACAGGCTTATTCCGAGTCCGGCGGGATTGGCCAGCCTCAATTCCCCTAAGGCTATAGCCCACCTGCTTTTGTGGCCTTTTTCCGCTGGATTTGGTCTTATGGCGCCTGCCTGGCGGTTATTTTGGGTACGGCTGTGCCCAAGGCCCTATTTTTGGCAGACACACGTTAATGAGGGTCAAGAAAGTCTCTGCATTCCGAGACCGGGCGGATTTGCTGGCCAGCCCCACCCCCAAGGCTATAGCCCACCAATCTGCTTTTTGTGGCCTTTTTCTCCTTGGACTAATCCCATGCCTGCCTTCAAGTGGCGGTTATTTTTTGGGCACGGTGCACTGCTGGCCTATTTTTTTTTTACACACTGAGGCCGCCAGTCTCGGGCGCCATTCGAGTCCTGGATTTGCTTGCCAGCCCCACTCTAATTTCCTGGCTATAGCCCCACCTGCTTGGGTGGCCTTTTTCCGCTGGATCTAACGCCTGCCTTAAGCGGTTATTTTGGTGCTGTGCAGCACGCTGCCTATTTTTTGACACACGGAGGTCAGCCAAAGTCTCGCAGGACACCCGATTCCGAAGTCCGGGAGACGGTTGGCCAGCCCCACCCCAAGGCTATAGCCCACCTGCTTGCTTGTGGCCTTTTTCCGCTGATTTAACTTGGCGCCGACGGGCGGGTTATTTTGGGTGCGCTTTGCTGGCCTATTTTTTATATTACATCGGAGGTTGCCTGCGAAAGTCTCAAGTGGCCATTCCGAGTCCGGGCGACGTTGGCCTGCCCCCTGACTTCCCCCAAGGCTATAGCCCACCTGCTTTTGTCCTTTTCCGCTGGACGACTTGGCGCCTCCTGCCTTCGGCGGTTATTTTTTTGGGGCGCTGTACCTGCTGGCCTATTTTTTAGATTTGAGGCCAGAAAGTCTGCAGTCGCCATTCAGTCCGGCGGATGGTTGGCCAGCTGCACTCTAAGCTAGCCCACTGCTGTGGGCCTTTTTCCGCTGGATTAACTTGGCGCCTGCCTTCGGGCGGGTTAGCTGCTGTACCTGAGCCTATTTTTGCATTAGACGGAGGTCAGCCGCAGTCTCATGCGATTCCGGAACCAAGGCGGATTGGCCAGCCCCACCCCCCAAGACTATAGCCCACCAGTTTTTGTGGCCTTTTTCCTGCTGGACGTTTTTCGCCTTCGGCCTAAGTTCAATCTGCAGTTCTGCCATTCAGTCTAAGGCCTTCAAGCTTGTATATTTTGCTGCCTATTTTTGGCACATGCCTATTTTGGCAGTCACGCAGTAATACCGCTATTCTTAAGTATTCCAGCCGGGCGGACGGCTGCCTCAGCCCACCTCCTGCTGGGCTATAGCCCACCTGCTTTTGTGGCTCTTTTTCGTTGGATTTAACTTGGCGCTCTGCTCTCTCGGGCGGTTCTTTGGGCCCACCCAGGCACGGCTTTTGCCTGCTCATATTTTTGCATATTGCTGATTTTGGCAGGAGGTCCCCTCTCTAAAGTTCTCTGGCATTCCGAGTCCATGGGCGGATTTTTGGCCAGCCCCACTCCCTGGCAGACTATAGCCCACGCTTTTGTGGCCTTTTTCCGCTGGATGTAGCCTACGCCATTTTCACACGGCTGCCTTATTTTTGGTGCGCTTGAACCATTTTTGGTCTATTTTTGCACTGTCCAGAAGTATTTTAATGGTGCCACCGCACTCTCTCATGTCTTATGTGGCATTCCGATCTTTGGCCTGCCCGGGACAAAGCTATGGCTTCCCATTCGAAGTTGGCCAGCTTCAGGCTAGGCCTCTCCTTTTTGTGGCGTTTTGTATTGGATTTACGGCTGCTCACCCATGATGCTTCCGCTGGAAGGATGTGAGCTTCTGTATGAACTGGACCCAGCCTCTTTTCATTTATTTTTGGGCTACGGAGTGCCCTTTGTATGGATTAATCACTTGGCCGCTGTACCCACCGACCGCTGACATGGGTCTTGAATGGTCCGTTGCTCGATCAAGGCGACGGGCGGCTGCCCGCTGCGACGTCATGGCCGCGAGAAGTCCACTGAACCTATCATTTAGAGGAAGGAGAAGTTGTGAATAGGTTTCAGGAACTGCGAAGGATCATTGTCGAACCTGCCCAGCAGAACGTGGATCGCCAACCAGTTGATATCACTGGCGGGCGGCGAGGGGGACGCGCTGCAGCGCTGGCGCCCCTCTTCTCCGCCCATTTCTGATGTTGCGGGAGAGGGACTGCCCCTCCCGGCTGGCGAAAACAATCTAACCCCGGCGCGGACTGGGCGCCATGAAATGAACGAGAGAGCACGCTCCCGCGGCCCCGGAGACGGTGCGCCGCGGGGTGCGGCGCCTTCTTTCACATGTATCCAAAACGACTCTCGGCGCGGCTTTGCCCGCGGCTTTTTTTGGCACACAGAGGCCCCTCACAAAGTCTCGCGGCATTCCGAGTCCGGCGGACGAAGTTGGCCAGCCCCTAATTTCCCCTGGCTATACCCCACCCGCTTTTTAGGCCTTTTTCCGCTTGGACTGACTTGGCACCTGCCTTGGTAGTTATTTTGATGCTGCTTTGCCTCGGGTTTACTCTTTTACATTATCGGAGACCCTCGCAAAGTCTCAAGGGCATTCCGAGTCCGGCGGATTTGTTGGCCAGCCTCACTCCCCAAGGCTATAGCCCACAATTGCTTTTTAGGGCCTTTTTCCGCTGGATTAACTTACGCTTCTGCTCGGCGAAGAGTTTTTGGTCATGGTTCGCCTGGCTGCTCCTATTTTTTACACACCCCTGCTTAAGTCTCGCGAGCATTCGAGTCCGGGCGGATAAAGTGGGCCAGCCCTAACCCCTAAGGCTATAGAAATGCCCACCCACAGCTTTGTGGCCTTTTTCTTACGCCGGATTTAATTTGGCGCCTTCGCCTTTCGGCGGTTATTTTTGGTCATGTCATTTCACGCAAGTTTGCCTATTTTTTGGCACACGGTTCTGCTGAAAGTCTCGCTGCATTCCGAGTCCGGGCAGACGGTCGGCCAGCCCCACTTCAAGGCTATAGCCCACCTGCTTAGGTTTTTTCCGGATTAACGTGGCGCCGCCCTTCTGGTGGTTATTTTTACGTGGCTTTGCTGCTGGCCTATTTTTTTTCAAGATCGCTGAGGCCCTCGCAGAAAGTCTCATGGCAGATTCCCGAAGTCCATGGACGGTTGCCAGCCCCACCCCAAGGCTATAGCTCCACCTGCTTTTGTGGCCTTTTTTTTTGACTGACTTGGCACCTGCTCGTTGTTATTTTGAGCTGGCTTTCTGCCTAATTTTTACACACACGGAGACCCTCTGAGAAGTCTCTGCATTCCGAACTGCGGACGGTTGGCCAGCCCCTAATTTCCCCTGCTGGCTATAGCCTCACCCGCTTTGTGGCGTGCTCACCGGATCAACTTGGCGCCTGCCTGGGAAGAGCTTGGTCATGCTGCTTCGCCTGGCTGCCTATTTTTTGGCATCGGCGTCTCTGCTGCAAAGTCTCAAGTGGGGTATTCCGAGTCCGGCGGGATTTGGGCCAGCCTCTAACCCTCAAGGCTATAGCCCAATGTTGTGGCCTTTTTCCGCCGATTTAACTTGCCTGCCCGGCTTTAATGTTATTTTGCGCGGCTTTTCAAGGCTCTATTTTTACATACATCGGGGCCCTCTACAAAGTCTCGCTGGCATTCGAAGTCCGCAGACGAAGTCGGGCCAGCCCACTCCCTCAAGGCTATAGCCCAATTGCTTTTTGTGGTTTTTTCCGCTGGACTTAACTTGGCGCTCCTTCGGTATATTTTTAATGCTGTTTCTGTTGCCCGGGTCTATTTTTTACACGGTGGCCCCTCGCAAAGTCTCGGCATTCGAGTCCTGGACGGTTACCAGCCCCACCCCTAAGGCTATAGCCCACCTGCTTTTTGTGGCCTTTTCCGCTGGATGAACTTTGGCGTCGGTCAGTTATTTTTATGCGCTGGCTGTTCGGGTGGCCTATTTTCCATATACACATGGAGGCCCCTCGCAAAGTCTCACGGCATTCCGAGTCTGAGTCCGGCGGACGAAGTTGCCAGCCCCACCCCCCAAGGCTATAGCCCACCCGTTTTTGTGGCCTTTTTCCGCCGGATTAACGACCCAGCGCGCCGCCTGGGCGGAGTGGGCGCTGGCTTGTCCGTAGCCTATTTTGGTACACGGGCCCCTCCCAACGCCTCGCTGGTATTCCGAGTCCGGCGGACGGTCGGCCTGCCCCAATTTCTTCAAGGCTATAGCCCAATTGCTTTTTTAGGGCTCTTTTTTCCGCTGGACTAATTCTTGGCGCCCATGCCTGCCTTCGGGGTTATTTTTGGGCGCTTTGTCCACGGGTTCATTTTTACACACTGGCCTCGCAAAGTCTCACAGCATTCCGGGCTGGGCGGATTTGCTGGCCAGCCTCTAATTTCTGGCACCCCCAAGGCTATAGCCACCCGCTTTGGGCCTTTTCCGCCGGGACTAATCTTGGCGCCCGCCTGGGCGGAAAGATGAAGCAAGCTTGCTCATGACCTATTTTTTAAGACACGGAGGCCCCTCAGAAGACTTCAAGCAGTATTCCGAGTCCGGGCGGATTGCTGGCCAGCCCCGCCACCAAGGCGAGGTAGCCTCACCTGCTTTTAGGGCTTTTTCCGCGCTGAATCTTGGCGCCTGCCTGGGCGGTTATTTTTAGCTGCTTTGGCCTCGCCTTCTTTGGCACACGGAGACCCTCGCAGTCTCAAGGGTAATCCGAGTCTGGGCGGACGGTTGGCCAGCCCCACCCCTGCTATAGCTCACCTGCTTTTTAGGCGTTTTTCACCGGATCAACCTGGCGCCTCCTGCCTGGCGAAGAGTTTTGGTCTGCCACATGCCTATTTTTTGGCACATCGGTCCCCTGCAGCCTCAAGGGGCATTCCGAGTCCGCGGATTTGGCGGCCATCCTAACCCCTGCAAGGCTATAGCCCACCTGCTTTGTGGCCTTTTGGATTTAACTTGGCGCTGCCGGTACTGGCGGTTAGTTTTGGCGCTGCTTGCGCTGCCGGGCCTATTTTGGCACATCGAAGGCCCCAGTCAAGAAAGCATTCCAGTCCTGGACTGCGGACGGCGGCCAGCTCCTAACCCCCAAGGCTATAGCCCACCTGCTGTATTTTTCCATGGATCGTATCTTGCTTCGCCTTGGGCGGCTTATTTTTATATGTTGCTTTTTCAAGGCTGCTGCCTATTTTTGCATTAGGCCAATAAATTCTCTACAAAGTCTCACAGATTCCGAGTCCGGGTAGACGGTCAAGTCCGCCAGCCCCTAATTTCTAAGGCTATAGCCCACCTGGCTAGGGTTTTTCCGCTGGATCTAATCCTATGCCTTTGGTGGTTATTTTAAGTGGGCGCGTCTATGGTCTATTTTTAGACACGTGGCCCCTCGCAAAGTCTCAAGGCATCTCGGAGTCCCATGGGACGAAGTTGGCCAGCCCTCCCCTAAGGCTATAGCCCATCTGGCCAGGCTTTTTTCCTTTTTCCGCCGGACTAATCTTGGCGGCCCGGCCTCGGCAGTTATTTTTTGCTGCTTTTCCCATGCTTATTTTTACACACTGTGGCTCGCAGTCTTTGCTGGCATTCCGCTGGGTCTGGGCGGACGTGGTTGGCCAGCTGTTCACCCCCTAATTTCAAGGCTATAGCCCACCTGCTTTTGTGGCCTTTTTCCCACTGGACAACTTGGCGCCTCGGCCTTCGGCCAAGAAGTTATTTTGGGCGCTGGCTTTGCTGCTGCCCAAGGCCTATTTTTTGAGAGACACTGAGGCTTCCTCAGAAGACTCAAGGTATTCCGAGTCCCATGGATTTGAGTTGGCCAGCCTCCGCCCACTGCTGGGCTATAGCAGGCTCACCTGCTTTTAGGGCCTTTTTCCGTGCGCTGCGAACTCGGCGCCCCGGCCTTCGGGCGGTTTTTTTTTGGGCACGCCGCCACGCACGCCTATTTTTGGCATGAGATAATGGAGGCCACTCAGAAAGTCTGCTGGGCATTCCCGAGTCCGGGCGCGGATCGGCGGGCCGGCCTCACTTCAAGGCTATAGCCCACCTGCTTAGGCCTTTTTCCACTGGATCGATAATCCCATGCCCCTTCAAGGGCTGGCATTTTTTGGGCGCCCTTGCTCAGCGCCTATTTTTTGACACGGAGGCCCCTCGTCCTTCAAGGCAGTCTGAGTTTACGGATCTGGTTGGCCAGCCCCACCCCCAAGGCGAATAGCCCACCCTTTTTTGTGGCCTTTTTTCCGCTGGATCGACGGCTTCTGCCCTTCTGGCGTGTTATTTTGGCACGGCTTTTGTTTAATGCCTATTTTTTGAGCGACACGAGGCCTTCTCGTGAAAGTCTCACAGGCATTCTTGAGTCCGCGGACGGTTGGCCAGCCCGACTTCTGGCGTAGCCCACCCATTTTGTGGCCTTTTTTCCGCTTGGATTTAAATTACATGTTTCAGCCTTCAATGTTATTTTTAAAAGGCTTTGTCCGCGGCCTATTTTTGGCACACGGAGGCCCCTCGCAGGGTCTCGCGGCATTCCGAGTCCGGCGGACGAAGTTGGCCAGCCCCACCCCCCAAGGCTATAGCCCACCCGTTTTTGTGGCCTTTTTCCGCTGGACGAACTTGGCGCCCCGGCCTTCGGGCGGTTATTTTTGGGCGCGGCTTTGTCCGCGGCCTATTTTTGGCACACGGAGGCCCCTCACAAAGTCTCGCGGCATTCCGAGTCCGGCGGACCGGGATGGCCAGCCCCTGCCGCACCAAGGCTATAGTCACCTGCTTAGGTTTTTCCGTAAGCGCGACCGGCTTCGCCTGCCTTCGGCGGTTATTTTTGGCACGGCTTTGTCGCTTACGACGCCTATTTTTATGTTATATCGGAGGCCACTCGTAAAGTCTCGCACCTGTCCATGGAGTCCCACTGCGGCTAAGTGGGCCGCCTCACCCCTAAGGCTATAGCCACCAATTGCTTTGTGGATCTTTTTCCACGCCGGACGAATCTTGGCGCCTGCCTCGGGCGGGCATTATTTTGGCGCGCCTTGCCTGGGCTGCCCAGCCTATTTTATACACGGAGGCTCTCCTGGCAAGGTAGTCTGAGTTTACACTGACGAAGTCCAGCCAGCCCCAATTCTGCTATAGCCAACCCGCTTATGGCCTTTTTCCTGGATTACGACGAGCCTGGCCCTTCATGTTATTTTTGCTGCTTTAGCACGGCTCATTTTTTATGACACACGGAGGCCTGCAGAAAGTCTCAAGCATTCCGAGTCCGGCAGACGTGGTTGGCCAGCCCACCCCCTAAGGCTATAGCCCATCTGCTTTGTGGCCTTTTTCCGCTGGGATTTAAATTGCCCAGCCTTCGGGCGGTTATTTTTGGGTGCGCCAGTGCCCGAGGCCTATTTTTGGCACACGGAGGCCCCTCATAGGGTCTCGAGTATTCCGGTCCATGGATTTGCTGGCCAGCCCACCCCCAGGTTGGCTACAGCCCACGCTTTTTTGTGGCCTTTTTCCGCTGGATTTTAACTTGGCGCCTGCCTTCGGCGGTTATTTTTGGCGCTGGCTTGTCCAGAGCCTATTTTTTTGGCACACGGAGGCCCCCTCATGAAGTTCCTGCTTGGTCTGAGTCCCATGATCTAAGTTGGGCGCCAGTTCCCACCTCACGGGCACATAGCTCCACCCGCTTGTGGCCTTTTTCCGCTGGACGAACTTGCCTGCCTGGGCGGGAGTGAGCCTGGCGCGGCCGCGTCTACTTTACACACGGAGGCCCCCTCGCAGGTCTTGCTGCTTTCCCTATCCTATGGATGAAGTTGGAAAGCGCCACCCCACAAGGCTATATCCCACCTGCTTTTGCAGGCTTTTTTCCTTAGATTTAATCCTGGCGCCTCTGTCCTTCGGGCGTTATTTTTGGATGGCTCTTCCCATGCCTATTTTTTACAATTGGAGGTCTAATGCAGTGTTCGCTGGAATTCGAAACCTGGGCGGATCTGTTGCCCAGCCCACCTCGGCTACAGCCCACCATGTAGGCCTTTTTCCGCTGATCTAACTTGCGCCTGCCTCGGGCGGTTATTTTGCTGGGCTTGTCTCAGAGCTCTATTTTTGCACTTGAGGCCTCACAGTTCAGTTTATCTCAGTCTGCTGGACGGTTTTGGCCAGCCCTAATTTCACTCGCTTATGTTTCACCTGCTTTTGTAGTGGCCTTTTCTCGCTGGGATTTAATCCTTGCTTCGCCCGGGCGGTTATTTTTGGGCTGCTTTGCCTGGCTGCTGGTCTATTTTTTTTGGCACATCGGAGGCCCCTCGCAAGGTCTTGCTAAGCTCGAGTCCCACATTAGGTTGGACAGCCCTACCCCACAAGGCTATAGGCCCACCATGGGCTTTTTCCCGCCATCGTGAACCATGCCTGGCCCTTCTTGGCGGTTATTTTGGGCGGCCTTCTCAGCGCTCATTTTTTGGCACACGAGTGCCCATCGCAGAAGTCTCAAGGGACCAGTCCCATGGACGGTTGCCCAGCCCCACCCCCTGCTGGGCTATAGTCTGCTTAGGCTCTTCCCACTGACGATCCCATGCCTGCCTTCGGGCGGTTATTTTTGCTGCTTGCCCGCTGCCTTCCTATTTTTTTGGCACATTGAGGCCCCCTGCAAGGTCTCATGTAGTCTGAGTTTCATGATCGGGTTGGCCAGCCCCACCCCCGCAAGGCTAGCCCACCTGCTTTTGTGGCCTTTTTTCCGCTTGGATCACTTTGGCGCCTGCCTTCGGGCGGCTTTTGGCGCCAAGCTGGCTCAAGGGGTTCATTTTTTTAAGTAATTAATGGAGGCCCCTCTGCAAGGTCTTGCTGCTTTCCAGTCCGCGGATGAAGTTGGGACAGCCCCACCCCACAAGGCTATAGCCCAATTGCTTTTAGGCTTTGCCCGCTTAGACTAACTTTGGCGCCTGGCCCTCTGGGCGGTTATTTTTGGGCGCCTTCCCATGCCCATTTCTTGGCACACGGAGGCCCATCGCAGTCTCGTGGAATTCCCGAGTCCGGGCGGATTTGAAGTTGCCCAGCCCACTTCTGGGCTATAGCCCACCTGCTTTGTGGCCTTTTCCGCTCGGGATCTAATCCCACGCCTCTGCCTGGCGCAGCACATTTTATGCGCTGCCTGCCTATTTTTTGCACACGGAGGCCCTCGCAGGTCTCAAGTGTAGTCTGAGTTTACGGATTTAGTTGGCCAGCTCCCACCCCCAAGGCTATAGCGCCCACCTGCTTTATGGCCTTTTTCCGCTTGGATCTACTTGGCGCCTGGCCCTTCATGGTTATTTTATGCCGGGCTTGTTTACTGCCTATTTTTTTTGCATTTGAGGCCCTCGCAGTCTCAAGGCATTCCGAGTCCGCGGGATCGTTGGCCAGCCCGCCCCCCCAAGGCCATAGGACCACCCGCTTTTTGTGGCCTTCCTGGACGAATTGGCGCCCAGCCTCACATGGTTATTTTTAAAAGGCTTCACCACGACCTATTTTTTGGCACATCGGAGGCTCCCTCAGAGGGGTCTCGTAGCATTCCGAGTCCCATGGACGGTTGGCCAGCCCCACTCCTCAAGGCTACACCACCCCCAAGGCTACAGCCCAATTCGCTTTTGTGGCCTTTTTCCTCATTGATTTAACTTGGTTTCTAGCCTTCTTTGGCGATTTTATGCTGCTTTGTCCGCAGCCTATTTTTGGTACACGAGGTCTTTCTACAAAGTCTCGCTTATTCAGTCCGCGATTTGTTATTAGCTCTAATTTCTCACTTGCTTATATAGCTCACCTGTTATATTTTTTCCGCTTAGATTTAATCTTGGCGCTCTGGCCCTTTCGTGTAGGCGGTTATTTTGGGCGGTTTTCCAAGGCCTATTTTTAAGTACATGAGGCTCATCGCAGTATCGGAATTTTGAGTCCGGCGGATTTGTTGCCTGTTTCAATTTTCAAAGGCTATAGCCCACCTGCTTATGGCCTTTTTCCATAACAGAACTTTGCCTTTGCCCTTCGAAGGGTTATTTTTACGCTGGGCTTGCCTAATACGCCTATTTTAGTACACACCGAGGGCCCTCGTAGTCTCAAGGCATTCCGAGTCCGGGCGGATTTGCGGTTGGCCAGCCCACCCCCCAAGGCTGGTAGCCCACCTGCTTTTTGTGGCCTTTTTCCATGGATCGAATCTCATGCCTGCCTGGCTGCTATTTTTGGCACTGCTTTGCCCAAGGCTCATTTTTTTGCATTTTCACAGAGGCCCTTTGTAAGGTCTCACAGATTCCTCGGAGTCCAAGGACTTGTTGGCCAGCCCTAATTTCTCAAGGCTACAGCCCAATTGCTTTTGTGGTCTTTTTCCGCTTTTTCGGATTTAACTTGGCTCTTCCGCCTGGCGGTTATTTTTGGTAGCGGCTTTGTCCGTGCCCATTTTGCACACGGATGCCCTCACAAAGTCTCACTTCTTCCGAGTCCATGGACGGGTTGGCCAGCCTCACCCCCCACGGCTATGCCCCACCCGCTTTTGTGGCCTTTTTCCGCTGGACTTAATCCTGCGCCTGGGCCTTCGGGCGTTTTTGGGCTGCTTGCTCATGTCTATTTTTACACACTTGAGGCCCCTCTATGTCTTGCATAAGCTCGAGTCCTGGGCGGATGGTTGCTGACAGCCCCACCCCACAAGGCTATAGGCCCACCCACAGGGCTTTTTTTTCTCATGATCGAACTTGCATGCCTGGCCCTTCGGGCGGTTATTTTTGGGGCGGCTCTTCCCGCGGCCTATTTTTGGCACACGGAGGCCCATCGTGAAACCTCAAGGAATTCCGAGTCCCATGGACTGCTGCCCAGCCTCACCCCCAAGGCTATAGCTCAATTGCTTTTATGGCTTTTTCCAGCTGATTTAACTTGGCGCCTGGCCCTGAGCTGTTATTTTTGCTGTTTCACGCATTGCCTATTTTAGCACACACGGAGGCCCTCGTAGTCTCGCGGGTATCTTGAAGTCCGGGCACGAGGTTGGCCAGCCCACTTCAAGGCTATAGCCCACCTGCTTTTGGCCTTTTTCCGCTGGATAACTTTGGCGCCTGCCTGGTGGAGCATTTTGGGCACGGCTTTGCTCATGGGCCTATTTTTTTGCACACACAGAGGCCCTTGCAAGTGTCTCACAGATTCTAGTCCATGGACGGTTGGCCAGCCCCACCCCAAGGCTACAGCCTAATTGCTTAGGGTTTTTTCCGCTTGATCGATCCCATGCCTGCCTCGGGCGGTTATTTTGGGCTACCGCTTTGTCCGCAACCTATTTTTTGGCACACGGAGGCCTCTACAAAGTCTCGCTTCATTCCCGAGTCAAGGATTTGTTGGCCAGCCCCTAATTCTCTCAAGGCTATAGCCCCCCCGCTTTTGTGGCCTTTTTCCGATGGACGAACTAGGCACCCCGGCCTTAGGGCGTGTTATTTTATACATGCTTTGTCTCAAGGCCTATTTTTGGTGGTTAATGGAGGCCCCTCGAGAATCCTTCAAGGGCATTCAGTGGCGGATTTGTTGGCTCAGCCCCACCCCTGCTGCTATAGCCCACCCATTTTTTTTTGTAGGTTTTTTCTGGGATTTAACCATGCCTGCTCAAGGCAAGCGATGCATGGCTTGCTCAAGGGTTTATTATTTTTAGTTACTGAGGTTCCCTCAAGGTCTCGCGCAGTCTGAGTTGGCGACTGTTGGGCTGCCCCACCTCCCCCAAGGCTATAGCCCACCTGCTTTTATGGCCTTTTTTCCGCTGGATTTGACTTTGGCGCCTGGCCCTGGCGGTTATTTTACGCTGGCTTTGTCACGGCCTATTTCTTGCACGGAGGCCCTCGCAGTCTCGCTGCATTCCCGAACCATGACGGTTGGCCAGCCTGACCTCAGGCTACAGTAGCCCACTCCATATGTTTTTTCACACGAATCATGCCTCACTGTGTGGGGCGTGAGCTGGGACATGGCTTGCTCATGACCCATTTTTTGGCACACTCTGAGGCCCCCTCGCAGGGTCTCGAGACCTGAGTCCATGGACGGTTGGCCAGCCCCACCCCTGCTGCTACAGCCCACCCGCTTTTTTGTGGCCTTTTTCCGCTTGGACGCATCCTGGCTTCGGCCTTCGGGTTATTTTGCTGCTTTGTCCGTAGAGCCTATTTTGCACACGGAGGTCCTCAAAGTCTCGCTTCATTCCTAGTCCGCGGGGACGGTTGGCCAGCCACCAATTCTGCCAGCTCAATCTGGCCAGGTCTTTTTTCCGCTGGATAAACTAGGCGCCTGGCCTTAGGGCGAAGATATTTTTATGGTTTTGCCCATGCCTATTTTTGCTATAACACGAGTCCCTCACAGGGTCTCAAGGCATTCCGGGAAAGGGCGGATTTAGTTGGCCAGCCTCCCACCTCCCAAGGCTATAGCCCACCTGGCCAGGCCTTTTTCCAAGGATCTAACTTGGCGCCTGGCCTTCTTTTTGGCGCTGGCTTTGCTCATGCTTCATTTTTTTTGGTATTACTGAGGCCTCAAGGTCCTCACGAGTCTGAGTTTGGCGGACGGGTTGGCCAGCCCCTAATTCCCCCAAGGCTATAGGCCCACCTGCTTTTATGCCTTTTTCCGCTTGACGATTGCTCAGTCTTCGGGCGTGTTATTATTTTTGGCTGGGCTTTATTTACGGTCACCTATTTGGGACCCGGAGGCCCTCGCAGTCTCCCGGCATTCCGAGTCCGCGGACGGCTACAGCCCGGCCCCCAAGGCTATAGCCCACCTGCTTTGTGGCCTTTTCCCGCTTGGATCTAAATTACGCCCAGCTCAAGGAAGAGCTTTTTGGGCCATTGCCTGCTGACCTATTTTAAGAGACCACGGAGGCTCTCAGAGAGGGTCTCATGGGCATTCCGAGTCCGGCGGATGGCACAGCCCCACTTCAAGGCTACAGCCCACCCGCTTTTTAGCCTTTTTCCGCTGGATTTAACATGGCGCCTGCCTTCGGCGGTTATTTTTGCTGGATGAACTGCATTTCATTTTTTTGCACACGGAGGCCCTCACAGTCTCGCTTATTCCGAGTCCGGGCGGACGGGTTGGCTGCCTCACCTCTAAGGCTATAGCCCACCTGCTTTGTGGCCTTTTTCCCGCTTGACAAACTAGGGCGCCTGCCTTAGGGAAGTATTTTTATGCTGCTTTTGCTCATGGGCCTATTTTTGCACACGGAGGCCCCCAGGGTCTCGCAGTTCCTGAAAAGGGCGCGGACGGTTGGCCAGCCCCACCCCCAAGGCTATAGTGCCCACCTGCTTTTAGGGTCTTTTTTCCATGGGATTTAACTTGGCGCCTGCCTTCAAGGCGAGTTTTGCTGCTTTGCTCAAGGGCCTATTTTTTGCACACGAGGTCTTCACAAGGTCTCAAGCAAGGTCTGAGTTTACGGACGGTTGGCCAGCCCCACCTCTGGTTGGGGTTATAGCCCACCTGCTTTTATGGCTTTTTCCGCTGGACAATTCCCCATGTCCCATCCTTCAAGGGCATGGGCTGCTTTTGTTCACGGCCTATTTTTACATGAGGCCCCTTTGAAAGTCTCATGAGATTCTGGTCTCATGGACGGGTTGGCTAGCCCGACTCCTCAAGGCTGCAGCCCACCTGCTAGGGCCTTTTTCTGGATTGTCTTGCTCTCGGCTCAAGGGAAGAGCCAGGCTGCTTTGTCCGCAGCCTATTTTTTGCACACGGAGGCCTCACAAAGTCTCGCGGCATTCCGAGTCCGCGCACGGTTGGGCTGGCCTCACCCCCAAGGCTATAGCCCTTCACCTGCTTAGGGTTTTTTCCATGGATTTAATCTTAGGTTTTACTTCAGGGCGTTATTTTGGCGTTACCATTTTTAAAATACACGGTGGTCCTCGCAGTCTTGCACTCCGAGTCCATGGATTTAGGTGTTTGGTAGAAAGAAGTAAATCGGATTAACTCTTAGTAATATGTAACTACCATCGAT
>JAUJEN010000332.1:0-279566 GCA_030448925.1 Citrus cavaleriei
CTAGATTTCTAATCATCATCTAGGGCTTGCAGGTATTGGCACGATTCTAGATGCATATAGATCACAATGAAAGATTTTAGAATGCATTTAGGAAGTTGATTTTCTTTTAGGCTTTTGATTTATTATGAGTTTAGTTAACTTAACCATTGACGACAGGTTATTGGTGATAATTTGGACAAGTATGAGTATCTCGAATTTGCAAACTCATATTTGAACGATTTTATAAATTTATATCACTTCTTGGAAACTAGACAATAGGGTCATTTCTTGATTAAATTATTTCATTAAATCTAGACTTGTTTCGAATTTTATATGGCATTTTCTCACAAATAGAAAACTACTGCACTGGAATACTGGGTATCCCATCATTGCGATCTGATCTACAAGACTATTTTGTAACGCATTGGAAATGAATCCTTCGGAAAATTTGAAAGTTTATATAGAAGGTTAATATATGTCTAGGATTCCTGAAGGTTTTAATTTCTGTACCTTTTCGATTAGTATTTTTATTTTATAAAAATCACGGAACCTGTCTTGTTTGGTTTATATTACGTAGAAAAACAGTTTCTAGTTTGGTTGAGAAGTAAATATGTTTTTAAAATGTTTTGATATTTGATCCCTCTTAAATTTTATATATGGGTACCTCATGCGATGTCCAGAGAATAGTTCAGATATTGGCTATTCAATTTGAGTTAGATTAAGAGTTAAATTTGAGAACTGGACTTGTACGGGTATGAGTTAGAAAACTAGAGACTCAGAATAAGCCATTGAATTGTCCACATTTTGCATTTGTTTAAGGAGTTGAAGGTGATTGAGGCCTCCTTAGGCTTAGAGGTATAATTCAAGTTCATTCCAATGAAAAGTAAATTTCATTCCCCAGCATACTGATATGTATACATTTGATATTATTAATATAAGAATAAATGTTTTATACCTACTTAAAGGATTCATTGATTTTGATAATAAAATTAGTTTTAAGAAAATGTTTTAAAGCTAAATTTCTTTACTGCAAAGGTTTGCAAAATGCTTGAATATGTGTTATCGGTTACATGCCCATTTAAGGATTTTATTTATAAAATGTTATGTGCTCCAAATTATTGTTGAATAATTTTTACTGATTCGATTCATCGTAATATACCATATATCTGGCTCTGACGGAAGACGTGTTTGCATAATATTCGACTGTGACTATAGTGATACTATGTGAGCATGAGCTAACCTTTTGTTTCTTCAGATACGATATTATATAATATGACGATTGTGGGTAAATATGCTTTTCGATATTCGACTACAGAATCTATGTTATGTTATCATGAATATATCGCTTTATGGAAATTTATGGATTATGATATATGTTTTAAACAAAGGAAGGCTTTGCAATATTTTTGTATTGATAGAATTTAGTATGTTAGAAAATGGTTTTATTTATCGAGTTGATTTTACCACTCTCACACACACACATTTTGCAGATTGTTTTTCTGAGATATATACCATTGGAGTTAGTACCTTCCGCTTCATTTAGAATAAGAGGATATTGTATTCTGTTTCTATTTAGTTATTTCCATGAACGCGTAATCTGGGAGTTTAAGACTTTGTTTTTTTTTTTTATGTCTTGCGAGAGATTATTTTAGTATTAGATGCTATAATTTGTGGATTACTTGAACAGAATTGGAGGTATTCTACTTTTGAAAACTTTATGAGTATAGATTACGATTGGTGAGTAATTCCTTCTCACGCGTTTTAATGTTAGGATCTGGTGTTGGCAAATTGAAGTCTCTTAATACAATGGAAGGTATTTTGTCTCAAAAGTAGAAATAGACAGAATTTGCTGGCAAAAGCGTATTATCGAATCGTAGGCTATCGTGGATACCAATGATTTTCATCGAACAAAAACTTTGGTAAAATGTTGATGTCTACCTGGTCAATTTATTGGATGATCCTTCAGCATAGTTTAGTTATGGGTTTATAACATGTGATACCATACAAGGCCCTAGATAAAGCCTTTGGCAGATATAAGCTTAGTCATGTTGTTATGCCAACTTACAAAGATCTAATGGCATGCAAGAGAGACAGATACTACTTAAAGGAAACTGGATTATGGATCAAATTTGGAGTTGAAGGAGAGCCGATATTAATCGATACACACATATATGTAGATTGGCTTGTGATATATTGATGACCAAAATAATCTAATCTCAAGGTTCAAGAAGGCCAGATTAGATCTAGTATTTAAAGGTGAATATAGAGTTGCTTTCAGCAGATTACTTTTCTTCTTTTAATTGTTATTCTAGTTGAAATGTTGAATCAAGAAAGGCACTTTAATTCCAGTGATATGTGTAGATAACAAGATAAAGTACCTAGCTTAAAGAATCTCAATTTTACTTATTCAAGAACCACATTGAATTGATATGCACTACCGTAGATAAAGTTGTTGCCATAAATTCCAGATCAATTATATACCAATGCAGAATAAAATTCGCAAGACAGTCTTAACAAAAACCCTTTAATCACTTTAATTTTTGTATGAAATCATCGTTCAATCAACCTGCCTGCTGAGTTTGAGGGGGCTAAGCAAGGAAGCGGTTATCCTACCAGAATAAAAGATTCACCAATGCAAAAGAGGACTGAAGGAAGGAGCCATAGAAGCACCTGAGGAGGCAAAGCGATCACTGACAAATTTTACAAATTTTAATTTGAATATATTCTGTCTATATCAGGCTCAAGATCTTTATTTGTTGTTTTCGCTTTAGTCTAATGCATGAAGGTTGCTTCATGAGCTGGTATAAAAACAAACATATCATTTTCCTATTTGATAACAATGAACACTGATAATAAAATTCAGTTCAGAACATTCTTTTCTTCTCCCAGAAATTTCTTTCTTCTTCAAACACAATAAGATTTTAATGCTCAAGAAAGTGTGAAACATGAACTACTTTAGATGAGATTTGTACAAATCTCAAATGGTAGATAAGACAATGTAATGAATACTGCATCTACATCTGGAATCAGATGAAGTTGACAAAACATTCAGCATTGATATGAAATATTGTTACCCGATCTGATAGGCCCCAAAAACAGCCAAGAGAAAGAGAGAGGGATGAGTGATAGAGGTTTGAAATTCATGGGTTTGGTGATTTTGCTCCTGAAGGAACCTGAGAGGAAGGCTAGGCTCTTTGATGTGATTTCTTTTCATGCATTATGAATTTACGACAAAGAACTTTATTTTCTAATAGGTGGCCATTGTTGAGAAGCTGGTATGTGGAATTTGAAGGCAGGCCCTTCCAGGTGGTCATTGAAATTTATAAGTTCACGGCAATAGCTAAATTGGTTAGTTTTCTTTTGGTACAAAGGATCTTTGGGGAGAAGCTTGATAGCATCTGTCAGTTCACTGGTTTCTTGTTCTGCTACAAGTCTCTTTGTAAAAAGACTACTGAATTTAAATCTGTTCTGCCTATTCTCACCTTCACCTTCAGTTCTCTTGTAATGAAAGCAGGAAATTTCAAGAACTTGACAAGAGTTCTAATTCAAAAAGTATTCTTTCTTAATTCAACGAAATTCCCTTCGCTTTCTGTTTTGACCTGAAAAGTTAAATGGAAGAGCAATTCATCGCATGAGAGGTGAATTCTCTTCAATGATAGAAATTGAATGTGTTAAAGCAGGATCATCATTGGATTGTGAGAACCTTGTGAGGAAATTGGAATTTTCTAGAGAAAATCATGTGCTGCCAGAGAGTAATGCCTTGTCTTATCTCTTATATTTGGTATGATGAGGTTTTTATTTTGTTCCTTCTGAGGTGTGTGTGTTGCAATGGAGCTAAAGGAAGCTAATCCAAAGCCATTTCTGTTAAATTTGATATTCGCGGCCAAAAACAATTCAGCATTCTAACTGTCGGGTTTAGTAGAGAAACCACAGAGCAGGTAATTTCAGACCATTTACATTTTGTCTTATATAACTACTATAGTATCTAAAAATATGATGCCAGCAGATGCTCAGGCAGTACAGGTTTTGACAGACAATTTCCTTCAAAATAGAACTGAATTTTAATGCAGAACTAAGAAAGTAAAACAGGAGAGCAGAATTGGGGCCATACATGAGATGTGGGTGTAGCATTATTGTTATTATTTGCCTGAAGTCAATAGTGCCTCAGAAAGGTTTTGTCTCTATCCTGAACTGTTTGACCACAGAACAATAAAATCAATTATACATTTGGTTATTTGCTAATTCAGATCTTTAAGAACTGAGGTATAAGGCACTTGATTGAGCAACGCTAAATGAACGATTAATTTCATCATATTGAATCCCCAGTATTCTTTCTTTTCTTCACTACTAACTTATTGTTCTTATTATCTTCATATACAAGGCGAAGGGTTAAAATTGTAAAAGATAGCTCACAAATGCTTTGAGGTTTATCTCATCTGATTAGAAAAGAAAATTGGTCAACATGTCTGATAACGAAAGATAAGATCGCGTTACACGCAAATAGATACATCAATCGGAAAAGGCCCTACTAGAACTTATTCAAGACCTATGCCAGTACAATTATATTTTTGTCCTGCTGGCCCTTGATAATACCCCTCCCATTGCCTCTACTTGGATCAAGTGGGGAGCTTCTTCAGCTTTAGGCATCTAGTTATTTAATTTTCCAGTTGTGAAAAGATAAGGATCCTAGAAGATGCCTTAAATTCCTAGACTTTTAGTATGCACCAGAGTTCAGTGTTCTGGCTTTTATATTATCTTTGAAAGTTACGCATTGCTAAGGTTAATCCGATTCTGCTTCTTTCTACCTGCACCTGAGGTTTGGAGTAAAACAATATACCAATTTTTTCAAACTTGAAAATCATATGCAAAATGTTTGAAGACTACGAAAACCCCACTTTGTAGCAAATTTTGTATCTTCTCCCCTGCATTTTCAATCTTCAACTCTTTCAAAGGACAGTTCTGAATAAGAAATTTTGAGATGCTTCTACAAGCTAGAGGTAAAACATTGAAGGACACTAGAGTATAAATTTTGTGTTTACAGGGATTATGTAATAAATCAGCAACTTTGTAATGTCAAAAGAATTTAAAGATTAGGGCAACTATCGAAGGTATGCTCAGTATTCAAGTTTTCCAAACAGAGTAATTTATAAAGGTTTGCATCTTTTATAGCAAAGCTATACCTTCTTTTCTTCTCCACTATAATTACTGCAACTCAGCATTTTGAGGCCTGCAACTTTAGAAAGTTATGCAACAGTTGCAGGCACTATTTTTGATGTTATATATTCCAAGTTCAAATATCTGAAATTTACTAAGGCCTTTCACCTCTTCCGGCAACTTCTTATGACAGTTAAAAAGGTACTCTATTATAAATATAAAGAATCTTAGATTCAAAACGTTAATAGAACGTATAAATTAAAAGAAGCCATTAATGACTCATACTAATTGGATTCTGGTACAAAGTTAGGAGACAAGATACTAGGAATTGCTGATAGATTTGACCAGCAGCTAGGCAGGCTACCATAACAAACTAAAACGTGCAAACACATTTTCCTTCCATACCTGAAAATTTCAGGCGATGTGCTTAAGACCCAATTGCATACTTCCATTCATAGGGTTTTTGTATTCATCGGGTTTCTTTTGTAGGACATGGCTTTCAACCAATTGTTTTAAAAGCAAAAGTAGATTACCACTTCTTGCTGAGGTTTGTACTAGCTCAGGAAAATATCAGAATGACATCTAAGAGTAGCACTGCTGACTTTTTCTGAAGCACCCAGGCTTGGCCAGAACCAAACATTTGACCCTCAATTCGTCCATTAGCTTCTATTGAACCACAAATATCAAGCAGCAAATAGAAAACCACCTGATGAAATATTTAGGCTTTTGAAGAGAGAATAATTTTGTTAAATCAATTTGACAATATAGATCATCCAATAACACATAAATTCTTTCTACTTAAAATGTTAGAGATGTCCAAAGCCTTGTTTTGAAGACTTTTATCCTTCCATGACTCTGCTGGACAAAGCCATCCTCTTCCCAATAGCATCTTGAATCTTGTCAAGATTTGGCTCTAGACACAACTGCCCACAGGACAACATCAAATGAGATGATGCTGCTGATTGCAGAATTTGTTATTGGACTTGTTTTAAAAGGGTAGTTTTGCTGCTGCTGCTGATTGGTGAAAGAATTTGTTATTGACTTGTTTGTAAGGGTAGTTTTGCTGACCCTGTACCGTACAAGCCAATAATTCCTTTATTCTTTTCTTTGATCAGTGGTACATCTCCAAATCCTTGACTGCTAATGATTCTTTCACTCAACAACTATTTGCTCAACAACTAATTCAAATCCGCTGCATCTTTGTGGTGTCATCTCAGCAACTTTGATTTCTCTCATTCATTCTTCAAAGAATAATTTGTTCCGGTTGGGCATGGCCACCTTTTTTCCAAGTCGTAGTCTGGAAGCCGTCTTGGAACAGAAGCCTCTAAGACAGAGTCTATCGCTCCTTGATCTCTTACATTTTGCAGATCAACAACTTTGGTTACACCTGAAGCCAGCCTTTGACTTAATTCATCCGTTATGTTACTAAGAATTGATTCAGGTTTCTATTATGTTTACTAATAGGATAAAGTGTTGCTTGTATTTGAATGCAGATTTAGATAAAATATAATGAAACATACTTATATGGTTATGTTAGTATAGGCAACATACTTCATTCCTTAATTTTAAGTGATACGTTTTTTATGTTGATTTTGGTAGTTGTGTTTGGTGTTGGAATGTTTCCAAAACATTTTCCAGGTTCCTAAATTCCTAGCCGCCCTTTAGACTTGTTTAATAGTGAGAATTGAATATGTTTTATTATGAATCCTCATATTTTGTAAGTGAATCCAAACTTCTGACCTCCATATAACTAGTCTATATATATATATTCTTCTTAAAGCAATTAATGTTATTTTAATGTCTTTTTCACTTACTACTATCTCTTCTTATTTTGACATGAAACTATTGATTGCTAATTATATCAATGACATTTAGTTATATTGAGTCATATACAGCCAGTCTCTCAATTCTCAATGAAATACACTAAAGCTGTAGTAGAAAACCTTTTGAAACGGAGATGTGGAGATTACTGTTCATTCAGAAATCCCATGTCTTTAATCCACTAACGTTTAGATAGTGTTATCATTTTCGTCACCAATTCCATGATTTAAACTCTGAGATATGGGGCCTATGAGACAATGGTGATGATATGGCTAAGAATATATGTGCAATGAGAGCCAGTTCCCACACAATGATGGTGGTTTAGAATCAAAATTGTAGGCACACAAGATACAATGTAATGTGCACATTGCATTACATGTGGATTAGGACAAGCTTTGACAAAACATTCAGCAAGCAGCAATATGAACATAAGACCGCATGCAAACACAATTGGTATTATTGAAGGAATATCAGTTGCCTTTACTTTAACTTTTGAGAAAATTATTCAAATGGGTGGGTAAGAAAATGATCTTCCCATCTTTTATTTTATATTTATTACTTTTTTATTTACAATATAGCTTTATTTCATATTTATTATGAAATAAATAAATCATATGAATGATACTTGAATAAAAAATTAAGTATTAAAAGAAAAATATATATTTTGATGTGAATAAAAATTAATAATAAATATTTTCTTATACTTTTTTGTTTTATAAATTTTTTATAATAAATATATAAATAAAAGTATAAAACATTTATTTTTATTCATCAAAAATATATATTTTATTTTAATACTTAATTTTATTTATTCATACATTTATTTAATTTATATTAAATATGGCAAAAAATATATTAAAACAAAGATAATATTAAAAAAAAATATACTACCAGCTAATTATTGTCAAATGAAAGAGGGAAAAGTAACAGAATATATTGATAGAAAATTTATTAACTGGAAATAGGAAACAGCAGTACAGAAGAATGACAAGTGACACACACGCAACACTGTAGAAAGCTTTAAATTAAATGAATAGATCACAAGATAATCATTAAGCACACGCAGCAATTTTATTCAAAGTCTTGCTTAAGGTTGCACTTTATTATAATCTGCGAGGTAGGGAAACAGGGCGAGAAAGCGATTGAGTGGCTTGATCCTCCATTGTAGCTTCTTCCCCACCCATTCTTTCTTCTTTCCTGTTACGACAATTTTACGTCCCTTTTGCGCTGCTGGAATTGAGTGGGAGCTTCTTCAACTTTGGGCATTCCCATATGTGAATTTCCTTCAGCTGTGGAAAGGCAAGGATCGCGGTAGATGCGCTTCAAATTATTTGCATTTACTAGAGTCATAAATTGAGTTCTGAGAACGTTGCTTCTCCCATCATCTCTGAAACTTCACCAATTTTTCAACACTGATTATTTCTTCCAGATGTCATCACAGCCAACTATTCGCAGCAAATATGAGATTTGGCAAAACAAGCCACGTCAAGTCCTCACATTTGAGCAATTCCATCTGAAGTTCACGCATTTTTGTGCCTCCGCGCAGTCGACATTCCAGTCTTCCAAATTACTATCCTCGATAAATAACTTCAAGATGCTCCATGTTGCTAGATGCAACAAATTGAGCGGTAGACTGTTGTAGTTTTCGATGGACCCAGAGCTTGGGATATTCTGCAGTTTTGGGAATTTCAGAAAGTTTTCAACACCACGTTGAACCATAAGGAGACAAGGTGATGAGATTTAATTGTTCCAAACAGTGGGATTCTTCCATCAATGATTCAGCATCAGCAGATAGAACGTTGCCTTCTTCCACTCATTGGCTACGGTGGTTTGAACCGGCAACGCAGCATCCTGAGTACCTGTAACTTTGAAAAGCTAGATATCAGCTGCTGTGGAATTTACTCATTCCATGTGTATACTCCATGTTCAAATATCTCAGGATTCACCAATACCTTGAGCTCTTGGTGTATTGCTAAACCGATTTGCCTTTATGTCAGTCCAAGATAGATCAAGATGGTGTAATGAAACCAAACTAGAAATCCCTGCAGGTAGTTCAGTTGGGTATGATTTGCACTTAGATTCAAAACTCTAAGCGAAGGCAAGATTGAAAGAAACTGTCAGTGATCTTCGCAATATGATTTCAGATTTAGAAGCAAAGTATGGAGACGAGGACAAATGGGAATTTGTAGACTTTAATTTTGTTCTCCATCAAGGATATCCTTTTGACCCTCATTCTTCTTCTTCAATCTTTGGGGCGCCAGTTAATCCAACTCCGGCACGAACCAAAAGTTCTCCTCCCCATTTCATTTCATATCCATAATGCCATGTCACGGATCATATCGTGCATTTTTTACATGATCACCTCCTTCCAATAAGCATCGTGCGCGAACAAGAGCACTGAGAACACCAAGAACCCCCACCTGCCAAGAATCCACAAATCCTTCACTTCCCCAATACTCTATCAAGTCGGTTTTGGAATTTCAGAGTCTTCCGAAATAAAAACAACAGTACAAGAGACAAGAACGAAGCTCGTCATTGGGCAAACTATCGTAGCTGAACTTTAAACGCGAAAGCACCTTTGCTCCATATCTTCGAATTTAGAAGCTGATGTGCTTATGATCTCAATTGCGCGTCTCCATTCTTCAGGTACTTTGCCTGCCATGCATTGACCCACCGTTTCGAGTGTTAGAAACCATGACACTGACTCGCCATTTTGGCTTAGTTCACGAATTTCAGAATGACTGTCAAATAGAATCCTCCGGCTGCCTGAAATAAATCCCAGGCATCCTCATCTCCCAAATAAGACACCTGAAACTTCTTTGTCAGCTCTCATTTTACCACAGTGCCCTGAAAACGAGTTGTGAAGACTATTTTGGACCCAGAATGAAAAGGGACGCCCAAATTTGGTTAAATTCAATTTTGACTCCTATATCATCCAATAACAATACAAACTTTTATGCTTTAAAAGCGTTGGTGATGTCAAACCCTTTCTTTAAAAACTTTTCTCTGCCATGAATCTGACGAGAAGCTATCCTTTTCCAATATCCACTTGAATCTGCTTCAAGTTTGGCTCTCTAGACACAACCGACCAGATAACGACACCAAAATGATGCTGTTCATCACTGCAGAATTTGTTATTGACTTGCTTTAACAGAGATAGCTTGGACGCCCCCATACCATATAAGCTCAATAATTCCTTTATTCTGTTCTTGATCGGTGATGCAACTCCAAACTCGGTCTAGTATTGATTCTTGACCGACAATTGTTCGCTCAACAGCTATTGCAACCGCTGCACCTTCTGGTACCTCCTCATAAAGTGGATTGATTGCTTCCTCCTTTCTTCAATTCGATCACTTCGTTCTTCACCTTCCACTCTTTTCCTGAAGCTGTAGCTTGAGATCAAGTCCTTGGAACAGAAGCCTCCAAGGCACAATCTGTCAATCTCTTGATCTCTTTCTTGTTGCAGCCTCTCAACTTCAGTTACCTTCTGATCCACTCTTTCAAACCAGCGTTGCAAATTGATCTCGTCCGTCTGGTTCGGGGTCGTTGTTCAGCAAGCTCAACCTCATTCAGCATATCTTCTTTTTTCTCAATCAACTCTCCTTCTGAGTCTGCAAGTCATCAAGATTATCTTTTAGACCCCATATATTAGCTTCCACCAACGTAAGATAAAATTGGACGAATTGTGTCCGCTGATAAGAAGGTTGAGATGACGCCACCCATTTTTGTTGAAAGATTTCAGAGGAATAAAAGAAGAGAAACTAACAGTAGAGTATAACGAAAGACTTTTATTACCTCCTCAATTTTTATTTATAGGATAAAATAATTAATTTATTGGCTTGAGCTATGGTGCAATGGGTCCACCATACCCTTCTTTTTGTCTTTTTTTGACCCCCTAATCTCTTCTTTATTTACAAATTATTGAAGTAATTTCTTTTTTCTCTTTCTTCAAAACCCTCACCTCTACGTCCTTTAGAATTTTTTTAATTAAACATGTAATCAATCAATTACAATCAATAAGAGAAGTTTGGCATTCTCATTGAAGCTACTTTCTCATTACCTTAAGATTAATTTGCTCTATATCATATAAGCAATAATGAATTGAACTTTTTATATAAAAGAAAATCACATAAATATATTTTTGTACCTACAATCTATTCATTATACAGTGAAATTTAGGTATAAGTAAATTGAAATTTTTTATGTTTTATTATGTGTCTTCTTCTCCTCTTCTCCTCCATGCTTCTCTACATTTTCAACTTAAAAAAAATCTAACTGTAGCACTTCTAATAATTGAATAATTATTATAATAATAATTATTATTTTATCAGTAAAACTCTTTTTATTATGTCAATGAGTTTGTTTTCTTAGATAAAAGAATATTTTAACAAATTATTAGAAGTGAGAGCTTTAACAAAAATTCAAAATTTTATTGATTTTGTATTATTTTTTATGTATCTAGCATGTCTGATCTCTTGATTATAACTTGCAAAAGTGGATACCATAACACAATAATGATAATTAGTTATTTGTGCTAAGAGAATTTGGGAAAAAAAATATTGGCACAAAATTTTATAAACTTTAACTTTTTAAAAATTTTCACAAATATTAGGGATTGCATTGTTAATAAACAAACAAACACATCCTGCCCTTAATACTACTTTTGTGTTGGATCTAACAGTGGCAGCACAAAAAAAAAAAAAGGTATGGTGTACCAGTTGCCACACAGCTAAATCCTTAATTATTATGATTATTTTGGGGGCCCAGATTTTTTACCAAAATGCCACCACAACAATTGGTGGCGAGAGCAGAGCCGGTGAGGGGTTTTAAACAGTACGCGCAGGTAAGTGCAGACTCTGCGGTGCGGTAGGATTTTTATTATAAAAGTTTTTATGAAAATAGTTTTAGTTATTTAATTGATAATAAAAATTTTTATTAAAAATTATAAAATTATTTTAATAAATAAAATTTTTAAAATTATTTTATAAAAAAAATAAAATAAAATTATTAAATAAGTAAAGGATATTTTAAGTATTTTAATATTTAAAAAAAATTAAATCTCATCCCTCAAAAATTTAAAGTTTAAATTTTTATTAACAAAAATAAAAATAATGTAAGGATCATATAAATATCGACGGCATAACTTACTACTACGCCTGAGGTACCTCGTTGAACACCGACGCCTCTCCCACTAACATCCTCAGTAGAAACTATACAATGACGCGAGACAAATTTTCATTGCCACGCCAAGATAGATCCATAGTCATCCGGCAAATTGTCCCGCCCATTCACAAGAAGAATATATTAAACAACTATCAAATTAAAAATTAAACGAACATAATTATTAAATTTAAATTTGCTCACCGTGATACAAGCGCAATGAGAATCCTTATTTGGACGCTTAGAAAATGTGTCGATGAAGCCAACAACGTTTCTTTAAAATCTTTTAATTCGACTTTATTTCATACACATTACGATCAATCTTATCCAAATTGCTAATCATTAAACCGCTTGGTCCTCGATTATTACAAAGGAAAAATAAAACTTTAGAATAACAATAAAAAATTAATAATTTATAAAGGAAAAATATCGATATTATTTATAACTAATCACAAGGCGCCATCGAGTTGTTTGCTGTCAGGTGGTCATCAACCACCTCATCCTCGTAAGCATGACGCCGTATTGGGTTTGGTATGTCGTCATGATCATCGCTTCGATTGTCCCAAGACATCGCATTGATTGAGGGTTGGTGTCAGAAGTATCATTTAAATTAGGTAAATGAAAGTCAAAATTTTGATTAAAAATTTTAGTACTTAGAGTATACCGATTTATGAACCCAAATCGAATGCTTGGCAAGTAATCATTCACAGAGAGCCAATATTTTTGTTACTCTCTTTTGAATTTGGCGAGTTTGTAAACGCCTTATAAATTCAATTGAAAATTTAAGTAAGTACATAACATAAATTTAGTAAAGTTAAAAAAATAAGTAATACATATTACTTACAAGACGAGATTCGTCGTTGAAGAACGAATAAACCTCCGCAAAGTTGATTCTTAAAGACGCCATGGGCTTCCATTGCAGAATGCGAGGAATCTTAATCTTCGTTTTGACGACCCATGTTGATGGCAACCCTCCGATTGCTTCGTAAATCCAAGCCTACAACAACCAAAGTGAAAAATCAAATAAAACAACTATCAAATATTTAATACTATAAAACTTATTAATAAACAAAAAAAAACCGCACCTGAACCCCAGACGTAAAACCGTAAAGATTGTATTTTTCAATCATATGATCTGAATTTTTCAACCGAGTCTTCTTAAATTTCTCGTCTTTATCGAACAGTGCATTGTCAAGACTCTCGTAAATCATTTCCCACGACAATAGACCCCATGGACGCTTTCGGAAGTACTGTATATCATCAACTTGGTCAAGCCAATCGAAATTGATTTGACAGTGATTTTTTCTTGCATTTAGTACTCTGTTCGCAAAATAAAACAGCGCAATCTTTAATGCGTCCATATCGTCCATTTTCTCAAATTTCAACTCCTTAAATATTGCATCGAATTGGTTCACATTAATCTTACGATGCACACCACCAAAATACGTATTCCGTAGCCTCTGCTCCATTTCATCATTTTTTTGATTGGTATCAACACCAAATGAAAGTCCAGTAACCAAGCTCCATTCGACAATTGACAAGCGAACCAAATGGTCACCAATTTGAAACCATAACTGATCCTCACGGCTATCTTCTTCATGGGTCACTTGCCTCAGTAAAAGATTGTGCAAAATTACCCTACTAAATGAAAAACTTCGACACTCCAAGAAATGCCCAAATATATCCTTTTTTAACATACTCAACTGCCGCTTTGTTAATTTTTCCTCGATGGCTTTTACGACCGAAGATAACTTACACATGCTCGAAATTCTACCAGGAAAGTGATCGGCATAACGAAAATACATCTTGCCTACTTCGATATCCACTAAATGGAAAACTGCGACAATGAGCCTGTATGGTGCGCCCCCTCCCCTCCCAATTAAGCCACAACACTCCAAAATCGAAAAACAATACTCCCAAACACCACCAACCACCACAAACATCATCACCACCACCATTATTCTCAAGGTATAACTATTATTATTCTAAAATCTCATTTTAAATTAATGAAAATAAGAAAAATGACTAACCTAGGTTTTGTTGAAGGTTGTAGATCGAGATCTGGATGCCAGGAGAGATGGAGCCACGAGAGGGTTGATGTCGCCGCCGATGATGGGAGTTGGATCGGTTTGGGAGAGATGAGTGAAAGGGAGTGTTGGGGGAGAGATGAGGGAGGGGTATTTTGGTCTCAAAAGTTGTTTTATGGCTAATGTTGATAGAAATATTTTTGGGGGTTAAGATGAAAAAAATCAAAACTTTAATGGTTATTACTGTAAATTTCCCAATTAAATCATGTGGTAAGAATTGTGAATTTCGGCCAAAACATATTCTCTAATTGACAAGACTGGGGGCCGCCGTTTACTCCAAAGTAAACGTCATACCAGATAATATTTATTTATTTATTTATCTATTTGAGGTTGAGAAATTCTTTATGAGTTGTGATGATATGGGTTGGAAATTAAAATACACATTTATTCATCACATGAGCGGTCCGAGCGGATACGTCACTAACCGAGAATGATTAGTGCACCATCTCTATTTTATATTATATTCATTTAATTATTATAAAATTTTTAATTTTTTTTAAATTTATATAAATTAGCCACTTTTATACTAACATTATTAAATAATTTAAATAAAATAATAATTTTATTCTTAAATAAATTAAAATATTATTTTATTTTATAAAAACTTTAAAAAATAAAAAATTATAATTATAAAAATAATTACAAAATTTTGGGATTTAATAAAAATCCCCTAGATTATTAAAATTTTGGGATTTTTTAATAAATAAATTCAGTGATTTTAATAAAATTTTATAAAATTATAATTTTTTAATAAAAATGATTATTAAAATTTTACAAAATCTAAATTTAATAAAAATCAGTTGAGCACCTCTATTTGAGATTTATTGTTTTATTAAGTTTAGGGGTATTTTTATAATTATAATTTTTATTTTTCAAAATTTTTATAAGATAAAATAATTTTTTAATTTATCTATGGGTAAAATTATCATTTCGTTTAAATTATTTAACAGTGTTAGTGTAAAAGTGACTAATGAATACAAATTTAAAACGAAAGGTGATGAACATAACGTATTTGAATGTTGTGGTAAGTTGAATGAATATAAAATAAAATATAAATGATGCAGTGATACTTTTTCAATTTTAAATTGGGCAGGTCGGTGAACAAGGCATCAAATTCATTAAAAAAATTTTTGTTTGTTTTGTTACTCTCCATGACTTGGAAGTGGACAAAACAAATGAAAAACTATACTGGGTGAAAACAAATAGATTTTTATGTGCCTCTGTGAGGTGAAATAATTATTTTTTAAAAGTTCAAGTAAGTGAATATTGGATAAAAAAATTAGTTAATGTCATAATATTTTTTAAAAAAATTATAATATTATTTAGGTATAATTTTTAAGAAAATAAATAAGTTATTTTGTCTGTGTTAATAAAAGTTTAAATTTAAACTTTTTAGAATAGAGATTGGAAAGTATCTTTAAAATATTATTAAATAGTCTAAAATATTCTTTACCTACTTCACAATTTTATTTCACTCACTTCACAATATAACGTTAAGAAAATTTTCTATTAAAGTAATTTTTTAGTTTTTAATAAAAAAAATTTATTAATAACTAAACAACTAATTTTATAGTAAAAATTATACTTGGAAAGTTGTGGCAAGCAAGAGTCTAAGAAGGCCTAGGATCGGTGCTATCAAATCTCAATAATGGCGAGGACACTGATAATACTAATATAGAATAAAAGTAATTTTTTTGTTAGACAAATGCTATGTTACATTTCATGTACCATACACACTCCACAACCACCACATAAATTGTGTGGGCTCATAATTTATGTGGTTGTTGTGGAGTGTGTATGTTACATGAAATGTAACATAAGGGCTCCCTTGTTGCTAATATTATTAATCTTGTTTGGTAATGAGACTGTATGGCCATAACTTTTTGTATTTAGTAAATACTAACTGCTGAAATTTAAAAGATAAATTAATTTAATCCACTACTTTTATTTTGAGAACCTATAATATTTTTATTATTTTTTAAAATAATTATTTATAAGCCGTATTTACTACATATTATTAATTTTTATTTAATAGTTACAATTTTTTTTCATAGCAACTATGTTATATCAAATACTAAAAAAGGCCTAAATGAGAGTAGATTGGATATAATTAAAAATAAATTTTTGAATTAGTCTAGGTAAATTTATAAAATACATTATAAATATATGTATCTAAAGTCCCAATAAACAGAAAATAATAATACATCTATATAGATTGTAACATTCCCCAAAAAAAAGAAGGAAGAGTATCCACCACATATTTTTAGCTTGGGGATACATCAACTAGCTGCAAGACTAAGGTTATGACTTTACACACTTAAATGTTTAAGGTTTATAACAAGCTGCTGCTGTTCACACATCAATAAAATGAGCTCTTTAGCATTAAAGTCTAATTAAAAGCTTTTAATACTTTATAATTTATTTTAAGTAATATAAGTTTAAGTAATAATGCACAAACAGATGAGCCTGTATATTGAATTAAAAAAAAAAGCACGAGATATTCAACAAATGTCAAGCACGTGCTAGACTATTGCATTAAATGGTTTAATCGACAAAAGGGCTAGAAAGGGCCATTTGTATCTAAAATAGGGTACTTTTGGCTATAAAAATAAAAGAAACGAAAAGCTAGTTAAATTATAAATAGCTTCTAAAGTTTGGCTATTTTCATAAATTTTCTGATATTTTCACCAAATTTTCTCCACTAATCAGTGTAAAAGTAAATAAACAATTTCCTAATTTAAGAGAGAAAACTGATGACAGTAATGTAACGCACGCTTGGCACGTGCTATGTGTTCAATCAACCAAGATGGCCGGCCCCATGTATTAACTTGTATATTTTACGGTTTAATTCCCTCAATCACGACATTTTATAGGTTCATCAAAGAAATGGGCAGGCATTATATCTTCGATTTCTTCTTCCTTATATTTTTGTCTCATTGTCTTCCAAATCCCTCTTTTCAGGTAATTCTTTCCATTTCTTCCATAATTATTTCCTCATTTTATATTATAAATTATAATGGTGATCATTTCTCACTATTTACCTCAGTTTTTATGATTCAATTATCAGTTGAAGTTTATTTTACCGTCAAAGGCAGCATTATTCAATTCTAGTAATAAAAAGTATAAAACGTAATAACCTATCCCAACCGCATTTCTTTTTGATATTCCTTTCCTACGTAGGTGGAGTTTGAATCTCAAATCTCTTGTCCTGCCTTGAGAGATTGTATTGACTAAACTTAATGGCATCATAAATGCTTTTGATGTATTTCATACTTAAAAAAATACTTGTATAACACATGTTTTACTATACCATGTAGAAGTGGAAAATGTACAACGCCCGTAGAGGTGACATCCTTCCAGATGATTATAAGTGAAGTCTTCCCAGAATTTGTAGCCAAGGTTCTTCTATACCCTGGAGCCTTTGCAAGTGCTATAATGAAGGGCAAAAACATTCCTAGATATTTGTGCTTTGTGCTTTCTTGTATATTAGAAAATATCTAAGAAAAATTATTCTTTGTTGAAAAGCCCAGCAGATCAAAAAGTATGTTTGATTAAAAGTAAAAGATGCATGAGTTGAGGCTAATGAAGAAATGTGGTTTCTGCCAGAAATTCAGTTGGGGTACACAGAAGGAATGATGTAGTAGTATAAGCTGAGATTTAAGAATGGCTTCGAATTTTAATGGGAGTTAGCCAGTAGAATATTTGGGTTTCTGTATGTTGTAACAATTTTTTTTCCTTTCTTTTCCTGTAAACCCTTTTCTGTAGGATCTTGTTACCTCTGCTAATTAAATGACACATTGTGATTTTATCCTGTTTCACATATATACAATTTTTTTGGACAGAATGCTTAATCTTCAGCGTAACGCATAATGTTGGAATATTTATGGCTTAACCTCTGCTAATTATATGCAGGTACAAACCGGTGGTCATATAGGGGCAATTATTGGAGATGAATTATTGGACGCATACGGTGCTGGGATGTGTGTAGACTGCGAATTTTTTAATTTTTTTTCTTGCGCTTTGTCTGGTTCCTTCTTTTTTTTTTTTTTTTTTTTTAATAAGCGGTTTGGTTGGCTTTTAGAAGAGCCCAGGAGGCAAGAAATTGAAATGAAAGAAAGGAAAAGAAATAATAAAAATATCTCTTTCCTTTTTTGTTAAACTTTATTGGGATAATTATTTGTACTAAATTCTTGTGTTTTGAAGATGGGTTGGTTCTTTAGTGTAAGATGATCACTATGGTTTGCTTAATAAATTATCATTGAGAGAAGTTAATTCTAGTACTTAATAAGAATCAATTAAAATTCTCTGATGTTCTAATTTTATTCACACTTTTGCGCCTCATTGCACTTTATTATTAATAAGGCATGAAACAGGGAGAGAAAGCATTTTGAGTGGCTTGATCCTCCCATTGTAGCTCTTCCCACCATTCTCTCTCCCCGTAAATGACAATTTTAAGTCCCTTTGCGCTGCTGGAATTGAGCGGGAGCTTCTTCAACTTTGGGCATTCCGATATGCGAATTTGCTTCAGCTGTGGAAAGGGCAAAGGATCGCGGTAGATGCGCTTCAAATTACCTGCATTTCTTAGGCTAAGAAATTGGAGTTCTGTGAACAAGTTAAGCTCTCCTATCATCTCTGAAACTTCACTCAATTTTTCAAAATTTTCAACACTGATTATTTCTTCCATGTCATCACAATCAAATATTCGCAGCCACTTGAGATTTGGAACAAAAACAAAGCCACGTCAAATCCTTCACATTTGAGCATTCGGACATTGTAACAAAGTCAAGTTTATGCATTTTTTGTACCTCTCCCGCGCAGTCGACATTCCGGTCTTCCAAATTACTATCCTCGATACCTAACTCCTCAAGATGCTCCATGTTTGCTAGATGCAACAAATTGAGCGGTAGATTGTTGCAGTGTTTGATGTACAGAGCTTGAGTGATATTCTGCAGCTTTGGGAATTTCAAAAAGTTTTCAACACCACGCGAACCATGTAAGGACAAGGTGATGAGATTTAATTGTTCCAAACAGTGGATTTCCTTCATCAATGATTCAGCATCAGCAGATAGAACGTTGCCTTCTTCCACTATTGGCTGGTGGTTTGAACCGCAATACAGCATCCTGAGTACCTGTAACTTCGAAAAGCTTGATATTAATTGCTCTGGAATTTTACACATTTCACGTGTAAACTCCAAGTTCAAATATCTCAGATTCACCAATGCCTTGAGCTCTTGCGGCAACCCACGCACTTCGGTAAAAGACAGATCAAGATGGTGTAATGAAACCAGACTTGAAATCCCCACAGGAAGTTGAGTCAAGGAATCATTGTCTGATAGACTCAAAACTCTAAGCGAAGGCAAAGATTGAAAGAAACTCTCAGTGATCTTCGCTATACAATTTCCATTCAGAAGCAAAGTCCGGAGATGTGGACAAGTGGGAATTTGTGGTAGACTTTGGATTTCGTTCTCCATCAAGGATATCCTTTTGACCCCTTCCCATTCTTCAATCTTTGGGGCGTCAGTTAATCCAACTCGTGCAAGAACCAAAAAGTTCTCCTCCTCCTCTACTTCATTTGCTATCCATAATGCCATGTCACGGATCATATCGTGCATTTTTACACGATCACCTGCTTCCTCCAATAAGCATGCACGAACGAGAGCACCAAGAACCCCCCACCCGCTGCTGGAATCCACAAATCCTTCACTTTTCCAAAACTCTATCAACTCGGTTTTTTCAATTTTAAGGTCTTCGGGAAATAAGCAGCAGTACAGGAGACAAGATCGAAGTTAATCTTTCGGCAAACTATCATAGCTGAACTTTAAGCTCGAAAGCACCTTTTTCTCCATACCTTCGAATTTAGAAGCTGATTCGCTTAGGATCTCAATTGCTTCTTTCCATTCTTCAGGGTACACTTTGCTCGCCATGGCATTACCTACTGTTTTGAGTGCTAGCGGCAAACCATGACACTGACGTGCCACATCCTCGGCTAACTTCGGAATGTCGGGATGCTTGTTAAGAACGTATCTCCCGAAAACCCCCTCAAATAATTTCCAGGCATCGTCATCTCCCAAACAAAACACTTTGTACCGATTCTTATGGGCTCCCATTTTACCACAAGTACCCTCAAAACGAGTTGTGAAGACTATTCTGGACCCAGAATCTAGTGTCTGAAGAGGGACGCCCAATTTTGTTAAATCAATTTCGGACTCCCATATATCATCCAATAACAATACAAACTTCTTATGCTTTAAAGTGTTGGTGATGTCTGAAGCCCTTTCTTCAAAACTTTTTCTCTCCCATGAATCTGTTGAGAAGCCTATCCTTTTCCCAATATCCTCTTGAATCTGCTTCAAGTTTGGCTCTCTAGATACAACCGACCAGATAACGACATCAAAATCATGCTCCTCACTGCAGAACTTGTTGTTGACTTGTTTTAACATAGTAGTTTTGCCGATGCCTCCCATACCATATAAGCCAATAATTTCCTCATTCTTTTCTTGATCTGTGATGCATCTCCACACTCGGTCAAGTATTGATTCTTGACCAACGATTGTTCGGTCAACAGCTTTTTCAACCGCTGCACCTTCTGGTAACCCCTCATAAACTTCTTTCATTGCTTCCCCCTCTTTCTTCAGTTCGATCACTTTTTCTCTCAAGTTCTCCACTTTTCTTCCGAAGTTGTAGCTTGAAATCAAGTCCGTGGAACAGAAGCCTCTGTTTGAGGGAAATACTCCGACGAGACCAGACGTGATGAGCAGATGTTTGGTGGCAGAAGTCTGCGAGCAGGTGTGTCCTGTAAGAGCCAGGTAGCAGGGGAACAGGGGCAGGAATATCCTGCTCATCCACGAGCACGTCATCCGCGAGGCCAATTTCCTGTAAGAAGCATAAAGCCATTCCTGCTGTATTCTTGCTAAGGGTTGATTCGAGAGGTCAACGATTAGCGGCGAGCGCTCTCCAAATTTCCGAGAATCTAGGCACGAAGGCTACGCAACCACCCACGACTACGGAAATGGGGAATCCACGTTCGAGAGGTGGGAGGATAACGCGAGATCATGGAAAACCTGGATAGTTCATAAAAGGTAGCCAACGAAGGTAAAAGGGTTAGCAATTTTGAGATTAGAAGAGAGATAAAAGAAATTCTAAAGAAGAGAAAACTACCCAAAAGCCATAAGATCTGTGGCAAGCGTTCCCCGAACCTTCATATCTGACTTGAGCGTCGGAGGGTTTACGCCGGGAAAACAACCGGCGTGCTCTGACTTGTTTCTGTGGACGCAGGAATACTTGGAGACGAAAGCATACTAGGAGAGATCCTGGTCGAGGTGAGGTTGATCGAGCAGATATCCTGGTAGTAGGAAGAGCGTAACCAGAATCTCGCATCAACATTTTGGCGCCGTCTGTGGGGATTCGAACAAAAAGCTTCTGTTGATAGCAAGAAGAGAAGGGAAGCAACTGAAAAGCAATGGAGACAGGAGGAAGTAGTGCACAAGGGGGTGATATGAGGCTTAACGATTCCGTGACGCTGAGGGAGATAGCCAGTGAAGCACGGGAAAAAGCCATGTTCGACCGGATGGAACGGATGGAAAAGCAGATGGAGACCTTGACAACCATCCTGCATGAGCTGAGGAGCGACCGAAGGGTAACCCAGGAGGAAAGGGTGAGAGGTGGCGGAGTGGCACCAGGTCCCGATAGTGCGAGGAGAAGTCAAACCACCGGGAGATTTGGTGGTGACAGAGGTAACATACCTCTGCGGGGAGACTTTCATAGAGAGGAAGAGCAGTCCCCGGCAAGACAGACTTGTGACGAGGACGACGGGGTGGTGAATGCAGAGGAAACAGAGTTGAGGCAACACTTGCATGATGTAGAGCAAGAGCGGGATCAAGTTGCAGCACGTGACCCTGGTCGTGCAGGGCAGCTGGAGGAGGAAGTGCGCAGACTAGCGCAGATAATTGACGACATGCAAGGAAGGAACAGAGCCCCTGGTTGGAGGATAATGCTGGACGGAGAATCACCGCTCGCAGCAGAGATCATGAGGGCAGTTATTCCGAGAGATTTCCGCCTCCCAGACCTCAGATACTCGGGAAGAACTGATCCGCTGGTGCACATAGAGCGCTTCAACGACATAACTGGGGTACAAGGATTATCTCAATCCCAAAGGTGCAGGGTGTTCCCACTATCCCTTGAGGGACGTGCACGAGAATGGTACAGGAAACTTCCTCGGGGCAGCATTAAAACCTTCGAGCAGATGTGCCAGGAATTCGCAGAGCAGTTTAGTGGGGCAATGGCACCAGAAGATGACATGATGGAGCTGAAAAGCATGAAACAGGGGGAGCAAGAAACCCTTCGGGAATTCATCAAGAGGTTTCATCGTGCTGTCCTCGACTTGGGAGCCTTCAACCACCCTCAGGCGTTAAGGGGATTGAAAGAAGGGGTGAAGATAGGAAGGCTGTGGTACAACTTTATTCAGACGTCTGGCACACGAAAGCAAGAGAGACATTGAGATCAAGAGGAGAAGCGCAAAGACGGATTAAGAACCAGAAGGGTTGGGAGGAAAGAAAAAGCATTACGGGAATGCCCGATCAGGAGGAGGGACCACCAGGCCTCAGGTAGTGGAGCAGGAGGTCGGTGCTTACTTCATCGAGGCCACTACAAGACAAGAAGGCAACCTCCTGCTCCTGTAGGGAGCCTTGGAGAAGGCATGATTCGATACGCCTTTCATCAACATTCCCAGAGTAGCAGACTGGCACGCCACCGCCCCCAACCGTAACGGAGCAAACAGAAAGAAAGAAGGCACCGGACGACTGTAACTGGTATACTTCCTTGAAGATGTCCCTGGATAAGGTGTATGAGGCCATAAAAGATCGAGGGTTGTTGTACCTCCCTGCCCCAATAACAAAGCTGCCCAGCAGGAGGGATAGGGGGCGCTATTGTAAGTTCCATGGCACTCATGGCCACACCACAGCAGATTGCAGGGACCTCAAGACCCAGGTTGAGGATTTGGTGAGAAATCGGTATCTGAACGAGTTTATAAATGGGACCTTCCCAATGGTAGCCTCGACAAGTGAAGGGGAGCAGAGTGGAACTCGAAAGCGAATAAGGGTGATAATGGGGCCCAACATTGGCCGGAGACTCCAATAGGTCGAGGAAGAATTATGCTAGATACGCCATGACCAGCAAAGAGGTATTCTTCAACACCCCAGCAGCCAAACGTGCAAGAGTCAGGCAAGTGCCAATCATGTGGACAGATGAGGATGAAGAAGGGATCCTATACCCCCACGAGGATGCTTTGGTCATCAAGGCCACTGTCGCTAGCAAGAAGTTTGACAGGATACTGGTTGACACAGGGAGTTCAGTTGATGTGTTGTTTAAGTCAACCCTGGAGGAGATGGGAATAGCAGACCTGAAGTTGGATTACACCAATACCTCCTTGAAGGGGTTTGGAGGAGGAAAGCCGTCCTTCCGGCGTGGTCGAGCCGCTTATCACGATTGGGGGCTCCCCGGAAAAGACAATCGGACTTTGGGTAGTGGATGAGAAGGTCGCTTACCGACGATCCTAGGTCGGCCATTTCGAGATGAGCAAAGCATCTAACCATTATCCGCTCAAGTACCGTGAATGGGGTGGTTGGAGCGACGAGGAGACCGAGGATCGCAAAGGTTCGCTACTCCCGGCAAGAAGAAAGCAACGCAGATAACATCCTCGATACCCGAGTGGAAAAGAAGAATGGCGACAAGAACTCAGGAGGATCCGAAACCGAAGCCCTGGACCGTAGAATCCGGAAAGACAATCGAATCGGGTCGAGACTTGGGAGAGCAAAAGCGGAGTCAGTGAAATGCTCTGCAGATGTGTTTGCTTGGACGAAGACATGCGTGATCGACCGGGTAGCATGTCATGTTCGGCAAAAAGAAAGGTGCAAGAAGCGCGAAGAGGAGGTGCTCAACCGGGAGAAGTACGAGGGCTATAAATGGCGAGGGAGAAGCTTTGAGAGCGGGTTCATTCGGAAGTCAATTACCCCGAATGGATATCGAATGCGGTGTAAAGAAAGCAAATGGCAAGTTGAGGATGTGTGTGGATTTCACAGACCTCAATAAGGCGTGCCCAAAGGACAGCTTCCATTTACCAAAGATCGATCACCAGAGATTCAATCTACCGACACGCCCGCTTGGACGCTTTCGGATACAACCAGATCCCCATGCGGGACGAGGAGAGCACGGCTTTCATCACTAACCAGTTTGTTCACATGTGGTAATGCCATTTGGTCTCAAAATGGGGCCACCTATCGAGGTCGAACAAAGTCTTTAAGCCGTGATTGGGAAAACCATGGAGGTGTACGTGGATGACATGATCACCAAGTCCAAAATCAAGGAACATGTCGACACCTCGAGGAGACATTCGAGCTTTGAGGAAGTATAAGATGGCTCAACCCGAGAAATGTGCTTTGGGTCGAGTCGGGAAGTTCGCTTGGATTCACGTCATCGGGATCGGCAAATCCCGAGAAGATCTAGCGATCGTGCGATGAGGTCTCCTTGTAGCAAGAAATACTGAGCCTTACGGAGATCGGCATTGATTCATATCCAAGGCTACAGATAAGTGTCAGCCATTCTTTCAAGTGATAAGGAGGGGAAAGAAAACAAAGGGACCGGAATGCGAGAAGCCTTCGGAACTCAAGATTTACAGAAGCACCTCTGCTGTCCACACAGAGGAATGGGGACAATTTATGTTTGTATCTGTCGGTATCGGATCGGGCCGCCAGAGAGAAGAGTTCAAGATTCAATATGCTACACCAAAGAAGCCTCGCCGACGAGACCGATACCCACCGTTGGAGAAATGGGCACTTACCTCGCGGGTTGCTAAGTTGAGGCCATATTTTCGTGCATTCCCCTTATATAACAATCATCATACAAACTCGCGACAAGCCCGATGCTTCTGGTCGGCTCGTCAAGTGGGCTATAGAGCTGAGCGAGTTCGACATAGACTACAAACCCCGAGCAGCGATGAGGGCTCAGGCAATGGCCGATTTCGTAGCAGAATTCACAGAGCCTGAAGTATGTTTAGACCAACAAGATGTAGACGGTAAAGCTTCAAGTATAGCAAATGGGCGAGGATCGGAGGATCAGATTGGGAAGGCGGAGGAGATCTCTTACGTAAAAGTTAAATTGCAACAAATAACCAGCGTAGTATGAACCCTTGATACAGGATCGAAAAGTGAGAGCGATAGAGTGAAGATCGAATCGATTCTCACCGGTAATCATGTCAGTGAAAGATTCCAACCAAGAGAGGAGAAGATGGAGCAGTACTTGAAGATAGTCAGGCAGATGATGGGAAAATTCGAAGCGGTGGAGGTAGTACAAATCCCAAGGGAGCAGAATAGTCGAGCAGATATTTTGGCCAGGATGGCAGCGGTAGCAGACCCAAAAATGCCAAAGTCGATCCCTCTGGAGGTGAAGTCCAGCCCGAGCATCGAGCCGAATTCGGGGGTGCTGCGGATAGAACAAAAATGCTCGTGGATGGACCCGATAGTTTCATACCTTAGAGACGGGGTATTACCACCAGATAAAGTTCGGAAGATTAGAGCCCAGGCCTCGAGATACACGATGATTGATGGGATACTGTATCGGCGAGGATATACACTACCTTTCCTTCGATGTTTGGATGAGGACGACGCGGATTACGTACTGAGAGAAGTACATGAAGGAATTTGCGGGAATCATTCTGGTGGGAGATCCCTGGCCCACAAGGTTCTAAGGCAGGGATATTTCTGGCCGACAATGCACCAGGATGCACAGGAGAAGACCAGGAGCTGTGTAAGCTGCCAGAGTTTTGCAAGTTTCCCCAACCAACCACCAGAGAAGCTCACCTCTATGGCCTCCCCTTGGCCATTTGCTCAATGGGGAATTGATCTGATCGGCCCGCTGCCAAAGGGACGAGGAGCAGCAACGCATGCAATAGTTGCTATAGATTACTTCACGATGAGGTCAAGCCCCAGCGATTACGAGAAGAAAATGACAGACTTTGTGTGGATAAACCTGGTATGTCGATACGGTATCCCGTATGACTTTGTAATGGATAATGTCAGGCAGTTCGATAATCACAATTTCGCCGTAACCTCGATAGAATGAAGTATTGCTCGCCGCCACCCTCAATCGAATGGACAAGTAGAAGCAGACAACAAGACCATCAAGAGACTTTTGAAAACTAGGCTTGGAGCAAAAAATGGTACATGGGTTGATGAAACATCGGTGTCCTATGGACATACAGGACAACCCACAAAACAAGAATCGGGAGATTCACCGGCTTTTGAGCGGTCGTATCACCGAGATAGAACGACCACGCACCATTTCAATGAGCAGGAGAACGACGAGCAGATGTGTTTGAATCTTGATCTGCTAACGGAGAAGAGGGAGCAAGCAGCTGGTCGATCAGCCATTTACCAGCAAATGGTTGCTCGTTATTATAACCAGAAGGTGAATGTACGGCAATTCAGTGGTGAGATGCGGTAAGAGTGAATCGAGCAAAGAAAGATTCGACTCAAGAGGACCGAATGGGAAGGGCCATATGAGTCAAGCGAATAGCTTGTTCGCACGGACGGCCACGAGGTGAAAGCATGGAACGCAAAGACACCAAAATACTTCCAGAAGACTTGTTCACATTTGAAAGCTATTTACGCCGTGTTCATTATCGCTTTATCTTTTATGTTTTACGTCCAAACAATTTCATGTAAGTTGAATCCGCCAATAATGGAACGCCGAGAATTTCATTAAACTGAAAATTTCCTAAGGCATCACCAAGTCTCAAAGCCTTTATTTTACGGCGAGACAAGCAGCGTGATGCCGACCACGGAAGGCGGCAGACTCCAAAGCATTCAAAAAATTCCTGGCATGCAGGCTCACCAAGTCTCAAAGCCTTTTTTATAGTGAGGCGAATCGTGCGGGATCTGCCGACCACGGTGCGCGCAGACTCAAAGCATTCAAAAATTCCTAAAGCATGCAGGCTCACCGTCTCAAAGCTTTGTTTTATGGCGAGATTGCAGGATCTGCCGACCACGAAAGGCGAGACTCCAAAGCATTCGAAAAAATTCCTAAGGCATGCAAAGGCTCACCAAGTCTCAAAGCTTTTTTTATGGCGAGACAGTGTTGCAGACTACCACGAAAGGCAGACTCCAAAGCATTCGAAAAATTCCTAAAGCGCTCACCAAGTCTCAAAGTGCTTTATGGCGAGATGGGTTGTTGGCAGCGATCTCACCACGAGAAGGCGGACTCCAAAGCATTCGAAAAATTCTAAGACATGCAGGCTCACCAAGTCTCAAAGCCTGCTTTTACGGCGAAGATGCCAGATCTCGACCACGCCGGCGAGCGTAATCCCAAGTATCAAGAATTTTCAAAGGCATGTGGCAAAACCATGTGTTGCCCGCCGACCGCAAAAGACGAAAGCATTCTCAAACGAAAAATAACTCGATTACAACACAAGAAAGTAATCAAAACATTTTATTAATTTGTTAATAATTAACAGGAGATAATCTTCACAAACATTGTTCATTACAATACAAGAAATACATCGAAGATGGTGGATCGAAGCAAAGCGGCGTCGGTTGGTGGACTCTCCGTGGGGTATCACCAGGGGGTGCTCGCCAACATCAGCAGGTACTGCAAGAGGAGGAGAGTTTTCCTCCTCAATCACGATCGGCTCTACCCCTTCAGCATCTTCCTCGCCTCGTCCATATGTTGAGCAAACACCAAGCGGTCATCCATCTTCGATCGGGTGTTAAGCTTCGAGGACGCCATGCTGCAACGATAGGAATGCCGTCCCCGTCGGTTGTCGACCTCCTTCTAAGTTCTCGACCGAACCCGGGAATCACGGAGAGAGCCTCGACATAGCTTTCTCGCTGCGATCTTCGACTTGGCCATTTCTTCGAGTATAGCCTTCGAGCAAGAGATTCTCGCCAATCAACTTCAGATTCTTGAGGTTTAAGTCCCCGCTTTCTTACAAAGAACGTCGGTCGTCAGAAATGTCCTCCTTCATCTTCCTCATAACCCAACCTGGCCTTATAAGAGGTGGTCACGCAGATGGAAAGCGCTATACCGCCCCACTAGCTCGCCAAGCCCATCAAAGTCCTCTAGGTCCTTCTTGCTCACGAGTTTGAAAGCTCGCTGAGATAAAAAATGTTCGCTTTACCGTCAGTGATCTATGCCCGAGGCGAAGAGGAGCGATCGATGGTCGCTCCAATCGGTCTCGAAGTTTAAGGAGAAGGTAAAGTCTTCGAGGAGAGACTGCCGACGATGTTGGCCGCCATAGGGGCGTCCTTGTTCTGGTCCCTCTTCGTGGTTTGAGGTCGAGAACGTTTCATGTTCAGAGCCCCAATCACAGCGTCCTCCATCTTATGGCCAGGGAGTACCAAGCGAGACTCGAGCAAGTTGTAAATAGTTAGCGCTTCTACCGAGCAAGAATTGGCGCGCTTCGAGTCAAGTTGGAGCGGAAGTGAACACCCTGAAACTACAACACAATGTACACTTGGTTAGAGACAAGCCAATAAAGCAAGAACAATTATGGATACAAGACATCTAAAGCGAGCAGGCAACCTGGGACCGTGAAACGGGGTGGGACGCGACAATCCTTCCCGTCTATTTGTGCAACTTGACCCCAAGGACCCCCAGCAAAAAAGAATTTCCTCTTCCAAGTCCCACCACCACCAGTTGGAAGATCAGCTATGGGTTTCCTGCTCTTGGTGCTTGGTAGTATCTTCGGTCTTTTAGCTGTTTCACCTCATCAACCGCTTTGGCAACATCTGTCCCACAATATGAACAGACCAGAGAGCACTCTCCACCCATTGGGATTCAGCTGACCAGGAGCTAGATTTAACCCGTTAAGTATCCGGGCAAAGTAGGGTTGCAAAGGACACCTCAGCCCATACTTAAAGCTCTCTAGAAATAGGGTAACGTATCCCCTAGGAGGCCGGCTGGGAGCATCCTTCTTTCCTGGGACCTTGAGAGGTATCTCACCATGAATGTTATACCTAAGCCGGAGGTCATTGAGCTCGTCAAACGAGGTCGTGCACGTCATGTAATCAATGGCATAATCACGCGACAAGGCTCTGCCTCCTACTGTACCCCGTTCTTCCGGTTGTGATGTTCTAGATGGAGACACCTCACCAGAGTCACCTTCCCCATTCTCACTTAAGGTGTCCTCAGAGCCAGAAGGGCCCTCCTCACCATTGCTTCCGGTCGTGGAGGTTGTTTGGGGGGACATCCTCCTAGCACTAGTCCCGACACTAAACCTAATGGGTTCTAAGGGGATCCCGGGGTCAAAAGCAGGATCAGTGAGTAGACCAGGCAAGAAACTTAGTTCGTCGTCATCAATCTCAACGACTTTCTCCTTACCCTTCGACATTCCCTAGGTAATAACCAAAACACCACCACCAACTACTACCCCAAGCAAAACAAAGAAAAAAGAAGTTATCTACAAACTATCCGAGACCGAGGAGAAAGAAGTAATACCTGAAGTACTGTTTCAGTCGGAGAAAGGCAAGGATGGGGGCTTTTATGCCGAAACTTCTTCGCCGGAGAGACAGGGACAGAGACGGTGGAAATGGCTAATTTCCCTTCGAGAGGTTTTGGGTTACCTTATTGGAAGAAAAACCCTTGGATAGCTTTAACAAAGACCGAATCCAGGTCTCAGAATCACGATTTGAAATTCAAAATGGAGGGGTGGATCTCTGCCACATCACCTCATCCGCAATTAAATGCGACACGACTCTTGGCAGCCTTTTCCAGTCCCACGCGACCAAGAACCGCTAAGTTTCTACTGCTGGTCCATTACATTACCCAACACCAGAAACTGGGGGACCGGTGTTTGAGGGAAATACTCCGACGAGACCAGACGTGATGAAAGCGGATGTTTGGTGGCGAAGTCTCGCGAAGGTGTCTGTAAGAGCCAGTAGGGAACAAGAATATCCTGCTCATCCACGAGCACGCCATGCGCGAGGCCAATTTCGTAAGCATAAAGCCATTCTTGTATTAAGGGTGGATTCGAGGAGACCCTTGGCTCTCTCGACCGAGATCCGCAACCACCCACGACTACGAAATGGGAATCCACGTTCGAGAGGTGGGAGGATAATTGAGAGGAAGCCTATAAAAAGGTAGCAAGGTAAAAAGGGTTAGCAATTTGAGATTAAGAGAGATAAAAGAAATTCTAAAGAAGAGAAAACTACCCAAAAGCTATAAGATCGTAACCTTCATATCTCGACTTGGCGTCGGAGGGTTTACTGGAAAACAACCGGCGACTTGTTTCTGTGGACGTAGGAATACTTGGAGACGAAAGCATACTAGGAGAGATCCTGGTCGAGGTGAGGTTGATTGAGCAGATATCCTGGTAGTAGGAAGAGCGTAACCAGAATCTCGCATCAACAGCCTCCAAAACACAGTCTATCAACCTATTGATCTCCTTCTTTTTGCAGATTCTCAACTTTAGTTTCCATTTCTTCCACCCTTCTAAACCAAAGTTCCACCGTCGTCGTCCGTCTGGTTCGGGATTGTTGCTCGGCAAGCTTAACCTTATTCAGCAGATCTTGTTTTTTCGCAGTCAAGTTCTCCTTTTGAGTCTGCAAGTCATCGAGATTGCCTTTAAGACCCCATATATACTTAGCTTCTCCACCAACGTAAAATAAAATTGGACGAATTGTGTCGGCTGAGAAGAAGGTTGAGATGATGCCACCCATTTTTGTTGAAAGACTTCAAAAGGGGAAAAAAATGAAGAAGAGAAACTAAACAGTAGATTATTATGAAAGACTTTCATTATTATCTCCTCAAGTTTCATTATGAAACCCAGGACTTCGATTTTGATAACATTTTTTTTTTGTTATTATTATCTGACTACCCAAATAATTAGCGGGAAAATTATCTTTTTGGCGAAAATCATATTATAGATCCAAAATTCCAAATAATGTGAAGGCCAAATCATCTTTTTGACCAAAATGCTAACGCAACCTAGGACGAAGCTACGGTGCCTCGGGTGCACGGTACCCCTTGTTTCTGGTACATTACTTTGCAGTCCCTCTTGTTTGCTGAAAAGTGAAGCAATTAGAAACTTTGAAATTTTAACATATAAGTCCAATATATTTCTACCATTTACACTTAGAGTATATTTCTATTATTTATATTTGAATGCTAAACCATAATTGATTATTATGAAATTTTTTAACATTGTCATTTGGTCATATTATTATTGATAAATTAATATATTTTTAGAAACAGTATAAAATCTATTATATTGATAAATATTATTGATAAACTTATTATATATTTAAATTATTTATTATAGATTAAAATGATATTATATTATTTTCAAAAAATAAAAAAGATTTTATGTATTAATTTTTTTTTCAAGTTATTGCCCTTATACTGTCATTAATTTTAATAGAAAATTAAATCAATTGATCAAAATATAAAATTTAAGAATAATCCAAAATTATGTGTCAAACCTTTGACTATTTTACTTTTTTAAAAAATAATAAGGATGTTAATATTAAAAACCAAAGAGAATAAATTCACGTAGTTGAAAGAAGTTTTGAGTTAGATGTCAACTCATATATGGACAAAATGAGGGGTACCATGCACCATATGCACGGTAGCTGAACCCACACGGCCATTATTAATTTTTATTTATGAATGTTAATTATTACCATAATTTTTTTGGGGGGTCCAGCTTTTGAACCCAATTATCATTATTAAGATGCGACGTGCTTATTCAGTGACAGTATTGATGGTGAGAGCAGAGCTGTCGGCGAGGGGGTTTAGTCAGTATGATAGGTAAGTGCACTGTTTTTGTCTTATGATTCATTTGGTATAAATTTTAAATAAAATTTATTTAAAAAATTTTTATTAATAAAATTTTTATAAATAGAGTTTTTATTAAAAATTTTAATTATTGAATTATTAATGAGAATTTTTATTTAAAATTATAAAATTATTTTAATAAATAAAATTTTTAAAATTATTTAATAAAAATAAAATTATTAAATATCTAAAAGATATTTTAAATATTTTAATATCTTAAAAAATTTAATCTCTATTTTAAAAAATTTAAAATTTTATTAGTAGAAATAAAATAATTTATTTAATATTTAAAAATTTTATTAAAAAATAACTAAGTACAATAAAAAATTTGAAAATAATTTATAAAATGAAAGAAATATTTATAATCATTTAAATATCACGGAGAGAGGAGGAAAAAAAAAACAAAGTGACAAAGAGATTGAGAATAAAAGCAGAGGGGGAAAGAGGGTTCCCTTTTTTTTTTTTGTTTTTTTTTGGTTACTCGTGTTGGTGGGTAACGTCCTTCTCAAAAGTGGAGTCCAGAAAGAGGGTTGGTTTAAAATTATGTGGAAAAAAGTATGAATTATGTGTGCTTTAAATCATGTGGTGAAAATTGTAAATTTCGGTCTAAACGTATTCTTGAATTGTTTGTTACAAAAATTATAATGAATTAGACTATTGGCACCCCTTCATTAATCTCATAAAATTTTTTTATATTACAATTATATTTTAAGGATAAATATAAATAGAATTAAATCATTTATATTTTCTTTCTCTTCTCAATTTTATTTTGCTTACACAATATAAATTTTTTATTATCATTAAAATAATTTAAATTTAAGAAGTAATCCTCTAAGGTAAAACAAAATTCTTGTAATAAATATAACAATTTAATTAAGATACAACATAGGGGAAAAATAAATTAAATAATGCAACTAATTTTTTAAGGATTCTCAAACTAATTGTTGAACCCAATAAACCCAAAATTTATAAGTAGGATAAAATTGTATTAAATCTATAAAATATTCATTATTTTTTAAGTATAATGTTTTTCTTACTTTTTTTAGATATTTTCTTTAAAAATGAAATAATAAAAAAATTAAAGAGAAAAATATAAATATTAAGACTGAAAGAATAAAAAAATTATTTAAAAAAATATTTTTAATATTAAAAAAATATAATTAAAAAAAGAGTTTAAATAGGATTTTGGAGGAATGGTAATGGTCCGACTCAAATGTAATATAGGCGCCAGAACACATGTTCAGGATCACGACGCTATTTAAAAGTGGAGAGATTCGGCGAACAAGGCATCAAATTTCTTTAAAATCTTTTTTATTTGCATTGTTTCTCTCGAGGATTTGGAAGTGGACAAAATAGCCACTTGGCCTTTGGCCGAGTGGTGAGAGCCGCTCTCCAACTTGGAGAGCAGCAGTTCGAACCCCCACAATGTATTATGGGGTTTTTTTTTTTCAAATAAATTTAAGTGAAGGCAGTCTGTTTTCTTACTCAAGTATGAGGAGTAGACATCCCTTGAATATTTGAGATGGTTAAAATTTGGGCAGCGTTCCATTAGTATTGATGTATATTGGTCATAATTATAGTCTGATTTATAAATATCAGTTATATTCTCATGTAATATGAGTTATAATTTAAGCAATAATCTCATGTAATATAAAAAAAAAAAGTGGACAAAATGAATGAAAAAGTGTACAGTGACTAAACAAATAGATTTTTTTTTTTTTTTACCTCTACGGCCACGTCTATGTTGTAACTGTAGCATTATAGCATGCGTTTTGTCTTTATCTCATGGAATTATTGGATTTAAAAGCGAGTGATCCAACGAGCAGCAGATGGCCGCGTTTCTTTTAAAATATATTGGTGAAGTCAGTTAACAAAAGGTAAATTACACAACTATAATGGTGGGTAACAATATGTTGATCAGTTGTGGATAACAAGATTAAGGACGACAGATAAAATTATATAGTGGTTAGAAACTATTTAAAGGTTTAAAACAAATTTGTATAAGATAAAAGCAATCTAGACGGCGATGAAATAAAACATTGTTCATCAATGATTAATACTAGAAAGTATACATTAAGTAAAAGTAAAAAGTATAATTTTAACTTTCACAAAAATATTGGTATCCGTTTTATCTAATATTAATTCTAAAAAGTTGATATGTGTCATGTGTCTGAGCTCACATGCACCTCTTTATACTAAATTTAATACTTATCAATATAGTGGTTCAACCACCTTGAATAATTTAAAAAAAAAAAAATCCATCCCAATTTGACTTCTTTATAGCCATTGATTATGTTGAATGAACCATTTTATTATGCATGACAATACTTGCAATTTTGGACCCCTTGGATTTTATTTGTATTATCAAAGGTCATTTAAAGGTTGTGGTTGCAAGTTCACCAAAAATATCATGTAAATGCCCACACTTGATCAACCTAGAATTTGCCTTTATATAAAGGCAAGAGATTTGATAATTCGGTGTGTAGAATTTTAGAGGTGAGTTTCCTAGAGAAATTTAGTGTAAATTTAGAGTGAATTTTATGAAGAAGTGTAGTTAATAAGAAGAGATTTTTTTTTCTCTTCTTCTTTATTTTCAATTTTCTTGTATTATACTTTTACAAATTTATTAATTAAAATGAGTGTTTTGTTTATTAATATGAGTGGTTAATTTTCTAAGCTAAGGTGATGGGTGTAAGTTCAAGGATCCCAATTGTGAATTTAATTACTTTTTCAAGTGAGTTTTAACTTTATTGTTCGTAATTTATATTTTCTACTGATTATTTTCATTTCATATTTTATATTTATTTACAGATCTAAATTTCCTTGGATATATATAAATGTTTAGACGCAAGGTTGACATGCGAATATGGTAGTGGAAACATTCCAATATGGTCGTGGCAATTATGTACCTTATCCCCATATTAATTCATAGAGTGTTTAATATTTGTAGATCTAGATCCCTTGGATTTATACGGGTGTTTAGACCTAATGTTGACTATTAATATGGTAGTGGGAACACTCCAATAAGGTTGTGGCATAATATGTACTTAATTGTCATATTTATTCATGGAGTAGTTAATTAAGAACTAAGTCACATAATATTGAAATTGGTAATATATATATAAATGTGAGAGAGTATTATGACCATGATTTAAATATCATGCATGGATCTCGTAACCTTAGCGGTTTTTAAATTTATATTATTTCTTATTAACTTTTTTTTGCAATTATTTTATGTAATTATTGACTGCCAGATTTATACTTTAGAGTAATTAACCACTTTAATTTGAGTCTTGCGAATCAGTATCAATTTATAATTATGGAAGAATAAAACCAAAATTTGAAGAATTAGAACTATTGGAAAACGAAGCGTTAAATAGTGATTAGGGTATGAAAAAATGAAACTTCTACAAGCAAAGTAACATTGTCGATGAATAATGTAATTAAGTAGATATGTTTGAAATAGGAAAGCTTATACAAGTTTAGCAATAATGTAATTAACTCTGATAAAACAATTGTTTGCGATAATTGAATAAATCATATTTGTTTGTAAAGGATTATTAGATTTCAGTGTCATTTGCATTTATATAAAGTAGACCCTCATCGTATAAGTCTAAAAACTTTGATTAACATAGAATTACTTGATTCATTCAGATTAAAGTTTGGTGTATGAGTATAATGTGTTATTCATACATTCTTGGTAAGCATAGAATTAGTTTCAAACTTTGATAAGCACAAGATAATTTTGCTTCGTTTAAGGTAATGGTGTATATAGCCCGCATGTTGCTTCCCGTCTGCTTAACTTGCCAACAAAAACATGTGTACGTATTTCTGTGGCCAATGATTTTCTTGAAATTTGAAGAAATATTAACCTCACAGAAGTTGTCTATATTGAGTGACAAAAATTTATTCTGAGGTTGGTCACAAGCATGTTGGTTCAAGTGTCCCTGAACAGTTTATTTCGTTTGATATGAGTAGCTATCTAAAAATGATTAATGTAATAAAATTTCTAGTAATTCATAGTTAGTGCATATAATAGATACACTAGTTGATACATAGGCGCCATACTTTTGCATAACAAAAGTGCAATACATTGCTTATTTAACAGTCATAGAGGAAAGAATCACAATAGAGCACCATCCAAAGAGATGGGTGATTGCTTGTGATTACAATATCTTATTGGTTTCTGGGCAAATTGTTGATGTCCAAGTCCTTTATCCGGTAGATCTAAATGGTTATCACAGGCCTGGACACAAACGAATTGTCAATATTACGTTAAGTAGTAATATTTAGTAGATAGCAGAAGCAGCTTACTAATAGTGTCATCGCTGGTAGTTGATGTCATCCTCTTCAGAACAGTTGCCAAAGTAACTTAATTGTGTCCACTATAATCAGGAATAAGTTAGTATAAGTTTTGTGAAATATCGTATTGAACTTGATAAGCCTAATGCCTAATACCTCTAGGTTATATGTAGTAGAGGGGTGTGAACAGGTGTGTCTGGCTAAACTGTTTTGGACATGATGTCATTGCTGGCCTTGCTTGAAACAGGTTTGAGATCTGAAGTCATTGGTAGAAGCAAATTGTTACTTGCTTGCCACTTCCAAGCACTCTCTTTGGCTAATTTCATCATGCCTGGTGCATAAGTTGACATATAATTTTCTGCGGACATCATTGTCTTTAATGTTTTAACTAATGTATTGTGTTGACCTGCAAGCATAAGGACATAGAATCCCAGAGATCTACCACATTCCACAACCGCATGTCATCATTTGTTCCATGTTTAACTCATTGCATGATGAAATGCTATTAGTGAATTTAACAAGATATTAGATTTAAGCAATTAACAAGTTAATAGTATTGTCCGGTATCACATATATACTTAATACCAAATATTCAGAATTGAAACAAAAAATGAGCTCAAACATACGACAAGATGAAATTGCATGGATTGCTTAGCCATACAGTTACCAAACATATTAAAACTAAAGAGAAAAAATGAAAAATCACTGATGGTATTAAATGAGATTGTCCTTATGCAGATTATTCAAAATAAAAGTTCTTTTGAGATCAAGAATCTGTGCGGAAACCGGTCGGACCGGATCCGGCAAGAAGTCGAGGGATAACACGTGCCACTTGTCGACAGCCGGGTTGTGAACGTAGCAACACAGGCCACGGTTACGTGTAGGCAAAGCCAGGAACCATGCAAGCCGCCGGTGTTGGGACCCCGAGCGAAGGTGGTAAAGCTTGGCACACGTGTGCCAATGGCGGCAGACTGATTTGACACGTGCCAAGGAGTCTGGAGAAAGGAAGGAGAAGATGTTGGCTAGAACATTAAAATGAAGGTTGCTCCACATTTTTATAGGGGAATATATACAGATATATATATACGTATATATATATGCAAGTACAAACTGGTGGTTACATTTGGGCAACTATTGGAGATGAATTATTGGACGCATATGGTATAGGGATGTGTGAAGCTACATGTAACTGTGAATTATTTTATTGTTTTTTCTCTTGTACTTCGGTTGTTTTTTTTTTTTTCTTTTTTTCTTTAATTGAACTGTATTTGGATAATTAGTCGTATTAAATTCTTCGTGTTTTGAAGATGGGTTGGTTCTTCAGTGTAAGATGATCATTATGGTTTGCTTAATAAATTATCATGGGAAAAGTTTATTGTAGTACTTAATAAGAACGAATTAAAATTCTTTGGTGATCTGATTTTTTTCTTGAGTTAAATTTAAATGACCGATGTTTAATTAATTAAAAATAAAAATAATTAAATCATAATCATATATTATTATTATTAAAGGAGAGGTGAGATAAGATTTTTAATTAATTAAAGAACGCAAATAGCAAAAACAAATTAATCTGATAAGAATTGTAAAAAATAAAAGAGTTATTTAATAGAAGAATTTTGAGATGATCAGTTTGACAACCTTGGGATTATGATGTTGATGTTATCAGAATTTTGATGCTGGAGATAAAGGATGGAGATGCTAGCCACGCTGTAATGTCATTAATGCTGAAGATAAACTTATCATAATTTATACGAAATTCAGACGTCAGTTTCGTTAATCTTTAATTTCATTTTACATAATTTTAAAATGCGTTTTTATGAACCAAAAAGAAATTGTAATTTCTTCAATACCAAGAGTATTTTAACACATTTTTTATATAAAAAATGACCAAAGCTCCTTTTTATTTGATAAAATTGATTATGTTTTCCATATCTTTTTAATGTCTTAAAATTATCCAGAAATAAAATGTTAAACAATTAGAAACACTTTTTAGAATATGATTTAATTTGCATATAATATAAAATATCTGAAAATTGAATAAGAATGGACTACGAGTAGTAGCAGCGCCACTAAGTGATAAACTGCTCCCACTGGGTCCAAAATTTCAGATAGCATATTCTATTTGGTTAGCTGAAATTACAAATTTGTCTTGTTGGATTAATTAAATACATAAATTCAAGTTCCAATTTTATTTTAAAATCACATACACAAATCTCATTCCTTTGCAATTTATTAGTCTGGTTGTTTGATAGATGTTCAAAATCCAATTGAACCTATTAAAATAAGGTCTATGATCTAATTTGAAATTTAATTTAATTCAGTCTAAATGTGCAACCTAACATTAAAAAGATCAAAATTAAACCGTTATTAAGAAGCAAGATAAAAATATTTATAACCGTATACTACTCTTTCAATTTTTATGATTTGATTATCTTCTCAATGCTCTATCTTCTCAAGACATGTAAATGGATACAACTAATAAGATTATGAAAGTAGAGAAGTAAAACCTGAACCTTTTTCTTCGATTATTTATAAATTTTACTCTAATGATATGATTTTCCAGCTACACCAATGAGTCTACGATAATAGATAATAAGATCCGTAGTTAAGATTAGGAGATTTCTGGGTGCTTTTAGATCATGTGGAGAAAAGTATGAATTTTGGCCAAAACATATTCTTCAATTGAAAAAATTGGTGGGGCAGTAAATGCCATATCATTACCAGATAATATTTATTTATTTATTTGAGGTTGAAAAATTCTCTCTAAGATCTGGGTGGGAAACTAGAATAAACATTTTTTTATCACATGATCATGATACTCATTTTCTTATTATTATTATTTTCTTGATACAGGACACTCGTTTTATTTAAAATTGAGAAATTCGGCGAACAAGGCATCAAATTTATTAATTTTTTTTTGGTTTCTCTATAGAAAAAGTGTACAAGGACAAAATAAATAGATTTTTTTGTGCTTCTGCGGCGTAAAATGGTTATTTTTTAAGTTAAGGGTTCAAGTACGTGCATGTTTTACAAAAGTAGATTATTATTCAGATTTGTAATGGGAGGGCAAATTTACAAAATTAGTGGAATAAAATCATGGCGCAAAAGATGTTTGCTAAATTGCCTCTGAGAGTTTTTTTAAAGTTATTATTTAGCAACATTCCATAATCGTTTTGTACTTATTTGCTATTATTATGCCAGTTTTGGAAAATCAGTAGCAACAATTTCCCCCAACGACTTTCTATGAAAATTAAGACAAATTGTCAGCAAAATGGGATGTGTGATGGTCACCGTAGTTATTTTTCTTAGGCTATCAAACGGACACTTATCAGTTACTATGTAATCAATCAATCAATCAAGATGGCCCCATGAACTAACTTGCAGCATTTTATAGTTCCAACTTTCAATTCCCTCCATCACAGCATTTTAAACTTTCAAGCCGTTGTTGATGGGTTCATCAAAGAAATGGGCAACTTTTATATCTTCAATTGCTTCTTCTTTATATTTTTGTTTCATTGTCTTCCAAATCCCTCTTTTCAGGTAATTCTTCCAGTTTCTTCCATAATTATTTTCTCATTTTATATAATAATGGTGATTATTTTGTCATCATTTACGTCACTTTTATGATTCAATTATCACATGAAATTCATTTTACTGTCAATGGCAGCATTATTCAATTCTATTAATAAGACATAAAAGCCGACTCAACCCACATTTCTTTTTGACATTCATTTCATATATGAGGAGTTGGAATCCCAGATGTCTTGTAGAGATTTTATTGGCTAAACTTAATAGCATTAGAAATGCTTTTGAAATACATGTATAATACATGTTGTATTGTTTTCTTTTGCAGGATACCATGTAGAAGTAGAAAATGTACAACACCTATAGAGGTGACATGCTTCCAGTTGATTATAAGTGAAGTCTTCCATGAATTTGTAGCCAAGGTTCTTCTCTATCCTGGAGCCATAGCAAGTGCCATAATGAAGGGCAAAAGCATTCCAAGCTACAGTATATTGCTGCGGCTATATAACTTCACCAATCTAACGAATTCCCAGAAAACTAATCTCCTCCGCCTAGAGGTTTTTGTAATTTTTTTTTAAACAATCATATTCTTATCAATTATTTGCTATTTTGAATATTACAAGCCTTATGCCCAAATATGATCTTTGTACAAAAAGAGTCATAAGACCATAGGCAAACTGAAACTCCAAAATTTTATTTTAGGAGCTTTTCTCTTGAACTTAGCAGTATATTGCTTTTCATTTTGTCATTTTTTTTTCTTTTGGGGGAACATCAGGTTCTTGCAGGAAGCTATTTGTCTGTTGCAGGAGCCTTAATTGGAGCTCGGAGGATGAGCCTAATTGGGACACTTCTTCTGCTCTGGGGCTTGTAAGAGAAGCGATGATGTTCAGGTTTTCTTGCGACAAAGCTTCAGGAAAAGCTGTTTTTATCTATCCAACCATGGCAATTTTTGTGCTTTGTGCTTTCTTGTCCATTAGAAAAGATTTAAGGAATTGGGACAAGCTGACAAAACATTCAGCATTGATATGAATGTTGTTACCCGACTTGATAGCCCTAAACAGCTAAGAAAGAGAGAGTGATAAGTGATAGAGTTTGAAATTCGCGAGTTTTGGTGGATTGTGGTTCTTGAGGAACTCAGAGAGAAGGTTAGGCCTTTTGATGATTTCTTTCATGCATTATGAATTTACGATAAAGAATCCTTATTTCTAATAGTGGCCATTGGTTGAGAGAAGCTGGTATGTGAATTTGAAGGCAGAGTCTCTTCCATGGGTATTGAAATTTAGATGCTCACGCAGGTTTGTTAGCTTAAATTGGTTAGTTTTTGGTACAAAGGATCTTTGGGAGAAGCTTGACAGTATCTGTCAGTTCACTGGTTTCTCTTAGTTCTTATACAAGTCTTTAAAAATTTAAATCCGGTTCTGGCTATTCCCCACCTTCATTCCTTCAGTTCTCTTAATGAAAGCAGGAAATTTCAAGAATTTGACAAGAGTTCTAGTTCAAAAGCTCCATTCTTTTCTTAATCTAACGAAATTTCCTTCCCTTCTTGCTTTACTTTGACCTAGTGTTAAATAAAGAGTTACCATCGCATGAGAGGAATTCTCTTCCTTCTCTTAATGATAGAACTGAATGTTTTAAAGGTGGATCACACGCTGATTGTGGAGAACCTATGGAGAAATTGGAATTTTCTGGGGAAATCATGTGCTTGCCACAGAGTAATGCCTTGTCTTATCTCTTATATTTGGTATGATGAGGTTTCTTATTTTGTTCCTTTCCTGGAGGTGTGTGTGTTCCAATGGAGCTAAAGGAAGCTAATCCAAAGCCATTTCAAGCTGGGGTCCTTTGAGTATTCGGGTGCTCAAAACAATTGGCATTCTAACTGTCGGGTTTAGCAGGAGAAACTACAGAGTAGGTAATTTCCTTTTGTGACTCATTTTGTATTTCTTTCACATTTCTTGTCTTATATGATCTGCTTATGGTGTATCTAAAAATATGATGTCAGCAGATGGTCAGGCAGTAAATAGGTTTTGATGTTAACAATTTCCTTCAAATTAGAACTGAATTTTACTGCAGAACCAAGAAAAAGTAGAAGAGAGTAGAATTAGCCATATGAGACGTGGTGTAGTATTTTATTGTTATTATTTAAGCCTGAATAATAGTGCCTCATAGAAAGGTTTTGTCTTCTTATCCTTGAATTGTTCATTCATAGAATAATAAAATCAATTATATATTTTGTTATTTGGTTGTTAATTCAGATCTTTAAGAACTGGAGGTAAGGCTTACTTGATTGAGCAACGCTAAATGAACGATTAACTTCTACCATATTGAACTTGCCATTTTCTTTTTCTTCATTACTAGTTTATTGTTCTTTATTATCTTTCTTCACATACAAGGAAGGGGTTAAAATTGTAAAGATAGCTCACAATGCTTTTGAGGTTTACTCTCCATCTTGATTAGAAAAAGAAATTGGCCATTATTGTGTCTGATATGAAAGACAAGATTGCATGTTACACGCAAATAGATACATCAATTGGGGAAAAAAAAGTGCTCCTACTAGAAATCTTATTCAAGACTCTATGTCAGTACAATTGTAGCTCATCCTGCCGGTCTTCCTTTCCCTTGATAACAATTTTACCTCCCATTGCTCTACTGGGATCAAGTGGGAGCTTCTTCAGCTTTAGGCATCTAGGTACTTCAATTTCCTTCAGCTGTGAAAAGATAAGGGATCCTAGAAGATGCTTTTTAAATTTCCTAGACTTTTTAGGCATAAAAAATTTGAGTTCTGCTAGCAAGTTCTGCTTTAGCATTATCTTTGAAACTTAATTTTCTAAAACTGATTATTTCTTCCATATTACTGCAATTCTGCACATCAATATTCTTGAGGTTTGGAGTAAAAACAAGCCATATCAATTTTTTCAAACTTGAACAATCATATGCAAAATGTTTGAAGACTGCGAAAACCCCATTATAGCAAATTTTGTATCTCTCTTGCATTTTCAATCTTCAACTCTTTCAAAGGACAGTTCTGAATAAGAAAATTTTTTAGATGCTTCATGTATGCTAGAGGTAAAACATTGAGGGATATTAGAGTATAAATTTTTGTAAGCCATAGGGATTATGTACAAATCAGCGACTTTTGTAATGTCAAAAGAATTTAAAGAACAGGGCAACTATCGAAGGTAATGCTCAGTAGATTCAAGTTTTCCAAACAGAGCAATTTATAAAGGTTTGGCATCTTCATATAAAGCTATACCTTCTTCTTCTCCACTATAATTACTGCAACCCAGCATTTTGAGTGCCTGCAACTTTAGAAAGTTACACAGCAGTTGCAGGCACTCATTTTTTGATGTTACATATTCCAAGTTCAAATATCTGAAATTTACCAAGGCCTTCACCTCTTCTGGCAACTTCCTTATGACAGTTAAAAAAGGTAATTTGGTCATAAATATAAAGAATCTTAGATTCAAAACGTTAAGAGAACGCATAAATTGATAGAAGCCATCAATGGTCATACTAATTTTGATTATGTAAAGAAGCAAAGTTAGGAGACAAGGACAATTAGGAATTGCTGATAGACTAATTATGTAGCTATGCAGGCTACCATAACTAAAATTTGAACGTGCAAACACATTTTCTTCCATACATGAAAAATTTCAGGCGATGTGCTTAAGACCTTAATTGCATACTTCCATTCCTCGGGTTTCTTTTTGTAGGACATGGCTCAACCAATTGTTTTCAATGCTAGTGGCAGACCAATACTCTCTTGCCGAGGTTTGTACTAGCTCAGGAATATCAGAATGACATCTAAGAGTAGCGCTACCGACTTTTTCTTGAAATAATCTCCAGGCTTCATTGTGAACCAAACATTTGACCTCAAATATTTCCATTAGCTTCTATTGAACCACAAACATCAAGAAAGCGAGTTGTGAAAACCACCTTGGACGAAATATTTAGGCTTTGAAGAGGGATAGCCAATTTTGTTAAATCAATTTGCTGCCATAGATCATCCAATAACACATAAAATTCTTTCTGCTTAAAATGTTAGAGATGTCCAAAGCCTTGTCTTGAATACTTTTATCCTTCCATGACTCTGCTGACAAAGCTATACTCTTCCCAATAGCATCTTGAATCTTGTCAAGATTTGGCTCTCTAGACACAACCGCCCACAGGACAACATCAAAATGATGATGCTGCTGCTGATTGCAGAATTTTTTATTGACTTGTTTTAGAAGGGTAGTTTTGCTGACTCCCCGTACCGTACAAGCCAATAATTCCCCTATTCTTTTCTTGATCAGTGGTACATCTCCAAACTTGATCAAGCATTGATTCTTCACCAACAACTATTTGCTCAACAGCTAATTCAACCGCTGCATCTTGTGGTGTCATCTCAGCAACTTCTTTGATTTCTCCTCATTCATTCTTCAAAAGGATCACTTGTTCTGTCAGCATGGCCACCTTTTTTCCGAAGTCGTAGCCTGAAGCCAAGTCTTTGGAACAGAAGCCTCCAAGACAGAGTCTATCAAGTTCTTGATCTCTTACATTTTGCAGATCAACAGCTTTGGTTACACCAGAAGCCAGCCTTTGACTTGATTCATCCGTTATGTTACTTAATAATTGATTCCAGGTTTCTATTATGTTTACTTAGTAGGATAAAAGTGTTGTTTGTATTTGATTAAGTAGATTTTAGATAAAATATAATGAAACATACTTATATGGTTATGTTGTATAGGTAAACATATCATTTTAATTTTAAGTGATATGTTTTTTTTATGTTGATTTTTGGTAGTTGTGTTTGGTGTTGGAATGTTTCCAAACATTTTCCAGGTTTCTTAAATTCTAGCCCTTTAGACTTGTTTAATAGTGGAGAATTCTTGAATATATGTTCTTATTATGAATCCTCATATTTTGTAAGTGAATCAAAACTTCTAGACCTCCATATAACTAGTCTATATATCTATATATATATATATATATATATATTCTTCTTAAAACAATTATTGTTATTTTAATGTCTTTTCAGTTTTCACTTACTACTATCTCTTATTTTTGACATGGAAACTATTGATTTATATATATATATATATATATATTCTTCTTAAAGCATTTTAATGTCTTTTCACTTACTAATATCTCTTATTTTTGACATGGAAACTATTGATTTATATAATTATATCAATGACATTTAGTTAGTATTGAGTCATATATAAGTTGTGCAAATCTCTGTTCTCAATGAAATGCAATTGGAAGCTGTAGAAAAACCTTTTGAAACGGAGATGTGGAGATTACTGTTCATTCAGAAATCCCATGTTCCTTTAATCCACTAACGTTTAGATAGTGTTATCATTTTCGTCACTCAATTTCCCATGATTTAAACCTGAGATATGGGGCCTAAGGAGAGCAATGGTGATGATAAGGGCTAAGAATATATGTGTGCAACGAGAGCCAGTTCACACAATGATTTTGTGGTTTAGAATCAAACGGTAGGCATTAGCCAAGACAATGTAATGTGCACATTGCATTTACATGTGGATTAGGGACAAGCTGACAAAACATTCAGCATCAATATGAACATAAGACCGCATAGCAAACACAATTGGTATTATTGAAGGAACATCAGTTGGCTCTACTTTGAATTTTTTGAGAAAATTATTTGAAATGGGTGGGGAAGAAAATGATCTTCCCATTTTGCTTCGTTAGATCCTTTGTTAGAAAAGGAGTTATTGTCACATGAGATAGCTCTTTTCCTTCTCTCAATGGTTAAAGTGGGGGTGTTCAGTTGGATGATACTCTAATTGTGGAGAATCTGCACATAAAAAAGGTTTTTCTTGAGAAAGTAAGAGCTCGCTGCATAGTAATTACATGTTATCTCTCTCATTTTTGGCATGATGAGGTTTGTAAGGTTAGTTCTTTTCCTTTCCTGCATATGAGTTAGAGTGTCGTCTAGGAGCTCACGGAAGCCAATATGAAGCCACTCGAAGCTCGCAACGAATGCAATTCTAACTGAAGGGTTTTTCCAAAAGAATCTGCAGCTTGAGGTATTTCCTTTTGTGCGACTTGTATGGCACTTGTTTCACATTGTCCTGGTCATGTTGTGATCTAGTAGAATATTATGATACTAATAAATTGTATGACATTTTTGGCATGCGCTAGTGTTCATATTATGATACTAATAAATTACTTGAAAGAAGTACTGAATTAAACTATAGAATTCAGATAAATAAAATAGATATTGGTTACAGAACACTGGTGCACTATCTTAACGGTATTATTTGAATGATTTTAAAATTTTCACATAGGAATCATGACCTTACCTTTGGAAATTGGATGCCTGGTTGATTGATTCAGAGTACAGCACCAAGCTGACATATATAAGATCATTTAATCAAGAGTATTTTGCTACCTCATATTGTAGTGTTTATGTCTTTTTTTAAGACTGTTAAATGAAATGTGTACAGAAAAGAATTGTGTTGGCAAAGCCTGAAACAAACAATGAAGAAAAAGGAACAATAAAAAGAAATAAAAACGTGGTATCTCACAAGGTGTTATGCCATGTTAATGTGCAGCTTCTGAAGACTCATGCCTTGAACCGTTTGGCTTATAGAGTAATATAAACTTATTTAACTTCCTCTGTCTCAAGTGTTAATTCAATGCTCTAGAGAGTGGTGGACATAAGCCTTGAAAGTAAAGCTCACTTGATTGAGCAAAGAGAGCTTTGAGAGAAGATGAAATTTTACTCTATTCAAGTTGATGTTGTCTCTCTTGTATATTAGTTGTTCTTTAATATCTTTCTTCACAGAAGATAGGTAGTAGAAGCATATGAACTTAAGCATCATTCGTATAGCATGTCATTGAGAACAAACCTTTTTTTTCCTCCTTTCTTCTTCTGGAGGTGTAGATGATGATTTGTTACCTCCCCTTTTATATTCAGGGTTTTGAAGTTGTGCTATCAGATAAAAGCAACAATGGAACACACATTAATTCCTGCACTTGATGCTTTGAACAGAAAGGACGTGGAAGGGGTGACAGACTTGTTAAGAAGAGCACTACAGGTACTACTGGCGAGGGCAGTGAACATTGTTATCTTGGCCTCAAATGATACTCTTGATCTTTTACCTCCGGATGATCCTCTTCTTAATAAATGCATCGATCCAATGGATGCTTTGGTCTGCAGTCAAATGGGTGAAATCTAATGAAAAAGCTATATAGAGATTGCAGAATATTTTATTTTTTTACCTGCATTTTGCTTAAACGACTTTCGAAAGTGAGATAGGAAGCCTTTGGGCTGAGAAAATCGAGCCACCATTTGCCATTTAGGCCGAATCCGATGGACTTCTTTTTTATCAGTAGCACATATTTTTTTAATACCAACATTTAGGGTTGGCAATGAGACGGGATGGGATGAGATTTATCAATCCCAGTCTCATCCTGTATATGCAAATGGGATGAAAAAACATCTCAGTCCCGTCTCTATATTTTTTTTGGGACAAAAATATGTCTCAATCCCATCCCAAAAGAGATGGGATCCTGCGGGATCCCATCCCAATTGAAAAAATTTTCATTCTTAATTGGTAATGAGACGGGATGGGACGGAATTTGTCAATCCCACTCCCGTCCCGCATATGTAATTGGGATAAAAAAATGTCCCACTCTCGTCCTTAAATTTTTTTATGGGACAAAAATATGTCTCAATCCCGTCCCAAATGGGATGGGATCCCGCAGGATCCCATCCCATCAGGAAAAATTGCCATCCCTACCAACATTACATAAATCTCACTACTTCGAAACAATCAATCTCTGAAATAGATAGTAACTTTTTTAAGAAAGAAGTCATATTCAGTTGAGCAACTTGCAAGCCTTATTACTAGCAATGCAATTCTTAGAGCATCTCCAAAAGACTATTAAAATAAAATTCTACTTCTTATTTGAAAAGTCATATCAATATTAAACAATTTAAAAAACACGTTAATTTAGATTTTTCAAATAAGATTTATTTTTCACTCTTCAATATTGTCGAGTGAGTTTTTTCCTCTTTTATTAATATTTTATTATTATTTATTGAAAAGATAAGACTACAATAATTATTATTTATGTTTTTTTTCAAAAATATAACATCAATTCAATTTAATAGTGAAAAGATTTGATTAAAATAATGTTAACTTATTCTTATTTGACGAGTCTTTTGAAGGTGATTGTATTTTTCTATCCACTTATTTGCCACATCAGTAAACAAATTAATATTTGAAAAGTAAAATCTAAAAAGTCTTTTGAAGATACTCTTAGAACAAAGAAATTTTTTAGTTGAAAATAAGAAACAATATCTACAATTTACCATTTATCCCATATTATTTTTATAATGACCAGTAATTTCTAACAGCATAATTTACAATATTACTTTTATTTACAAACATACTTTTATTCATATTTATTGTAAATTAAATAAATCATATGAATGATAATTTGAATAAAAAAATAAGTATTAAAAGAAAGAAATATATGTTTTGATGTGAATAAAAAATTAATAATAAAATATTTTTCTTGCACTTTTTATTTTATAAATATTTTTTATAATGATATATAAAATAAAAAAGTATAAAAAATGTTTATTTTTTATTCACATCAAAATATATAATTATTGTTTTAATATTTAATTTTTATTTTTATTTTTATTCATACATTTATTTAATTTATAATAAATATGAGTAAAAATATATTTAAAAATAAAGATGATATTAAAAAATTATACTACCAGGTAATTATTGGTTGTAATGAAAGTAGTAGGAAAGTAAATAGAATATATTAATAGGAAAAAGTTTTATTAACTGGAAATAGGAAACAGCAGTACAGAAAAATGACAAGTGACACACACGCAACACCGTGGAAAGCTTTTAAATTAAATAAAATAGATAGACAAGATAATCATTAAGCACACGTAGAAATTTTATTCACACGTTTGCGCCTCATTGCACTTTATTATTAATAAGGCATGAAACAGGGAGAGAAAGCATTTTGAGTGGCTTGATCCTCCCATTGTAGCTCTTCCCACCATTCTTTCTGTCCCCAAATGACCATTTTACGTCCCTTTGCACTGCTGGAATTGAGTGGGAGCTTCTTCAACTTTGGGCATCGCGATATGCGAATTGCCTCCAGCTGTGGAAAGGGCAAGGGATCGCGGTAGATGCGCTTCAAATTACTTGCATTTCCTAGACTCAGAGATTCGAGTTTTGAGAACAAGTTAAGCTCTCCCATCATCTCTGAAACTTCACTCAATTTTTCAAAATTTTCAACACTGATTATTTCTTCCATGTCATAACAACGATCTATCATTAGCCACTTGAGATTTGGAACAAAAACAAGCCACGTCAAGTCCTTCACATTTGAGCAATTCTGTATGAGAACATAGTGAAGTTTACACATTTTTTGTATCTCTCCCGCGCAGTCGACATTCCAGTCTTCCAAATTACTATCCTCGATATCTAACTGCTCAAGATGCTCCATGTTTGCTAGATGCAACAAATTGAGCGGTAGACTGTTGCAGTCTTCGATGGACAGAGCTTGAGTGATATTCTGCAGCTTTGGGAATTTCAGAAAGTTTTCAACACCACGCGAACCACGTAAGGACAAGGTGATGAGATTTAATTGTTCCAAACAGTGGATTTCCTTCATCAATGATTCAGCATCATCGGATAGAACGTTGCCTTCTTCCGCTATTGGCCGGTGGTTTGAACCGCAATACAGCATCCTGAGTACCTGTAACTTTGAAAAGCTTGATATCAGCTGCTGTGGAATTTTACGCATTTCACTTGTATACTCCAAGTTCAAATATCTCAGATTCACCAATGCCTTGAGCTCTTGCGGCAACCCAATTATGTAAGTCCAAGACAGATCAAGATGGTGTAATGAAACCAAACTTGAAATCCCTACAGGTAGTTCAGTTAGGTAACGATTTACACTTAGATTCAAAACTCTAAGCGAAGGCAAAGATTGAAAGAAACTGTCAGTGATCTTCGCAATATGATTTCGATTTAGAAGCAAAGTCTGGAGACGCGGACAAGTGGGAATTTGTGGTAGACTTTGAATTTCGTTATGCATCAAGGATATCCTTTTGACCCCTTCCCATTCTTCAATCTTTGGGGCGCCAGTTAATCCAACTCCTGCACGAACCAAAAAGTTCTTCTCCTCCTCCTCTATTTCATTTGCTATCCATAATGCCATGTCACGGATCATATCGTGCATTTTTACATCATCCCCTTCTTCCTCCAATAAGCATGCACGAACGAGAGCACCAAGAACCCCCCACCCGCTGCTAGAATCCACAAATCCTTCACTTTTCCAATACTCTATCAATTCGGTTTTTAGAATTTCAGAGTCTTCGGGAAATAAGCAACAGTACAGGAGACAAGATCGAAGTTCATCTTTCGGCAAACTATCATAGCTGAACTTTAAGCTCGAAAGCACCTTTTTCTCCATACCTTCGAATTTAGAAGCTGATTCGCGTAGGATCTCAATTGCTTCTTTCCATTCTTCAGGGTACACTTTGCTCGCCATGGCATTACCTACTGTTTTGAGTGCTAGCGGCAAACCATGACACTGACGTGCCACATCCTCGGCTAACTTCGGAATGTCCGGATGCTTGTTAAGAACGTATCTCCCGACCACCCCCTCAAATAATTTCCAGGCATCGTCATCTCCCAAATAAGACACTTTGTACCGATTCTTATCGGCTCCCATTTTCCCACAAGTACCCTCAAAACGAGTTGTGAAGACTATTCTGGACCCAGAATCTAGTGTCTGAAGAGGGACGCCCAATTTTGTTAAATCAATTTCGGACTCCCATATATCATCCAATAACAATACAAACTTCTTATGCTCTAAAGTGTTGGTGATGTCTGAAGCCCTTTCTTCAAAACTTTTTCTCTCCCATGAATCTGTTGAGAAGCCTATCCTTTTCCCAATATCCTTTTGAATCTGCTTCAAGTTTGGCTCTCTAGATACAACCGACCAGATAACGACATCAAAATCATGCTCCTCACTGCAGAACTTGTTGTTGACTTGTTTTAACAGGGTAGTTTTGCCGACGCCCCCTGTACCATATAAGCCAATAATTCCCTTATTCTTTTCTTGATGAGTGATGCATCTCCAAACTCGGTCTAGTATTAATTCTTGACCGACAATCGTTCGCTCAACAGCTATTGCCACCGCTGGACCTTCTGGCACCCCATCATAAACTTCTTTCATTGCTTCCCCCTCTTTCTTCAGTTCGATCACTTTTTCTCTCAAGTTCTCCACTTGTTTGCCGAAGTTGTAGCTTGAAATCAAGTCCGTGGAATAGAAGCCTCCAAGACACAATCTGTCAATCTCTTGACCTCTTTCTTGTTGCAGCCTCTCATCTTCAGTTTCCGTTTCTGCCACCCTTCTAAACCAAAGTTCCACCGTCGTCGTCCGTCTGGTTCGGGATTGTTGCTCGGCAAGCTTAACCTTATTCAGCAGATCTTGTTTTTTCGCAGTCAAGTTCTCCTTTTGAGTCTGCAAGTCATCGAGATTGCCTTTAAGACCCCATATATACTTGGCTTCTCCACCAACGAACCTTAAAATTGGACGAATTGTTTCAAGTGGAAAGAAGGTCGAGACGACGCCGCCCATTTTTGTTGAAAGATTTCAAAGGAGTAAAGAAGAGAAACCAACAATAAAGTATAATGAAAAACTTATTACCTCCTCAATTTATAGGCGAAAGATAACATTTTTGGTTGTTATTATCTGACTACCCAAATATATTAGCGGCAACATTATCTTTTTGATGAAAATCATAATATCGATCCAAATAATGTAAAGGCCAAATCGTCTTTTTGACAAAAATGCTAACACGCCCAATATTAATTTTTATTTATGACTATTAATTGCGATCATTATTTTAGGGGTCCAGCTTTTTGACAAATGCTTCCACACCTAATTATCATTATTAAGACGTGATGTGCTTATTTGGTGAGATTATTAATGGTGAGGGGTTTTAAACAGTATGTGTGGGTAAGCGCAGTGTTTTCGTCTTAATTTTTGTTAAATATCACGGAGTGAGGAAAAGGAAAGCGAAGTGACAAGGAGACGGAGAATGAAAGCAAAAGGGGGAAAACGGAGGGATGGCCACGCCGCCCAACCCAAAAAAATCTCTGGTCATTTGAATTTTGGGTTGGGCCGGGCTGGGACCATAATTTTTTTTAAAGATTTTTTTAAAATAATTTAATAATTTAAAGAACTTATTTAAAGTAAAATAAATATAAAAATTATTCAAATTCTCAATCATATAATTATATAAATAATAAAACAAATATAATTATATAAATAATTTTTTTGGTTTTAGGGTCGGGCTAAGTCAGGATAAGTGAAGCTCGAATTCAAGCCCAAATTTAATTAGGCCTCAATATTTAGATTCAAGTTCGACTTATAGCCCTTAAATTCGGGTCAAAGTCTAAAAAACTTGGGCCAAGTCAATCAGGTCAAAATTCCGGTAGAATTTTTTGCCATTCCTAAGAAAGAGTCTTACTTGAAGTAACTTCCTTCTTAAAAGTGGAATCCATAAAGAGGGGCTTAAGGCTACATTTGATATTTAAGATTAGATTGAATTGAATTAAACTAATTACATATAATGTTGTCCTATATTTCGTATGATATCAGATTAAATTATGTTAATTAAATAAAAATAAAGTTAAATAATATTTAACAAGAACAATTAAATTTATTTTAAATTATATGTTTTATGTATGATGTATATTATTTCCCAGCGAGATTGCACCGATCTCGTCCGTCTGGTTCGGGGTCGTTGTTCAGCAACCTCAACCTCATTCAGCATATCTTTTTTTTTTTTTTGCAATCAAATTCTCCTTCTGAGTCCGCAAGTCATCGAGATTATCTTTATAAGACCCCGTATATACTTAGCTTCTCCACCAACGTAAGAAGGTTGAGATGATGCCGCCCAATTTTGTTGAAAGATTTCAAAGGAATGAAAGAAGAAAGAGAAACTAATAGTGGAGTATAATGAAAAACTTTCATTATCTCCTCAAGTTATAGGCGAGAGATAACATTTGTGGTTATTATTATCTGACCACCTAAAATTATCTTTTTGTTAAAAATCTTATTATAGATCCAAATAACGTAAAGGCGAAATCATCTCTTTCACCTAAATGCTACCACACACAAATACATAATATTAATTTTTATTTATGGGATGAAACAATTAATTATTATCATTATTTTGGGGGGTCCAGCCTTTTGACCAAAATGCCAACACAGCCAATCAAATTTACTAAGATGTGTCGTATAGTGATGACAGTAAGGTAACGCACACTTGGCACGTGCTATGTGTTCAATTAACCAAGATGGCCGGCCCCATGAATTAACTTGTATATTTTACGGTTTCAATTCCCTCAATCACGACATTTTACAGGTTCATCAAAGAAATGGGCAATCATTATATCTTCGATTTCTTCTTCCTTATATTTTTGTGTCATTGTCTTCCAAATCCCTCTTTTCAGGTAATTCTTTCCATTTCTTCCATAATTATTTCCTCATTTTATATTATAAATTATAATGGTGATTATTTCTCACTCTTTACCTCACTTTTTATGATTCAATTATCACTTGAAGTTTATTTTACTGTCAAAGGCAGCATTATTCAATTCTAGTAATAAAAAGTATAAAACGTAATAACCTATCCCAACCGCATTTCTTTTTGACATTCCTTTCCTACGTAGGTGGAGTTTGAATCTCAAATCTCTTGTCCTGCCTTGAGAGATTGTATTGGCTAAACTTAATGGCATCATAAATGCTTTTGATGTATTTCATACTTAAAAAAATATTTGTATAACACATGTTTTATTGTTTGTTTCTGAGGGATACCATTATAAGTGAAGTCTTCCCAGAATTTGTAGCCAAGGTTCTTCTATACCCTGGAGCCTTTGCAAGTGCTATAATGAAGGGCAAAAACATTCCTAGATATTTGTGCTTTGTGCTTTCTTGTCTATTAGAAAATATCTAAGAAAAATTATTCTTTGTTGAAAAGCCCAGCAGATCAAAAAGTATGTTTGATTAAAAGTAAAAGATGCATGAGTTGAGGCTAATGAAGAAATGTGATTTCTGCCAGAAATTCAGTTGGGGTACACAGAAGGAATGATGTAGTAGTTTAAGCTGAGATTTAAGAATGGCTTCGAATTTTAATGGGAGTTAGCCAGTAGAATATTTGGGTTTCTGTATGTTGTAACAATTTTTTTTCCTTTCTTTTCCTGTAAACTCTTTTCTGTAGGATCTTGTTACCTCTGCTAATTAAATGACACATTGTGATTTTATCCTGTTTCACGTATATGCAACTACAAACCGGTGGTCATATAGGGGCAATTATTGGAGATGAATTATTGGACGCATATGGTGCTGGGATGTGTGTAGACAGCGAGTTTTTTAATTTTTTTTCTTGCGCTTTGTCTGGTTCTTTTTTTTTTTAATAAGTGGTTTGGTTGGCTTTTAGAAGAGCTCAGGAGACAAGAAATTGAAATGAAAGAAAGGAAAAGAAATAATAAAAGGATATGGTTTGAAGATGGGTTGGTTTTTTAGTGTAAGATGATCACTATGGTTTGCTTAATAAATTATCATTGGGAGAAGTTAATTCTAGTACTTAATAAGAATCAATTAAAATTCTTTGATGTTCTAATTTTTTAAGTGATTGGTGTTTGATAAATTAAAAAATAAAATAATTAAATCATAATCATATACTACGACTGCTAAAGAAGGGGTGGCATAACATTTTTAAAAGTTCAAGAGAGCTTAAATCACAAAGGATTTTAATATGATAAAAATTGTATAAAATAAAAGTGTATTAAATAAAAGAATTTTGATGCTGAAAGTAAAGATGATGCCAGCTCGCTACAAGTATAATGACATTTTGAGATGATTAGTTTGACAACCTTGGAATGTTACCAGAATTTTGATGATGCTAGCCACGCTATAATGTCATTCATGCTGGAGATAAACTTATTATAATTTACACGAAATTCAGACGTCAGTTTTGTTAATCTTTAATTTTATTTAATATAATTTTGAATGCTTTTTTTATGAAACAAAAATAAAAATTGTTACTTCTTAAATACCAAAAGTATTTTAACACATTCTTTATGAAGAAAATGACCAATATTCCTTTTTATTTGATAAAATTGATTTTGTTTCCCATATTTTTTAAACTCTTAAAAATATCCATAAATAAAACGCTAAACAATTAGAAATACTTTTTAGAATATAATATATATATATATATATATATATATATATATATAGAGAGAGAGAGAGAGAGAGAGAGAGAGAGAGAGAGAGAGCTGGGACTACAAGAGGTGTTGTGGCATCATTATTTCTCATCTTCCTATATTCTCTATTATCTAATATATTGGTTGAGATTAAAAAATAATTACATTACAAAATATTAAAAATAGAAAATAAATATTAGATTCCAAAAGATTACATGGCTCTTCCTCTTTCTATTTAAATTCAATAATATGTAACTATTAATAATAATTAATTATAAGTCTTGAAACATTCATTTATTTTATTATCCCAACAATTAAACTTTAATGGCTTAAAATACATCAATTAATTAATATAGGAAGGAAGGTTCTTTCATCTTCCCTCAACAATGCCATTAGATCCTAATTTTAATGTCATAATCCTATATTTAATTATGCAACCTTTTGTTTAGTGCATTTTCGCTTCTTCAAACTCTGTAAACATTAAGTATTTAAGATTTGTGGCATCATTATTTCTCATCTTTTTATATTCTCTATTATCTAATATATTGGTTGAGATTAAAAAATAATTACATTACAAAATATTAAAAATAGAAAATAATTATTAGATTACAAAAAATTATATGTCTCTTCCTCTTTCTATTTAAATTCAATAATATGCAACCATTAATAATAATTAATTATAAGTCTTGAAACATTCATTTATTTTATTAAGCCAACAACTAAACTTTAGTGACTGAAAATACATCAACTAATTAATATAGGAAGGAATGTTCCTTCATCTTCCCTCACCAATGCCATTAGAGCCTAATTTTAATGTTATAATTCCATATTTAATTATGCAACCTTTAGTTTAATGTTTTTTGACTTCTTCAAACTCTATAAACATTAAGTATTTAAGATTTGTTAGGTTTGGGTTTTTTTATTATTTAACCAACATCCTCCTTAGAAATATTCTTGTATTTTTATTTTTGACTTATTTGAATTTTTAGTATTATGTGCTTCATGGAGTACTCTTTTCTTCATGAGTTAAATAATGATAAAGATAGTTGATTCGTTAATATCAAGAGGAATGAAGAATTGATTAGTGTGAATATGATTTTTATTGATGAAAAGATTGTATAAAAAATTTATTCTCTCATTGTTTTCTCTAATTTTTTTCCCCAATTGTTTTACACTTAATGTAGCATTTTTTTTCGTAAAAAAATCTAATGCATGCAACAATTAGGAAAAATTTAGTGACAATGTTTAGGTATTAACTCATAAAAGTGTGGATCACATTGAAATGACATTTTATAGGGAAAATGACATTCAACCTCCCAACGTTTAGGAAAAGGGACAAAAAAACCCCTCAACGTTTCAAAAAAGACTTATAACCCTTTTTCCGTTAACAAACACCGTTTGTTTTAACGGTAAATTTATTTTTAATTTTTAATTACTATTATACCCTTATAATAAATAAATTAATATATTAATTTGAGATATATCACAATTAATAATTTTTTAAAAGCTTAAAATTGATATACAATTATTTTTTTACCCAAATTATTTACTATTAATTATTTTTATTCTTCGTTAATCGGAATGATGAACATTGCTTAAACAAAAATTGTTTAGGATAAATTATGGATTTGTATCCTTTTGGTGGACAAGATTGTGTTTTTCCCAAGGCATTTTGTTTTTTTTTTTTTTCTTGAATGAATCACTACAACTTCTGCCATTATGTACTAGCACCGATTAACAAATTATATTTTTTATTATTATGTTTTGCGAGTGGCAATTGACAAATTATTGGCCTTTTTGCTAAATTTCACCGAACATGTCCATCACTAACTTTTAGATGAAATGTAAATTGGACAAATGCTAAATAAAATTGGCTGCGTATTTCGGTATTTGTTATTCGAAAGGATATATCCGTAATTTATAGTAAATAATTTGGGCAAAAAAATAATTGTGTCTCAATTTTAAGCTTTTAAAACATTATTAATTGTGATATATCTCAAATTAATATATTAATTTATTTATTATAAGGGTATAATAATAATTAAAAATTAAAAATAAATTTACCGTTAAAACAAACGGTTTAACTAAAAGTTAAACGTTGCTTTTTTTCCTAAACGTTGAATGTCATTTTCCCCATTTTATATGATGCACGACATGCGGAGAGGTGCAATTTTAATATGCAAATTTTATATATAAATACAGATTTATTACACACATGCAATCATTGAGTTAAAACGCAAGCATGCGTTTGGTTTTGAAATATTCAAATAATTTCTTTCATTATCGATCCTTAAATAACATGCTTTGGAATTAATAGTTCGATAGGATGTTTGATATATTGAAATTTGTGATAATCAATAATCAACTAATTTTCATACATATTTAAAGATTTTAGTAAATTACTCATAAATTTGTGGCATATATTGAAATGACAATCAATCTTAATATTGACTGACAACCAATTTTTATAGTGATTGACACTTAAGACAATCAATTTTGGTCTCCGTAATCACTAATGAAGAATTGTAAGCCCGAAATTCCACATGTTGCAATGTTGGACCAATGAGGGAAATGCTTCATTAACATTACCTGGAAAATAAATGTTGACTGATTTTCAAATTAGGTCAACATACAAGTAGTTGTCAATTCTATTTTTTCCAATAGTTGATAAAGATGGTTAGCTAAGAAAAAAAAAAGTTGATTGAGATAATTTAAAGAATTTAAGCGTAAGTTTGGGTTTGAAATTATCAAATAATTTATTTCAGTATTGATTTTTAAATAATGTGCTTTAGAATTAATAACTCGATAGGATGTTTGATATATTGAAATTTGTGAAAATCAATAATCAACTATTTTTCATACATGTTTAGACATTTTAATAAATTACTCATAAATTTGTGGTGTACACGGAAATAATAAGTTAATAACATAGAATCGATATTTGAAGCTCTTGAGTCCTTTTGTATCCTTGCATTAATTTGAATCAAAACTTGAATTAAAATCAAAGACTGATATTGAGAATTTATAAAAATGGCTTAAGAATATGATTGAGTTTACATTGAATTATATATATCAAATAATATATTCAAGCACTGATATTCTCAGAAAAAAAAAAAAGACAATGAATCTTTGTGTCAATTGATATTATTGATTGACAATGAATCTTAATAGTTATTGACAAATATTGGGTAAATCACTCTCGGTGATTAATAGTCTTCGTCCTTGTCTTTCTTTTGATCCTTGTGATAGAGGATGAGTGGCGAGTAATAGAGGGTTCATCGCTTGCGGAATTTTCGCGGCCATTCAAGAATCAGGATGGTTGTTGTAGAATTCCACAAGAATTGGCCTGGTCTACACAGCACGTGTATATGTATACATTTTTTATTCACTAGAATCTTGGTGGTTTATTTTTTATTAACAAAAATTCTAGAATCATGTCAAATTTTAAATATTAAAACAATCTTGCAGGTTTGGGCATGAACATCTCGCTGCTTTTGTTACAACTAGACACAATTGGGCATGGTATTTGGGCGGGCCCAAAGTTAACAAAAATTTGGGTTTTATGTTTTTCGCATTGGGCCCAATCAGAACACTGGGCTCTGTTTGGCCTTGTTGTAGTAAAATGCACTATTCAATGGAGAAGCAGCAAATGGTGCCGGTCCGGAGAATTTCGACTTTGATACGCCTCCACAGAAGCTCGGATGAGGAAATTCTTGATCGAACATTAATGATGTAATAAAGATCTCTTTAGTATTTCTCACTTTTACAACTTAAAAAAATTTATTTATTATATCATTATTGTAGTAGTAATAATAATAGTAATAATTTATAAACTGCATTAATCATCACAAGCCTTTTGGTGAAACTATATAAAGTAATTATATGAATAAAAGTTCGGAGTTGGAACCAACAAAAGCCAAGGGAAAGATGTGTTTAGACTAATTTTAATGAAATCATATTTATGAACTAGTTTTAGCAGAAAAGTACATCACGCGTATGGCCTAGCACAATCATTGATAGTGAAAGATAAATTTCTTAATGGAATAGCTTTTTATTGTTGTGTTTATTCTTTGTACTGAGCTCTGCTATTTATATGCAGGGCTAGATACTTTACATGGTAAGTGTTTACATGGCAAGAATCACCATTTAATTATACAATATTTTCATGAGATTATTCTTCTCATATTTACAGTCTCGTTGATCTCCTTCCTTGAATACAGATTCTTGCTTTGTGTCCAAGTTTATTGCTTGACAGCTTCACACAATTATGTGGCATCTGACTTGGACTCTTTTCTAACTCCCCCCTTTAACCTTAATTGTCTGTTTGAGAATTTAAGCTTGTCTCTTAAAAATCTGAAACGATCACAGCTCAAGGGTTTTGTCAAAACATCTGCCACTTGTTCCTTTGTCGGTACATATCTCACTTCTTGTTAACCATTTGCAATTTTTTCTCTGACGAAATGTACATCAATTTCTATGTGTTTAGTTCGGGCATGAAATACTGGATTGCTGGCAAGGGATGCTGCACTTGTGTTATCACACCAGATTACTGGTCTTTGTTTTGGCTTTATTCCAAGTTCTCCTAGCAAAGAACATATCCACGTGATTTCAGCACTTGTATCGGCAAGGGACCTATATTCTGATTTAGTGCTAGAGCGTGCCACAACCTTCTGTTTTTTCGATCTCCATGAGACTAGATTCCCACCAAGGAAGGTGCAGTAACCACTAGTAGACCGTCTGTTATCTTGATCACTTGCCCAATCTACATCAGTGAAACACATCAGTCTTGGTTTTCCTTTTGGTGTGAAGTGTAGGCCATAATTTAAGGTTTCTTTCAAGTATCTGAGAATTCTCTTACACCCCTCCCAATGAGTTTGTTTAGGTGCTTCTAAATATTGGCTTAGTGTGTTCGCTCCATATGTTATTTCAGGCCTTGTTAAGGTAGCATATTGTAGGCCTCCAATTACACTTCTGTACAAGGTATTGTCACTGAGGGCTTTCCCTTATTCCTTTCTCAACTTGGTACTTGTGCTCATTGGTGTAGGCAGGCTTTTGCAATTTTCCATTCCTGTTCGTTGTAGGAGGTCAGTGATGTATTTCCCTTGTGATAGATGCATTCCCTCAGCAGTCCTTTCTACTTCAATTCCCAAGAAGTATTTTAGCGAGCCAAGATCCTTCAGAGAGAAGCTTTTGTTAAGCTTCTGAATCACATCGTCAATTATCCTACTATTATTTCCTGTGAGTAGTATGTCATCTACATACACAAGTAGCAGCACTGTATCTCCATCTTTGTTCATAAAAAATAGTGAGGTGTCTGATATTGAGTTTTTGAACCCCCAGTCTTTAAAGGTTGAACTGAGCTTATTATACCAAGCCCTTGGAGCCTGTTTGAGACCATAGAGTGCCTTTTTTAACTTGCAAACATATTGTGGCTTTCTTTTGTCCTTGAAGCCTTGCGGTTGTCTTATAAAAACTTCTTCACATAGTTCACCATGCAAGAATGCATTATTCACGTCCACTTGTTTGATATCCTAGTTGTTCATAACAGCTAGGTTCAACACAATTCTAATAGTTGGTGATTTGGCCACTGGACTGAAAGTTTCGTTAAAATCGATGCCCGCTGTTTGATGAAACCCTTTAGCCACAAGTCTCGCTTTATACCTTGCTACAGTGCCATCTGGATTATACTTCACCTTGTAAACCCATTTATTTCCTACTACCTTTTGATCCCGAGAGGGTGGAACCAATTCCCAGGTTCTATTTTTCTGAAGTGCTTCAAACTCTTCCCTCATGGCTGTTTCCCATTTTTTATTTTTCAACGCCTCTTCTACACTTGCTGGAGTGTCAATTTTCTCTCTTGCTAATCTTTTTGCTGTGTAAATTTTGAGTTTATATATCCCAGACTTGGCTCTTGTGATCATAGGGTGACTGAGGAGAAGTGTTTGTGGCTAGCTTGTTGACTCTGTAGCTGTAATGTTTTGGGTACTTTCTGCTGTTGTTTCTGAGTTTGTCATGACTGGTTCTGGTGTTTTAGGTTCTGTAGTGTTGGTCTCTTGGTTTGGTGAAAGGATGTGGTGCTCTCGATCTGTTGGACAATGAAGGTTGGAGCCTGCTTCTTGAACAATTGCTGGTGGAGATGTAGCTGAGACACATCCTGAAGTAGAAACCTATGGCACTGTTAGGATTTAAGTATAATATGGACACACGACTGTATTTTTCTCAGTAGGTTGAAATGATTTGTCATTTTGAAATGGAAATTCAAACTCATTAAAGACCACATTTATTGCTATATAAACTCTCCCACTACTGTGTAAGCACAAGTATCCTTTGTGTTGAGAGCTATATCCTATAAAGACACATTTAGCAGTGCGAAAATCTAATTTATGTGAATTGTATGGCCTTAAGTGGGGAAAGCATGCACAATCGAAAACCTTCATGAATTTGTAATCAGGCTTTTGATGATAAATTATCTCATATGGGGATTTTCGATTGAATACTAATGTCGGCATCCTATTTATTAAGAATGTGGCTGTTTCAAAGGCTTGCCATCAATACTTTGTAAGTATTGAGGCTTGTGCTAGTAAGGTTAGGCCGGTTTCTACTATATGCCTATGTTTTCTTTCCACCCTTCCATTTTGGTGATGAGAGTGAGGACATGAATGCCTAAATAAAATTCCATTTTCTTTGAGAAATGGTACGAAGGATCTGAATTCACCCCCCCAATCTGTTTGCAAGGTTTTAATTTTCTTTTCAAGTTGTGTTTCAATCATTTTCTTAAATACTTGGAAGGTGGAAAGGTTTTTGATTTGGCAGCCAATGGATAAATCCATGTAAATCTGGAATAGTCATCTACAATGCTTAGGTAGTACCTATAGTTTGTTTCCAGAGGCTATTGGTGATGGTCCCCAAAGCTCAAGATGCAATAATTCGAGTGGTTCCTTTGTTTTTGTTGCTGAGTTTGTATGGCTTAGTCTATGACTTTTTCCATATTGGCATGCTGCACAAAATTGAGGAACAGAAATTTTATTGATGTTACTAGATACATCATATGACATTAATATGTCATTTAATGTTTGAACACTAGGGTGACCAAATCTTTGATGTAATGTATCTATTTTATTGACTCCATTACAAGTTGATTCTAGACTTCGACTCTTAGAAGACTCTGACTCGTTGTGTGACAACACATGTTTATTTAAAGCAGCAAAAAGAGAAGTTGCAAGGGGACTTTTGACTCTGGATTCAGGTGTCTTGCAGGATGTTTTCAACAGATACAATCCTCCATCAGCCGTTCCTTGAAGTAAGACTTTCTTCCTCATCTTGTCCTGTATAAGGCAAGTATTTTTCTTGAAAACAACAAATAAGTCATTGTCAGATAATAATTTAGAGATGCTAAGGAGATTTTTTGTAATATGAGGGACACGCAAAACATCTTTTAAAATAATTGGCTTCTGACATGGGACATGTAATGAGGATCTACCAATATCATTTAGTTTTAACTTATGACCATTACCAACCATAAGTTTGTCACTTCCCTTGTATTCAAATTTCGTTTCAAGGTTTTCAATCTGATATGTGACATGGTTTGTAGCACCACTATCCAGGTACCAACCTTGATCATTTTCTGAATCAATCTTTGCAACATTAGCTGTGGCTTGACTCTGGTTTTTCTCATTGCTTTGTGGCGCGTATTCTTCTTTAAAGCGATGCCAGCAATCGAACGCAATGTGTCCTACCTTTCCACAAATTTGGCAAGTTGGCTTTGATTTTCCTCTGCCAGATGTTTGTGGTGTTTTTGCTCAGTCTCTACCTCTTGGATTGTTTCCTCTTCCACTATTGTATTTTCTTTGGTTTTGAGTAGATTGAGCATAGTTTGCTGATATGTTCCCATCGGTTATGTTGGCAATACGCATTAATCAAGTCTGCTTTCATGGTTCAAGAGAAGTGAATACACTTCTTGAAGAGGTAGTGTGTCTGTTCTTGCTGTTATATTAATCACTACAGGGTCATATTCTGATCCCAAGTCTGCAAGAATATAGAGAACTAAGTCTTCTTCTGTGATGGGATTTCCTGAGGCGGTGAGATTGTCAGCAAAGTTTTTCATTTTGGAATAAAAATCACTAACAGTCATAGACCCTTTTTTCTGGGTTTGAAGCTGCATCCTAAGTTGTAGGATTCGAGCTTTTGACTGAGAGGAGAAAATCCTTTCCAGTGCATTCCAAACTTCATAGGAAGTGGTGCAACTAATGACTGAACTTAAGACACTTTCATTCATTGAAGACAACAGCCAACTAAGAAGAAGTTGGTCCTGTTTCTTCCAAAGTGCATATTCTGGATTTACAGTCGTTTCTGCAGTTTGGTCATCTGCAGCAACTACCAGAAATTTGTTTGGGCAAGGTTTTGTGCTGTTTATGAAACCTTCAAGTTCATTGCCACAGATTGAGGGCAGGACTTGAGATTTCCACATCAGGTAATTTTGTCTATCTAGCTTGATTGAGACGGTGAAATTTAAGGTGGTGGGATTGGTTTGTGGTATTGTATAGGTGGCGGAATTGGTGGTATGAACATAACTAGATGAAGTCATTATTCCGACTTACTTGCTTTGATACTAAGATAAAATTCTTAAAGGAATAGCTTTTTATTGATGTGTTTATTCTTTGTACAGAGCTCTGCTATTTATATGCAGGGCTAGATACTTTACATGGTAAGTGTTTACATGGCAAGAATCACCATTTAATTATACAATATTTTCATGAGATTATTCTTCTCATATTTACAGTCTCGTTGATCTCTTTCCTTGAATACAGATTCTTGCTTTGTGTCCAAGGTTATTGCTTGACAGCTTCACACGATTATGTGACATCTGACTTGGACTCTTTTCTAACTGTGAATACATGATTGTAGTAGATCCACATTCTGCGCCAGTATGAGTTTATCCAAAGTATCGCGAAAAACCCCATGATGAATGTGACATATGATGAACTGAAACTCCAACTGAATGACACCATATCAATTGCACATTCATCTTCAACTTCTCCTCGATTGGATTCTATTGCTGGTATTTCCTCCACATTGTTGCAACTCTTATTAACTGTTGGACCACAAAGATGCAGATTTCCTCCATAACTGCCTTCATTGAATGTGGCAAACTGCTCTTGGTCTGGTATCAGGTTGGACAAATTGTTGTATGACACCTTGAAGACAGATCAAAAATTGAGCTCAATCTATTAAGGAGGAATTCTACCACTTAATCTGTTGTAAGAAAAGTCTAGGCTCTCTACCACTTTTAATTTGGAATACCTTTTTGGTTTATAAACCGACAAGCAATTATGAGACAAATTCAATAAATGAATTTCTTGAAGTTGTCCGATTTCCAATGAGATTTCTTCAGTCAAATACTTGCATGACAAATCTAGTTTGTATATAATATAAAAGATGTCAAAGTTGAATGAAAACGGAGTATTAATTAGTAGCAGGCCGACGAAGTGATGAACTGCCCCTACTTGGTCCAAAAGTTTCTGATAACATATTTTATTTAGTTGGTGGAAATTATAAATTTGTCCTGTTGGATTAATTAAATACATAGATTTGAGTTCAAATTTTATTTTAAAATCACATATAAATCTCATTCATTTGCAATTTATTAGTCCAGTTGAAATTTAATCTGATTTACTCAAAATATGCAACTTCACATTAGAAAGATGAAAATTAAATCTATTATTACGAAGAAAAATAAAAATATCCTCTTAAAACTGTATTTTCTGAAGACATGTAAGTAGATATACTAATAAGATTATAAAAGTAATGAAGTAAGACCGTGAACTCTTTTATTTGATTATTTATAAATTTTACTCTATTAATATGATTTTCTAGCTACACCAATGAGTCTACAATATTGGATTTCAATAAACATAATAAGATCCGTAATTAAGGTCAGGAGAATTCTGTGTGTTTTTAAATCATGTGGAGATAAGTGTGAATTCTGTGTGCTTTAAATCACGTGGAGAAAATTGTGAATTTTGGCCAGAACATGTTCTTCAATTGCGAAAATGGTGTCCTCAAAAAATGGAAAATTGAGAAAATAGTGGGCCAGTGTTTACTTCAAAGTAAATGTCATACCATTACCAGATAATATTTATTTGTTTATTTGAGTGAGAAATTCTTTATGAGATCTGGGTTGGAAATTGAAATAAACATTTCTTTATCGCATTTACTAGAATCTGTTTTATTTGGAAGTGGATAATATGTTTGCTAAATTGCCTCAGAGGGTTTATTCCCCCTCCCAAATCGGCACAACAACCCCGGGCCGGCCCCCCTCTGCGGCGCCGGTTTGCTGCCATTCCATAATCGTTTAATAATCTGCAAGTATTAGGCCAGTATTGGAAAATCAGTAGGAACAATTTTCTATGAAAATTAAGACAGCTTGTCAGTAAAATGTGATGTGTGATGGTCACCATAACTACTTTTTTTAGGCTATCAAACATGAGCTGAAAGTTTATTGGATGGATTTGGCCATCGCCCAGGCGACGAAGGCTGTTTGCGATGAGCCTAGTAAATTGGCTTGTCGCCCAAGCGATGTACGTCGTTGCCCAGGTGATGGCACCCATCGCCTATAATCTACTCCATTAGATTCTGGACAAAGCTTGTGACTTTGCACTGCTAAAGGTTTAAAGACTATAAAGGGCTACTACCAATTAAACATCATTAAAGTGAGTTCTTTAATATTAAAAATCATTTAAAAGCGTTTGATACTTTATGATTTATTTTGATTGGTATAAAAGTTTAGGTAATAACGCACATAAAGATGAGCACACACAATGAGTTAGAGGGGAAAAAAAAATGCGCATAAGATATTCGGCAAATGTCGAGCACGTGCGGGACTATCGCTCCAAACAATGTAACTTACAAAAGGGCTAATCAGGGACATTTGTATCTAAAATGGCGTATTTTTTTACTATAAAAATAAAAGAAATGAAAAACTACCTAAAATTGAAGATATAACGATTATCTCACACTTGTCACGTGTAGGTGTTCAATCAATCAAGATGGTCAGCCCCATGAATTAACTTGCATCTTTTACTGTTTCAATTCCTCCGTTACAGCATTTTACAATTTCTTTAATTTTCAAGCCGTTTTTGATGGGTTCATCAAAGAAATAGGCAGCCATTATATCTCCAATTTCTTCTTCTTTATACTTTTGTCTCATTATCTTCCAAATCCTTCGTTTCGGGTAATTCTTTCTATTTCTTCCATAACTGTTTTCTCATTGTATATAATAATAGTGATTATTTCTCATTATAAGTGAAATCTTCCCTGAATTTGTAGCCAAGGTTCTTCTATATCCTTGAATCTTTGCAAATGCTATAATGAAAGGCAAAAACATTCCAAACTATTGCAAATTGCTGCGGTTCTATAACTTCACCAATCTAACGAATTCCCAAAAAACTAATTTCCTCCGCCAGAGGTTGTCTTAATTTTTTTTTTTTGAAACCCTCATATTCATCATAATTCCTGCAAGAACATTAGGACCTTATGCCTAATTATAATCATTTCTTTTTTGGAACACCAGGTTCTTGCAGGAAGCTAGGGGGCCTTCTATGAGAAGCAATCATGTTCAGGTTTTCTTATGAAAAAGCTTCGAGAAAAGTTGTTTATATCAATTTTTGTGCTTTGTGCTTTCTTGTCTGTTAGAAAAGATTTAAGGAAAATTATTCATTATTGTAATGCCATGCATATAAAAAATTATCTCCGATTAGAAGTAAAATTATCTCTGATGAAGAAATGTGATTTCTTTCTGGGTGAAGTACAGTTGGGCCACATAGAAGGAATGATGTAGTAGTACAAGCTGAGATTTTAGAATCGCTTCGAATTTAGTGGGAGTTGGCCAGTAGAATATTTGCGTTTCTGTAGCTTGTAACTACTTTTTGCCTTCTTTTTCTGTAGGATCTTGTTGCCTCTGCTGTTTAAAAGACACTTTATGATTTTAATCCTGTTTCAATACTGAAAATTTGTTGTAAATATAGAAATCCCATTGAAAAATTTATTGGAGCAGCAATTTCAGCACTGCAAATTAATTTTGACAGCATCAAATATCAAGCATGCGACCTCCAATCTTTATTTTGCTACTTTATTTCATTTCAAGTTTTAATTTTATTCAGGGGCCTAAGCAAATTATAATAGATTTTAAAACATCCCATGTTGCTTCTATGTTACTTTATGCCCCTAAAGTTTAGATGGTGTTACCATGTTATGATGTTTGTCACTCAAATTTCCATGATCTAAGCTTGAGGAGAAGAATATTGATGATAAGGGATAAGAATGTGCGAAACGTCAGCTACTTCACACAATGATTTTGTGGTTTAGAATCTAATGGTGGGCAAGGCACAATAATGTGCACATTGCATTCTCTTATGGAATTCAGACAAGCTGGCAAAACATTCAGCATCAATATGAACATTATAACATGATCTCATAGCCTCATACAGCTGACAGAGAGAGAATGATGAGTGATAAAGTTTGAAATTTGCTAGTTTTGGTGGATTGAACATGGAGTTTGTTTCATGTGCATTGAAATTTAGATATTCATGCAGGTTTGTTAGCTTAATTTGGTTGGTTTTTGGTGTTTGGGATATTTGATAGAAGCCTGACAGTATCTGTAGGCGGTACACTGGGTTCTCTTAGTTGTTATAGAAGTCTTCAAAAGACCAGATTGAATTTAATCCGGTTCTGGCTATTATTCTCATCTTCATTTCTCTTGCAGACTGATGAAAGCAGGAGATTTCAAGAATTTAACAAGAGTTCTGGTTCAAATGCTACTATATTGGATGGTGATTCGATTCTTAATCTAACGAAATTGCCTTCCCTTCTTGGTTGGCTCCAATCCTGTGTTAAGTAAGGATTTACTGTCACACGAGAGGAACTCTCTTCCTTCTCTTAATGGTAGAAGTGATCTGTTAAAGATGGAGCACGCCTTGATTGCGGAGAACCTGCAGAGTTTTTTAGAGAAATCGGGAGCTTCCTACAGTGTAATGCCTTGTCATATCTATCATATTCGGCATGATGAGGTTTCTTGTTCTGTTCATTTCCTCCATGTGAGTGAGTATGTGCAATGGAGCTAAAGCAAGCTAAGTCAAAGCCACTTGAAGCTGGGAGTCCTTTGGGGATTCAGGTGCTCACGACAAATGGCATTCTAACTGCAGGGTGTGGTAATTTCCTCCTGTGATTCATTTTGTATTTATTTCACATTTCTTGCTTTATATGATATGGTTATGGTGTCATCTGGAGTATGTTGTCAGTAGATGCTCACGAAGTATTTAGTTTTGATGTTAATAATTTCCTTCAAATAGAACTGAATTTTACAACAGAACCAAGAAAAGTAAAAGAGAGCAGACATGGTGTAGTATTTTATTGTTATTATTTAAGCCTGAATAATAGTGCCTAACAGACATAAGTTTTTCTCTTCTAATCTTTGAACTTTATGGTAACATTACAAGTTTTGTCTGGTTTGTTCAAATCTCAAGAAGTGAACGTAAAGCTTACTTGATTGAGCAAATGGTAAAGGGATGATGAACTTTTGCCCTATTGAACTTGTCATTTTCTTTTTCTTCAACACTAGTTTGTTTTGCTTTATTATTTTTCTTCACATACCAAAAAGGAGTGAAAATTGGAAAGACTACTCGCAATGCTCTTTCTTTCTTGATAGGAAAAAGAAAATGGCAACATTACAAATTTACAATGTCTGATATGAAAGACAAGAAAGCATGTTACACACAATTAGATACATAAATTGACAAAAAAGCTCCTACCATCAATCTATGAAAACTCTATCTCCATAGGATCGAAACAAGTAGAGAAAACTCTTTGCGTGACTCGATCCTCCAATTGTAGCTCCGAATGATCCTCTTCTTAATAAATGCATCGATCCAATGGATGCATTGGTCTACAGTCAAATGGGTAAAATCTGCAGAAAAAGCTATATAGAGATTGCAGAATATTTTAATTTTTCACCTGCATTATGCTAAAACTACTTTCGAAAGTGAGATACAGAGCCTTTGGACTGAGAAAATCAAGCCACGATCTGCCATTTAGGCCGAATCCAATGGACCTTTTTTATCGGTAGCACAAATTTTTTTAATACCAATATTACATAAATTTCACTACTTCGAGATAATCAATCTCCGAAATTGATAGTAACTTTTTTAAGAAAGAAGTCATATTCAGTTAAGCAACTTGCAGGCCTTATTACTAGCAAAGCAATTCTTAGAACAAATAAATTTTTTAGCTGAAAATAGGAAACAATATCTGTGATTTACCATTTATCCCATATTATTTTTATAATAACTAATAATTTCTAACAACATAATTTACAATATTACTTTTATTCATATTTATTATAAATTAAATAAATCATATGAATGATAATTTTAATAAAAAATTAAGTATTTAAAGTAAGAAATATATGTTTTGATGTGAATAAAAATTAATAATAAGATATTTTTCTTACACTTTTTATTTTATAAATATTTTCTTATAATGAATATATATAAAAAAAGTACAAACAAATATTTATTTTTTATTCAAATCATAATATATATTTCTTGTTTTAATACTTAATTTTTATTTTTATTTTTATTCATACATTTATTTAATTTATAATAAATATGAATAAAAATATATTTAGAAATAAAAATAATATTAAAAAATTATGCAAAATAGTAGGAAAGTAAAAAGAATATATTAATCATAATATGGGAAAATTGTGAATCTCCTTACAAGTAAAAAAAAGCCGTAAAAAAAACCAACTGGTTTTTTCCATTTTTTTTTTTAAAAAAAACGAATCAATTTATAAAAAGAATGTTTTATTGATTCATTTAATCTGAACTGAAAACCGAACCAAAAAAATTATTTTTAAATTTTATTAAATTAAATATGTATTTTTTTAACCGATTGCAAGATAATAACATAAACTCAGACACACAATCGAGTATATATATACGTTAGTGTTACAATTTCAGAATTTTTATTTCCAAAATAAACCCTAAAATCAAATATAAAACAATTTCAGAATTTCAGAATTTCAATTTCTTGAAGAATTTTTAAAATCTCAAAAACAATGAAAGAAATGATAGTTGATTGATATTGCTTACCAGTAAGTTTTCTTTATTTTTCTTTAAACTAGCATCTTATTATTTAGATTGTTTATTTATTATTTATTAATAGTTAGTAAGATATTATTGATAAAATGTGTTTTAAATACTTTTTATTTATTGTTAATATTTGTAATGAAATTAGGATGAACTTGTTGAAAAAAATTATTACATTTATGAAACCTATTGGGCTAAAAATTTGAAAATTCAAAATAAGTAAAAAAAAAAACTGAATCAAAAAAGAACGAATTCGATTCTTTTAAGTTTTATTCTTTTTTTATAAATAACCGATTTAAATCGGTTCTACTTAATTTCGAACCGAACCGAACCGAACCGTGCCCACCCCTACTTACAAGCAAAGCATTTCTAAGAACAAAAAAATTTTATTAACTGGAAATAGGAAACAGCAGTACAGAAGAATGACAAGTGACACACACATGCAACACCGTAGAAAGCTTTTAAATTAAATGAAATAGATAGAGATGATAATCGCGCAGAAATTTTATTCACACTTTTGTGCCTTATCGCACTTTATTCTTCAATAGGTCGGAAACAGGGAGAGAAAGCATTTTGAGTGGCTTGATCCTCCCATTGTAGCTCTTCCCACCATTCTTTCTGTCCCGCAATGACAATTTTACGTCCCTTTGCGCTGCTGGAATTGAGTGGGAGCTTTTTCAACTTTGGGCATTTCAATATGCTAATTCGGTTCAGCTGTGGAAAGGGCAAGGGATCGCGGTAGATGCGCTCCAAATTACTTGCATTTCTTATTACCAGAAGTTCGAGTTCTGAGAACAAGTTAAGCTCTCCCATCATCTCTGAATCTTCACTCAATTTTTCAAATTTTTCAACACTGATTATTTCTTCCATGTCATCACAACCAACTATTCGCAGCCACTTGAGATTTGGAACAAAAACAAGCCACGTCAAGTCCTTCACATTTGAGCAATTCCGTATGAGAACCGAGTGAAGTTTACGCATTTTTTGTACCTCTCCCGCGCAGTCGACATTCCAGTCTTCCAAATTACTATCCTCGATATATAACTCCTCAAGATGCTCCATGTTTGCTAGATGAAACAAATTGAGCGGTAGACTGTTGCAGTCTTCGAGGGACAGAGCTTGAGTGATATTCTGCAGCTTTGGGAATTTCAGAAAGTTTTCAACACCACGCGAACCATGTAAGGACAAGGTGATGAGATTTAATTGTTCCAAACTGTGGATTTCCTTCATCAATGATTCAGTATCAGCAGATAGAACGTTGCCTTCTTCCACTATTGGCTGGTAACGTCGACCGCAACGCAGCATCCTGAGTACCTGTAACTTTGAAAAGCTTGATATTAATTGCTGTGGAATTCTAGACATTCCACGTGTATACTCCAAGTTCAAATATCTCAGATTGACCAATGCCTTGAGCTCTTGCGGCAATCCACGTACTTTAGTAGAAGACATATCAAGATGGTGTAATGAAACCAGACTTGAAATCCCCACAGGAAGTTCAGTCAGGGAACGATTTCTTCTTAGACTCAAAACTCTAAGTGAAGGCAAAGATTGAAAGAAACTCTCAGTGATCTCCTTAATACGATTACTCGCCAGAAGCAATGTTTGCAGACGCGGACAAGTGGGAATTTGTGGTAGACTTTGAATTTTGTTCTGCATCAAGGATATCCTTTTGACCCCTTCCCATTCTTCAATCTTTGGGGCGTCAGTTAATCCAACTCCTGCACGAACCAAAAAGTTCTCCTCCTCCTTCTCTATTTCATTTGCTATCCATAATGCCATGTCACGGATCATATCGTGCATTTTTACACGATCACCTGCTTCCTCCAATAAGCATGCACGAACGAGAGCACCAAGAACCCCCCACCCGCTGCTGGAATCCACAAATCCTTCACTTTTCCAATACTCTATCAACTCGGTTTTTAGAATTTCAGAGTCTTCGGGAAATAAGCAACAGTACAGGAGACAAGATCGAAGTTCATCTTTCGGCAAACTATCATAGCTGAACTTTAAGCTCGAAAGCACCTTTTTCTCCATACCTTCGAATTTAGAAGCTGATGCGCTTAGGATCTCAATTGCTTCTTTCCATTCTTCAGGGTACACTTTGCTCGCCATGGCATTACCTACTGTTTTGAGTGCTAGCGGCAAACCATGACACTGACGTGCCACATCCTCGGCTAACTTCGGAATGTCGGGATGCTTGTTAAGAACGTATCTCCCGACCACCCCCTCAAATAATTTCCAGGCATGGTCATCTCCCAAACAAAACACTTTGTACCGATTCTTATGGGCTCCCATTTTACCACAAGTACCCTCAAAACGAGTTGTGAAGACTATTCTGGACCCAGAATCTAGTGTCTGAATAGGGACGCCCAATTTTGTTAAATCAATTTCGGACTCCCATATATCATCCAATAACAATACAAACTTCTTATGCTTTAAAGTATTGGTGATGTCTGAAGCCCTTTCTTCAAAACTTTTTCTCTGCCATGAATCTGTTGAGAAGCCTATCCTTTTCCCAATATCCTCTTGAATCTGCTTCAAGTTTGGCTCTCTAGATACAACCGACCAGATAACGACATCAAAATCATGCTCCTCACAGCAGAATTTGTTATTGACTTGTTTTAACAGAGTAGTTTTGCCGATGCCCCCCATACCATATAAGCCAATAATTCCATTATTCTTTTTTTGATCAGTGATGCATCTCCAAACTTGGTCAAGTATTGATTCTTGACCAACAATTGTTCGGTCAACAGCTATTGCAACCGCTGCACCTTCTGGTACCCCCTCATAAACTTCTTTCATTGCTTCTCCTTTTTCCCTCAATTTGATTACTTCTTCCTTCAACTTCTCCACCTTTTTGCCGAAGTCGTAGCTTGAAATCAAGTCCTTGGAACAGAAGCCTCCAAGACACAATCTGTCAATCTCTTGATCTCTTTCTTCTTGCAGCCCCTCAACATGAGTTACACTTCGATCCACCCTTTCGAACCAGAGTTTCACCGTGCTCGTCCGTTGGGCACGAGGCTGTGTTTGTTCAGCAAGCCTAACCTTATTCAGCAGATCTAGTTTTTTCGCAATCAAGTTCTCCTTTTCAGTTAGCAAGTCATCGAGATTACCTTTAAGACCCCATATATACTTCGCTTGTCCACCGACGTAAAATAAAATTGGACGAATTGTGTCCGCTGAGAAGAAGGTTGAGATGATGCCACCCATTTTTGTTGAAAGACTTCAAAGGGGAAAAAAAAATGAAGAAGAGAAACTAAACAGTAGAGTATGATGAAAGACTTTCATTATTATCTCCTCAAGTTATGGGTGAGAGATAACATTTTTTTGTTATTATTATCTGACTACCCAAATAATTAGCGGCAAAATTATCTTTTTGGCGAAATCATCTTTTTGACCAAAACGGTAACATACCCAATATTACTTTTTATTTATGACAGTTAATTATTATCATTGTTTTTGGGGGTCCACGTTTTTGACTGAAATGATAACAACCCAGTTGCATTATAAGGTGTGATGTGCTTATTCACTGACAGCATTGATGGTGAGAGCAGAGGCGTCGGTGAGGGGTTTTAATCAGTACGGGTTGGTAAGTGCAGGGTTTTTGTCTTATAGTATAATTTTTAAAATAAAATTTATTTAAAAAAGTTTTTATTAATAAAATTTTTATTAAAAATTTTTATTTTTTAATTTTTAATAAAAATTTAATTATTTAATTATTAATAAGACTTTTATAAAAATTATAAGATTATTTAAAATTAAGTTTTAATAAATAAAATTATTTAAAATTATTTAATAAAAATAAAATAAGATTGTTAAGTATCTAAAATATATTTTAAATATTTAAATATCTTAAAAAATTTAAATCTTTATTTTAAAAAATTTAAAATTTAAATTTTTATTAGTAGAGTTAAAATAATTTATTTAATTTTTAAAAATTTTATTAAAAATAACTAAATAAATAAAAATTTTAAAAACAATTTATAAAATCAAAGAAATATTTATAATCATCAAATAAACTATTCTAAATGGAGTCCAGCTACGTTGCACGAGTGGTGTCATACCACTTCTTTTGTCTTTTTGAGAAATTTATATACAAACCCTCCATTTACTTTTATTTAACATTTGTTCATAAGTATTAAACTAATTTCCACCTACATCTATAGGTACATTTTTGCTAGCACCTTATACTATATCATATTTATAAAATTTTTATCTAATATTCACTTATATCACAATGCATGTCTTTAACTTTTTTTTTATGGACCTCTTTACTATTTTGAAATTGAATAATTAGCATATTTAATTTAAAAACTTACACACCTTTTTAATTATATTTTTTTAATATATTAGGTTTTTTTAACATTCACTATCAAATTTCATTTAACACTTGACACTCTTTTGATTTTAAGTTTTTTTATAAATATTACGGTACTGTTTTCTAAGATTCACAATAAATTATGCAATTCAAATAGTTCCATTACAAAAATATTATAATTTTTCATACTTTTATTTTTATCATTGTTATTTAACCCTTTGATTCGCTGTTGTAAATAATAATTCATCGTCTCCAAATAGGTATTGAATTAATTTTATGTAGCATGGACTGACATTATATTATTAAAAAAATTTATTTCTATACATGAAAGATAATTTTTTTTTTTACTAAATTATAGTTTAAAACAGCTTAATGTAATAGAAAATAATGCAATACAACTTAATACAACAAATAATGACGTACCGAATGCACTCATAAAATAAGAATACTTGAAATAAATAATATGATAAAAATAAGAGTAATAAAAATTATAATACTTTTTGAACTATTGAGATTACATAATTCGTTATACATGTAAGTAAAAAGTACTATAGATAATATTTATTAAAAAATTTATAATAAAAAGAGTGTAAAGTGTTACATGAAATTTGATAGTATATTTAAAAAATATCCTAATAATTTTTTTAAAAAAAAGAGTGTAAGGTTCTAAATTAAACATGACTATTGTTTAATTTCAAAATAATAAAGAGAGGTATTATTATACAGGTGTAAAATAGAATAAATATAATATTAAATATGTAAGGTGCTAATTGAAATGTGCCTATGGATGTAGGTGAAAACTAGGTTAATACTAATGAAACAAAGTTCAAATAAAAAAGAGTGGAAATGTTTTTATTAAAATTTACAGTAGAGCTGCCACAATAGATAAAAGAAATGGTCTGGTCACCGTTGTAACGTAGGCAAACCCTTCAAAACAAGCATTTAATAGTTATTAAATATCATATATAGAGAAAGGAAAAACGAAGTGACAAAGAGATTGAGAATATGAAAGCAGAGGCGGAAAAGAGTTTTTTTTTTTTTGGTTTACTTGGTGTTGGTGGGTAACATCCTTCTTAAAAGTGGAGTCCATAAAGGAGGGGGTTGGCTTTAAAACATATTGAGAAAATTAGAGCTGGTAACATAGGTTTGTGTCACATTTAAATTCCATCCATTTAATAATCGTGTTAAAATATTGAGACTCAAACCCGACACGAAAAAATAATTGGGTTATCCAATAACCCATTTAATATCTATATATTAAACAAAAGTTACATCAAATATTTACACACTATCATACATACGTATGTACATACATACATACATACATAATTTCTCGATATTATAAAATATACATATCTACCAATATATTACACATTTACACTATTGAGGTTTTAATTATATATATATATATATATATATATATATATAATATTATATTATATATCAATATTATAAAATATACATGTCTATCAATTTTTACACATTTACACTATTGAAGCTCTAAATGTATTTAAAATTTTATAAATAAAACATTGTGTTTATATTCACCATTTTAAAGAATAAAAAAAAAATCATCTCTAATATTTAAGTTTTAATTATAAGAATATGTAAATTATTTTAAAAATAGAAAATATAATCGGGTCATTGATCGGGTAAATGGGTCAATAATTTTAACCTTAACCCGACACGGAAAAAAATCGTGGCCATTTCGTTTAATAATCGTGTTAAATTTGACGGTCATATTTATTTACGTCAGATTAAAAGAATCGAAATTTTATGTTTCTGAGAAAATTATGAATGTCGGCCGAAACATATTCTTGAATTGTTTGTTACAGAAAATGTAATATAGGCGCTGCCTGAGAAACTTAGTGGGCCGGTGTTTACTCCAAGAGTAAGTGTCATGCCATTGCCAGATATTATTTATTTATTTATTTGAGGTTCATAAATTCTTTATGAGCTGCGCTCGGCATCACGTGATCAATTCAGGATCATGACAATCACTTTATTTAAAAGTGGAGAGATTCGGCGAACAAAGCATCAAATTTTCTTAAAATCTTTTTTATTTGTGTTGTTTCTCTCGAGGATGTGGAAGTGGACAAAACAAATGAAAAAGCGTACAGAGACAAAGCAAATCAATTTTTCTGTTAATAAGAAGAGATTTTTATGAAGAAGTGTAGTTAATAAGAAGAGATTTTTTTTTCTCTTCTTTATTTTAAATTTTCTTGTATTATACTTTTACAAATTTATTAAATAAAATGAGTATTTTGTTTACTAATATGAGTGACTAATTTTCTAAGCTAAGGTGATGGGTAAGTTCAAGGATTCAAATTGTGGATTTAATTACTTTCTCAAGTGAGTTTTAAGTTTATTATTTGTAATTTATATTTTCTACCAATTATTTTCATTCCATATTTTATATTTATTTACAGATCTAAATTTCCTTGGATGTATATAAATGTTTAGACAGAACATTGACACACGAATGTGGTAGTGGAAACATTCCAATATGGCCGTGGCAATTATGTACTCCATCCCCATGTTTATTCATAGAGTGGTTAATTTATGTGGGAGTTTAGACCTAATGTTGACTATTAATATGATAGTGGGAACACTCCAATAAAGTTGTGGCATAATATATACTTAATTCTCATTTTTATTGATGAGTGGTTAATTAAGAACTAAGTCACATAATATTGAAACAAGTGTATATTATAAATGTTATAGCCATGATTTAAATATCAAGCATCGATCTCATAACCTTAGCGGATTTTAAATTTATACTATTCCTTATCAACTTTTTTTTTGCAATTATTATGTAATTATTGACTGCCGGATTTATATTTTTAGAGTAATTAACCACTTTAATTTGAGTCGTGCGAATCAGTATCAATTTATAATTATGGAAGAATAAAACCAAAATTTGAAGAATTAGAACTATTAGAAAACGAAGCGTTAAATAGTGATGAAGGTATGAAAAAATGAAACTTCTACAAGCAAAGTAACATTGCGATAATTGAATAAATCATATTTGTTTGTAAAGGATGATTAGATTTCAGTGTTATTTGCTTTTATATAAACTTGACCCTCGTCGTATAAGTCTAAAAACTTTGATTAACATAGAATTACTTGATTCATTCAGATTAAAGTTTGGTGTATGAGTATAATGTGTTATTCATACATTCTTGGTAAGCACAGAATTAGTTTCAAACTTTGATAAGCACAAAATAATTTTGCTTCGTTTAAGGTAATGGTGTACATAGCCCACATGTTGTTCCCGTCTGCTTAACATGCCAACGGAAACAGGTGTATGCATTTATGTGGCCAATGATTTTCTTGACATTTGAAGAAATATTATCCTCACAGAAGTTGTCTATATTGAGTGAGAAAAATTTATTCTAAGGTCGATCACAAGCATGTTGGGTCAAGTGTCTCTGAACAGTTTGTTTCGTTTGAGATGAGTGGCTATCTAAAAATGATTAATGTAATAAAATTTCTAGTAATTCATAGTTAGTGTATATAATGGATACACTGGTTGATACATAGTCGCCATACTTTGGCATAACAAAAGGGCAATACGTTGCTTATTTAACAGTCATAGAGGAAAGAATCACAATAGAGCACCATTCAAAGGGAAACTAATACATATATATAATTAAGCATTACAATGATATCTTATTGGTTTCTGGGCAAATTGTTGATGTCCAAGTCCTTTATCCGGTCGATCTAAGTGGTTATCACAGGCCTGCACACAAAAGAATTGCCAATACTATGTTAAGTAGTAATATTTAGTGGATAGCAGAAGTAGCTTACTGATAGTGTCATCACTGGTAGTTGATGTTATCCTCTTCAGAACAGTTGCCAAAGTAAGTAATATTTAGTAGATAGCAGAAGCATCTTACTGATAGTGTCATCACTGGTAGTTGATGTCAGCCTCTTCAGAACAGTTGCCAAAGTAAGTTAATTGTGTTCACTATAATAAGGAATAAGTTGGTATAAGTTTTGTGAAATACTGTATTGAACTTGATAAGCCTAATGCCAATCGAATAGAAAGAATGTAAAGAAAAAATGTATCTCTAGGTTATATGTACTAGAGGGGTGTGAACAGGTGTGTCTGGCTAAACTGTTTTGAACATGATGTCATTGCTGGCCTTGCTTGAAACATGTTTGAGATCTGAAGTCATTGGTAGAAGCAAATTGTCACTTGCTTGCCACTTCCAAGCACTGTCTTTGGCTAATTTCATCATGCCTGGTGCATAAGTTGACATATAATTTTCTGCGGACATCACAGTCTTCAATGTTTTAACGAATGTATTGTGTTGCCCTGCAAGCATAACGACATAGAATCCCAGAAATCAACCACATTCCACAACCGCATGTCATCATTTGTTCCATGTTTAACTCATTGCATGATGAAATGCTATTAGTGACTTTGACAAGATATTAGATTTAAGCAATTAACAAGTTAACAGTATTTTCCGGTATCACATAATTCATACCAAATATTTAGAATTGAGACAAAAAATGAGCTCAAACATACGACAAGATGAAATTGCATGGATTGCTTAGCCATGCAGTTACCAGACATATTAAAACTAAAGAGAAAAAATGAAAAATCACTGATGGTATTAAATGAGATTGTCCTTATGCAGATTATTCAAAATAAAAGTTCTTTTGAGATCAAGAATCTGTGCGGAAATCGGTCGGACTGGATCCGGCAAGAAGTCGAGGGATAACACGTGCCACTTGTTAGGGTTGTGAGCGTAACAACCACAGGCAAAGCCAGCACTACAAGAAAATAGGGATAAGGCAACATCATTTTAACAACGTGCACGTATGAAATGTTGTCAAATTTATAATTTAACAACAATCGCAAATTGCATGTTGGCAAATATAAAGTTTTAGCAACACACAATGAGTGACCGTTGAGTTAAACTTTATCACAACAAGCAATCATTTGTTGCGATATAGGAATATGTAATGACAACATTCAAACTTTGCATGTTGTAATTAGTTATTTAAGACAACATTGAATTGTCTGTTGCATAAATTATTATTTAAATAACAACATTTAGTTGTGTGTTGTTAAATTTTTTTTAACTCAATTTAATATGAAGTTGGTATAAATTAGACATAAATAGATGCTTATGAAATTTATTCATAAAAATATAACAAAATTTTTTTTGAGTATATCATTAACTATATTTCTTAGAACTAAAATAGTAGAAAATAATGTGCAATAAATAAAAAATTTCATTGCGCGCGCATAAGTTATACAGCGCGGGTTAAAGCGCTGCAAAAGGAAGATGAAAAAAAAAAAGACAAATTGACTAAACCAAAAAAAAGAAAAGAAAAGAAATTGACTTAATGAAACCGGGGTTCACTTTACAATGCCACTTTACTCTTTCTCTGCCACTCAAGCAAATCAAGCCCCTTCATCGTCATTGTAATAACAAGTGCCCAAGGAATCAGGTTTATCAGGTACTTTTCTTTTCAATTTCATTAATAAAGCTCAGTTTCACTTTCCTAATTCCATTTAATTAATAGTTTGCTCTTTCCACTAATTCTTTTCAGGAGATTTCGGGCTTTGTCCTAATGTTCCCACTCAAATTTGTTCCAGATGGTCCCATTGCAAATTCATTACTTGGTAATTGGGACAATTCTTTATTATTTATGGGTTCATATGTTATGACATAAATCAAATAAATATTAGTTTTTGTGGTGGGTCATTGAAACCAAAAGATGATTTTCTTCTTTGAAAATATTTACACGGAAAAGCTAATTTTGGAGATTATATTTTATTTTTAATTTAAATTAGTAAATATTACTAGTGAGACGGATAATGATTTCTTTTAATTGAGTGGCGCAATTTTAATCTATTATTGGTGTTGTTGACATGATGAAACATGTAACTTCTATTAACGCCATTGAACATAGTCTCCTATATCAGCAGTGACTTTTTACAATTTGACTGCGAAGCAAAACTTGAGGTATTGCTTTATGCTGTATAATTAAAATTCTAAATGAAATTTCTCTATTTTGATGTTTGCTTTAAAAAATTTATTGCAATTATATTATTTTGTCTATTTTATGTTTGTTCATAGTCTTATTCTGTTAACTTTTACTAACCTATTGGATACTCTAAATGGATCCTATTTCTTTATATTTATCTTTATATGGTCCAAACTAATCACCTTTGCACAACCAGGTCTTGCCAACATTAGTAATTCAAAATGGATAAAAGATGGGTCTACTTCTCAAGGTTTCATGTTTATTTAATAAAATAATGAATAGTTTTAGGAACAGTTATAGCTTTAGATTAACCAATAAGTTATTACTCTTATTATTATATTACTCTTATTATTATTTTTTTGTAGACATTCAGATGAATATAGAAAGGGAGCACGTGACTTTGTTAATAGTGCTCGTGCAAATTCAGGTAATCTAGATATAATAGTATGTCCCTGCATTCGTTGTAAGAATGTACAACGCCACCATTTTGATTTAGTGTATGAACACTTGGTTATGAAAGGCATGGATCCTACTTATAATACTTGGGTTCTTCATGGAGAAAATTCTACTTATTCTGGAATGTCAATGCAATATGGTGATATTGAAATGACAGAAACATATCAGATGTATAGAGATCAAGTTTATTTTCAGGAGCCAAATGTATCAGAGCACACACATGAAAGTAGCAAAGTAGAGTTCACAAATCTTATCAAAGATGCTGAAACTCCATTGTATCCTGGATGTACAAAGCACACAAAAATATCAGCAATTGTTTCCTTATTCAAGCATAAAAATTGATTTAGTTAACCTTTTTGTAGGAGTTTATGCCTTGAAGAAGATGTTTTTGTTAGCGTGTATATATGCCTTGAAGAATATGTTTTTGTTGGCGTGTATATATGCCTTGAAGAAGTTTTTGCTGGAATTGCAAGCTGAAGAAGCTTTTGTTGGAGATGATTTTTTGAATTTGATATTTATGGAATTGCAACTGCCACTGATGTGTTGTAATTATTTTTTTTTTGGGTGTTTTGCTAGATGAAAATTATACTGATGTTGGAAATTTCTATGGATTAATTGTATGAATACTAAAATATTTGTGTGACTTTTAGCGGGGATGTGTGGTCATTACTATGTTTATCAAATCTTATTACAATAAGCCGAATATTTGAATTAGTTCATATACATTTTATATATGGTGGCAGCAGTGTAGTAGTAGTTTTAGTAATTAAGTAAGTAAGTACGTAAGTAAGTAAGTAAGTAATAATAATAATAATAATAATAATAATAATAATAATAATAATAATAATAATAATAATAATAATAATAATAATAATAATAATAATAATAATAATAATAATTATTATTATTATTATTATTATTATTATTATTATTATTATTATTATATTTATTATTGTTATTATTGTTATTATTATTGTTATTATTATTATTATTATTATTATTATTATTATTATTGGCAACATGCAAGATATGTTGTTTATTGTAAAAAAAAAATGAAATTAATGGCGACAATTAGTTGCTTGTTGCTATATAGTTTATGACAACATTCACAAGCTTGTAGTAAAAAATTTGGATGCACATGACCTTTTTAACCACAATCACTACAAGTTGTCGTAAGACATTTAACAACATTCATATCTTTTTCAACAACATGAATTACCCGTAGTTGAAAGTTACCTACTTTTCGCTACAGCAAGAACCGCAACATGCACGTGCTCGTCGTGAAACCCCTTCCACAACAAGCTTTGCCTGTCGTCATATAGTATTTTTCTTGTAGTGCAGGAACCATACAAGCCGCCGGTGTTGAGACCCGGAGCGAAGGTGGTAAAGCTTGGCACACGTGTGCCAATGGCTGCAGACTGATTTGACACGTGCCAGGGAGTCTGGAGAAAGGAAGGAGAAGATGTTGGCTAGAACATCAAAATGAAGGTTGCTCCACATTTTTAGAGGGGAATATATACAGATATATAAATATATACGTATATATATGCAAGTACAAACTGGTGGTTACATTTGGGCAACTATTGGAGATGAATTATTGGACGCATATGGTATAGGTATGTGTGAAGCTACATGTAACTGTGAATTATTTTATTGTTTTTTCTCTTGTACTTTGGTTGTTTTGTTTTTTTGATAAGTACTTCGGTTGGTTCTTGGAAAGGCTCAAGAGGCAAGAAACTAAAAATAAAAGAAAGAAAAAGAAATAATAAAAATATCTCTTTCTTTTTTTCTTATTGAACTTTATTGGGATAATTAGTCGTATTAAATTCTTCGTGTTTTGAAGATGGGTTGGTCCTTCAGTGTAAGATGATCATTATGGTTTGCTTAATAAATTATCATTGGGAAAAGTTTATTGTAGTACTTAATAAGAACGAATTAAAATTATTTGGTGATCTGATTTTTTTTCTTGAGTTAAATTTAAATGACCGATGTTTAATTAATTAAAAATAAAAATAATTAAATCATAATCATATATTACTATTATTAAAGGAGAGGTGAGATAAGATTTTTAATTAATTAAAGAACGCAAATAGCAAAAAAAATTAATCTGATAAGAATTGTAAAAAATAAAAAGAGTATTTAATAGAAGAATTTTGATGCTGAAAGTAAAGATGATGGCACGCTATAATGACATTTTGAGATGATCAGTTTGACAACCTAGGGATTTTGATGCAACGTAACATTAAAAAGATCAAAATTAAATCTATTATTAAAAAGCAAAATAAAAATATCTATAACCATATACTACTCTTCAATTTTTATGATTTGACTATTTTCTTAATGCTCTATTTTCTCAAGACATGTAAATGAACAATTCTGTATGTTTTTAGATCATGCGGAGAAAAGTGTGAATTTTGTGTACTTTAAATCATGTGGAGAAAATTGTGAATTTTGGCCAAAACATGTTCTTCAACTGAGAAAATTGGTGGGCCGGCGTTTACTTCAAAGTGAATGCCATACCATTACCAGATAATATTTATTTATTTATTTGAGGTTGAAAAATTCTTTTTGAGATCTGGGTTGGAAATTGGAATAAACATTTCTTTATCACATCATCAGGACACTCATTTTATTATTATAATTACTTTACTGATAGAGGACTCTCATTTTATTTAAAATTGAGAAATTCGGCGAGCAAGGCATCAAATTTATTAATTTTTTTTTTGGTTTCTCTCTATAATTTGGAAGTGGACAAAACAAATGAAAAAGTGTATAGGGACAAAACAAATAGATTTTTTTGTGCTTCTGCGGCGTAAAATAGTTATTTTTTAAGTTAAGGGTTCAAGTACGTGCATGTTTTACAAAAGTAGATTCTTATTCAGATTTGTAATGGGAGGGCAAATTTACAAAATTAGTGGAATAAAATCATGGCGCAAAAGATGTTTGCTTTTTTTTTTTTTTTGAATTACAAATGCTTGATTCTATATTATATGAGATTCTGATATTTGATCAGAGATTCTTGGTAATTTACATTAATTCTTATATAAGTCAGGATTTTATACAATATTAGGGGTGTACTCTTCACATTTGAAATGGAGAATCATGTCTTAATAATTAAGGAAAGAAATAAGCACTACGTCGTCATGAAATAATAGGTTCTTGGGCTAAAAGATGTTTGCTAAATTGCCTCTAGAGAGTTTTTTTTTTGTTGAAGTTATTATTTAGCAACATTCCATAATCATTTTGTACTTATTTGCTATTATTATGCCAGTTTTGGAAAATCAATATCAACAATTTCATCGAACAATTTTCTATGAAAATTAAGACAACTTGTCAGCAAAATGGGATGTGTGATGGTCACCATAGTTACTTTTTAAGGCTATCAAACATGAGCTCAAAGTTTGTTGGATGAATTTGGCCATCGCCCAGGCAACGCGGGCTGTCGGCCAGGTGATGGGCCTAGCAAAATGGTTCGTCGCCTGAGCAATGTACGTCGTCGCCCATGAGCAATGGGCGCCATTGCCTGAGCGATGACATCAATCGTTCGAGTGATGGCACCTATCGCCCATAATCTATGCCACTAGACTTTGGGCAAGGCTTGTGACTTTGCACTGCTAAGGGTCTAAAGACTATAAATTGAGCTCATTAGCATTAAGGTTTAAGTAAAAACGTTTGATACTTTATAATTCATTTTGAGGAATGTACGTTTAGGTAATAATGCACATAAAGATGAGCACATATAATGATTTATAAAAAGAAAATGTGCATAAGATATTCCACAAATATCAAGCACGTGCGGGTCTACCGCACTAAATAGTGTAACTTACAAAAGGGCTGTTGTTTCTATCTAAAATCGCATATTTTTTGGCCATAAAATTAAAAGAAGTGAAAAACCGGCTTAAATTATGGATAGCTCCTAAATTTAGGCTATTTTCATGATATTTTCACCAAATTTTCTCCACTAATTACTGAAAAAAAAAACAAATAAACAATTTCCTAATTTAAGAGAGAAAACTGATGTCGCTATGTACGGACACTTATCAGTTACTATGTAATCAATCAATCAATCAATCAATCAAGATGGCCCCATGAACTAACTTGCATATTTTACAGTTTCAACTTTCAATTCCCTCCATCACAGCATTTTACAGTTTCAAGCCGTTTTTGATGGGTTCATCAAAGAAATGGGCAGCCTTTATATCTTCAATTGCTTCTTCTTTATATTTTTGTTTCATTGTCTTCCAAATCCCTCTTTTCAGGTAATTCTTCCTGTTTCTTCCATAATTATTTTCTCATTTTATATAATAATGGTGATTATTTTGTCATCATTTACGTCACTTTTATGATTCAATTATCACATGAAATTCATTTTACTGTTAATGGCAGCATTATTGAATTCTATTAATAAGACATAAAAGCCGACTCAACCCACATTTCTTTTTGACATTCATTTCATATATGAGGAGTTGGAATCCCAGATGTCTTGTAGAGATTTTATTGGCTAAACTTAATAGCATTAGAAATGCTTTTGAAATACATGTATAATACATGTTGTATTGTTTGTTTTTGCAGGATACCATGTAGAAGTGGAAAATGTACAACACCTATAGAGGTGACATGCTTCCAGTTGATTATAAGTGAAGTCTTCCCTGAATTTGTAGCCAAGGTTCTTCTGTATCCTGGAGCCTTAGCAAGTGCCATAATGAAGGACAAAAGCATTCCAAGCTACAGTAAATTGCTGCGGCTATATAACTTCACCAATCTAACGAATTCCCAGAAAACTAATCTCCTCCGCCTTGAGGTTTTTGTAATTTTGTTTTTTAAACAATCATATTCATATCAATTATTTGCTATTTTGAACATTACGAGCCTTATGCCCAAATATGATCTTTGTGCAAAAAGAGTCATAAAACCATAGGCAAACTGAAACTCCAAAATTTTATTTTAGGAGCTTTTCTCTTGAACTTAGCAGTACATTGCATTTCATTTTGTCATTTTTTTTTTCTTTTGGGGGAACATCAGGTTCTTGCAGGAAGCTATTTGTCTGTTGCAGGAGCCTTAATTGGAGCTCGGAGGATGAGCCTAATTGGGACACTTCTTCTGCTCTGGGGCCTTGTAAGAGAAGCAATGATGTTCAGGTTTTCTTGTGACAAAGCTTTAGGAAAAGTTGTTTCTATCTATCCAACTATGGCAATTTTTGTGCTTTGTGCTTTCTTGTCCATTAGAAAAGATTTAAGGAAAATTATTCGTTGTTGTAAAGCCAAGCATATCAAAAAGTATCTCTGATTAAAAGTAAAAGATATATGAGTTGAGGCCGATGAAGAAATGTGATTTCTGGGAGAAATTCAGTTGGGGTACATAGAAGGAAGTATAGGCTGAGATTTTAGAAGGGCTTCAAATTTTAATGGGAGTTGGCTAGTAGAATACTTGCGTTCTGTAGATTGTAACAGTTTTTGGCTTTCTTTTTCTGTAGGATCTTTTTGCCTCTGCTAGTTATAGGACACGTTATGATTTTATCTTGTTTCACTACTGAAGATTAGCGGCAAATATTGAAATCCCTGTGAAAATTTATTAGAGCATCTATTTCAATACTGCAAATTGTTTTTGACAGCATTAAATATCAAGCACGTGACTTCTAATCTATACCCTGCTACTTTATTTCATTTGAAGTTTCAATCTTTTTGAGGGATCTAAGGAAATTATGCTGCAGACTTAAAACATCCGATGTTGCTTCTATGTTCATTCATGCCACTAAAGTTTTGATTCTATTATCATATTTGTCACTCAGTTTCCAATGATTTAAACCTGAGAATATGGGAGATGAATGCTGATGATAACGGCTAAGAAAGTGTGAAACATGAACTACTTTAGACAGATTTTATGGTTCAAATCAAATGGTAGGCAAGACAATGTAATGTGAACATTGCATTCACATCTGGAATTGGGACAAGCCGACAAAATATTCAGCATCGATTGAATGTTGTAAATTGACCTCATAGGCCCAAACAACTGAGAAAGAGAGAGTGATGAGTGATAGAGTTTGAAATTCACTTGTTTTGGTGGATTTTGGTTCTTGAAGGAACTCAGAGAGAAGGTTAGGCCTTTTGGTGATTTCTTTCATGGATTGTGAATTTACGATAAAGAATCCTTATTTCTAATGGTGGTCATTGGTTAAGAGAAGCTGGTATGTGAAGTTGAAGGCAGATCTGTTCCATGGGTATTGAATTTTAGATGCTCATGCAGGTTTGTTAGCTTAAATTGGTTAGTTTTTGGTACAAGGGATCTTTAGTAGAAGCTTGACAGTATCCGTCAGTTCACTAGTTTCTCTTTGTTGTTATACAAGTCTTCAAAAAACCCGATTGAATTTAAATCTGGTTCCAGGAAATTTCAAGAATTTGACAAGAGTTCTGGTTCAAATGCTCCATTGGGTAGCGGTTCTTTTCTTAATCTAATGAAATTCCCTGGTCTTCTTGTTTTGCTCTGACCCTGTGTTAAATAAGGAGTTACCATCGCATGGGAGGAATTCCCTTCCTTCTCTTAATGATAAAATTGAATGCTTTAAAGGTGGATCACACACTGATTGTGGAGAACCTATGGAGAAATTGGAATTTTCTAGAGAAATCAGGTTCTTGCTACAGAGTAATGCCTCGTCTTATCTCTCATATTTGGTATGATGAGGTATTTTGTTCTGTTCCTTTCCTGGAGTTGTGTGTGTTGCAATGGAGCTAAAGGAAGCTAAGCTAAAGCCATTTCAAGTTGGGGTCCCTTGAGTATTCAGGTGCTCAAAACAATTAGCATTCTAACTGCTGGGTTTAGCAGGAGAAACTGCAGAGCATGTAATTTCCTTATGTGACTCATTTTGTATTTCTTTCACATTTCTTGTCTTATATGATCTGGTTATGGTGTATCTGGAAATATGATGTCAGCAGACGCTTAGGCAGTATGTAGGTTTTGATGTTAACAATTTCCTTCAAACTAGAACTGAATTTTACTGCAGAACCAAGAAAAAGTAAAAGAGAGTAGAATTAGCCATATGAGACTTGGTGCAATGTTTTATTGTTATTATTTAAGCCTGAATAATAGTTTCTCACAGAAAGGTACTCATAGAATAATAAAATCAATTATTTGTTTTGTTTTTTGGTTGTTAATTCAGATCTTCAAGAACTAGAGGTAAAGCTTACTTGATTGAGCAACGTTAAATGGACAATTTAACTTCTACCATATTGAACTTGCCATTTTCTTTTTCTTCATTACTAATTTGTTGTTCTTTATTATCTTTCTTCACATACAAAGAAGGGGTGAAAATTGTAAAGATAGCTCACAATGCTTTTGAGGCTTACTCTCCATCTTGATTGGATTGGAAAAAGAAATTGGCTTCATTACGGTGTCTGATATGAAAGACAAGATTGCATGTTACACACAAATAGATACATCAATCGGAAAAAAAAAGCGCTCCTACCAGAAATCTTATTCAAAACTCTATCTCAGTAGGATTGTAGCTCGTCCTGCCAGTCTTCCTTTCCCTTGATAACAATTTTACCTACCATTGTTCTACTGGAATCAAGTGGGAGCTTCTTCAGCTTTAGGCATCCAGTTACTTCAATTTCCTTCAGTTGTGGAAAAGATAAGGGACCCTAGAAGATGCTCTTTAAGTTTCCTAGACCTTTTAGCATTATCTCTGAAACTTAATTTTCCAAAACTGATTATTTCTTCCATATTACTGCAATTCTGCACATCAATGTTCTTGAGGTTTGGAGTAAAAACAAGCCATATCAATTTTTTCAAACTTGAACAATCATATGCAAATTGTTTGAAGACTGCGAAAACCGCTTTGTAGCAAATTTTGTATCTCTCCTGCATTTTCAATCTTCAACTCCTTAAAAGGACGGTTCTGAATAAGAAAATTTTTGAGATGCTTCATGTATGCTAGAGGTAAAACATTGAGGGACACTAGAATATAAATTTTTGTAAGCCATAGAGATTTTGTACAAATCAGCAACTTTTGTAATGTTAAAAGAATTTCAAGAATAGGGCAACTATCGAAGGTAATCCTCAGCAGATTCAAGTTTTCCAAATAGAGCAACTTATGAAGGTTCGACATCTTCATATAAAGCTCTACCTTCTTCTTCTCCACTATAATTACTGCAACCCAGCATTTTGAGTGCCTGCAACTTTAGAAAGTTACGCAGCAGTTGCAGGCACTCATTTTTTGATGTTATATATTCCAAGTTCAAATATCTAAGATTTGCCAAGGCCTTCATCTCTTCTAGCAACTCCTTTATGATAGTTAAAGAAGGTAATTTGGTCAGAAATATAAAGAATCCTAGATTCAAAACATTAAGAGAAGGTATAAATTGAAAGAAACCATAAATGATCATACTAATTTTGATTCTCTAAAGGAGCAAAGTTAGGAGACAAGGACAATTAGGAATTGCTGATAGACTCGTAATATTATTGTTTTGACCTCTTCCCATTCTTCAATCTTTGGTGCTGCAGTTAATAAAACTCCCGCATGAACCAAAAAGTTCTCCTCCTCCTCTATTTTACATGCTATCTACAATGTCATATCCCGAATCACTTCCTGCATTTGACATGATTATCATTTACCTCTTCCAATAAACATGTGTGAAAAAGATCACGGATAATGGTGGATCGGTGGATCCTTCATCAAAATCAAGTACAAATCCCTCACTAATCCAATAATCAATCAATTCCCCTTTATAAACCTCAAAATATTCAGGAAATAAACTATAATACAAGAAATGATCTAATTAAGAAGAGCACTAAAGGTACTATTGGCGAGGGCAGTGAACATTGTTATCCTGGCCTCAGATGATATTCTTGATGTTTTGCCTCCGGATGATCCTCTTCTTAATAAATGCATCGATCCAATGGATGCTTTGGTTTGCAATCAAATGGGTGAAATCTGCTGAAAAAGCTACGTAGAGATTGCAGAATATTTTTATTTTTTACCTACATTTTGCTAAAACTACTTTCGAAAATGAGATACGGAGCCATCGGGCTGAGAAAATCAAGTCACGATTTGCCATTTAGGCCGAATTCGATGGGCCATTTTTTATTAGTAGCACAAAGTTTTTTAATACCAATATTACATAAATCTCACTGCTTCGAGATAATCAATCTCCGAAATAGATATACTTTTTTAAGAAAGAAGTCATATTCAATTAAGCAACTTGAAAGCCTTATTACTAGCAATGCAATTCTTGGAACAAAGAAATTTTTTAGCTGAAAATAGGAAATAATATCTATGATTTACCATTTATCCCATATTATTTTTATAATAACCAATAATTTCTAACAGCCTAATTTACAATATTACTTTTATTTACAAATATATTTTTATTCATATTTATTATAAATTAAATAAATCATATGAATGATGATTTGAATAAAAAATTAAATATTAAAAGTAAGAAATATATGTTTTGATGTGAATAAAAAATTAACAATAAAATATCTTTCTTGCACTTTTTATTTTATAAATATTTTCTTATAATGAATACATCAAATAAATAAGTACAAACAAATATTTAATTAACTGGAAATAGGAAACAGCAGTACAGAAGAGTGACAAGTGAGTAGCGACACACACGCAACACCGTAGAAAGCTTTTAAATTAAATGAAATAGATAGACAAGATAATCATTAAGCACACGCAGCAATTTTATTCACACTTTTGCGCCTTGTTGCACTGTATTATTCATGAAGGCATGAAACAAGCAGAGAAAGCATTTTGAGTGGCTTGATCCTCCCATTGTAGCTCTTCCCACCATTCTTTCTCCCCGTAAATGACAATTTTACGTCCCTTTGCGCTGCTGGAATTGAGCGGGAGCGTCTTTAACTTTGGGCATTCCGATATGCGAATTTCCTCCAGCTGTGGAAAGGGCAAGGGATCGTGGTAGATGCGCTTCAAATTACTTGCATATCGTAGACTCAGATATTCGAGTTCTGAGAACAAATTAAGCTCTCCCATCATCTCTGAAACTTCACTCAATTTTTCAAATTTTTCAAATTTTTCAACACTGATTATTTCTTCCATGTCATCACAATCAAATATTCGCAGCCTCTTGAGATTTGGAACAAAAACAAGCCACGTCAAGTCCTTCACATTTGAGCATTCGTATATTGTAACAAAGTGAAGTTTACGCATTTTTTGTACCTCTCCCGCGCAGTCGACATTCCAGTCTTCCAAATTACTGTCCCAAATGCTTAACTGCTCAAGATGCTCCATGTTTGCTAGATGCAACAAATTGAGCGGTAGACTGTTGCAGTTTTCGATGCACAGAGCTTGAGTGATATTCTGCAGCTTTGGGAATTTCAAAAAGTTTTCAACACCACGCGAACCATGTAAGGACAAGGTGATGAGATTTAATTGTTCCAAACAGTGGATTTCCTTCATCAATGATTCAGCATCAGCAGATAGAACGTTGCCTTCTTCCACTGTTGGCTGGTGACTAGGACCGCAACGCAGCATCCTGAGTACCTGTAACTTTGAAAAGCTTGATATCAGTTGCTGTGGAATTTTACTCATTTCATTTGTATACTCCAAGTTCAAATATCTCAGATTCACCAATGACTTGAGCTCTTGGGGCAACCCACTTATGCAAGTCCAAGACAGATCAAGATGGTGTAATGAAACCAAACTTGAAATCCCTGCAGGTAGTTCAGTTAGGTAATGATTTCCACTTAGATTCAAAACTCTAAGCAAAGGCAAAGATTGAAAGAAACTGTCAGTGATCTTCGCAATATGATTTCGATTTAGAAGCAAAGTCTGGAGACGCGGACAAGTGGGAATTTGTGGTAGACTTTGAATTTTGTTCTGCATCAAGGATATCCTTTTGACCCCTTCCCATTCTTCAATCTTTGGGGCGCCAGTTAATCCAACTCCTGCACGAACCAAAAAATTCTCCTCCTCCTCCTCTATTTCATTTGCTATCCATAATGCCATGTCACGGATCATATCGTGTATTTTTACAGCATCACCTCCTTCCTCCAATAAGCATGCACGAACGAGAGCACCAAGAACCCCCCACCCGCTGCTAGAATCCACAAATCCTTCACTTTTCCAATACTCAATCAACTCGGTTTTTTCAATTTCATAGTCTTCGGGAAATAAACAACAGTACAGGAGACAAGATCGAAGTTCATCTTTCGGCAAACTATCATAGCTGAACTTTAAGCTCGAAAGCACCTTTTTCTCCATACCTTCGAATTTAGAAGCTGATGCGCTTAGGATCTCAATTGCTTCTTTCCATTCTTCAGGGTACACTTTGCTTGCCATGGCATTACCTACTGTTTTGAGTGCTAGCGGCAAACCATGACACTGACGTGCCACATCCTCGGCTAACTTCGGAATGTCGGGATGCTTGTTAAGAACGTAACTCCCGACCACCCCCTCAAATAATTTCCAGGCATCGTCATCTCCCAAACAAAACACTTTGTACCGATTCTTATCGGCTCCCATTTTACCACAAGTACCCTCAAAACGAGTTGTGAAGACTATTCTGGACCCAGAATCTAGTGTCTGAAGAGGGACGCCCAATTTTGTTAAATCAATTTCGGACTCCCATATATCATCCAATAACAATACAAACTTCTTATGCTTTAATGAGTTGGTGATGTCTGAAGCCCTTTCTTCAAAACTTTTTCTCTGCCATGAATCTGTTGAGAAGCCTATCCTTTTCCCAATATCCTCTTGAATCTGCATCAAGTTTGGCTCTCTAGATACAACCGACCAGATAACGACATCAAAATCATGCTTCTCACTGCAGAACTTGTTGTTGACTTGTTTTAACAGAGTAGTTTTGCCAATGCCCCCCATACCATATAAGCCAATAATTTCCTCATTCTTTTCTTGATCTGTGATGCCTCTCCACACTCGGTCAAGAATTGATTCTTGACCAACGATTGTTCGGTCAACAGCTTTTTCAACCGCTGCACCTTCTGGTACCCCCTCATAAACTTCTTTCATTGCATCTCCCTCTTTCTTCAGTTCGATCACTTTTTCTTTCAAGTTCTCCACTTTTTTGCCGAAGTCGTAGCTTGAAATCAAGTCCTTGGAACAGAATCCTCCAAGACAGAGTCTATCAACCTGCTGATCTCCTTCTTTTTGCAGATTCTCAACTCTAGTTTCTATTTCTTCCACCCTTCTAAACCAAAGTTCCACCGTCGTCGTCCGTCTGGTTCGGGATTGTTGCTCGGCAAGCTTAACCTTATTCAGCAGATCTTGTTTTTTCGCAATCAAGTTCTCCTTTTGAGTCTGCAAGTCATCGAGATTGCGTCTAAGACCCCATATATACTTAGCTTCTCCGCCAACGTAAGATAAAATTGAACGAATTGTGTCCGTTGATAAGAAAGTTGAGATGGTGCCACCCATTTTTGTCGAAAGATTTCAAAGGAATAAAAGAAGAAGAGAAACTAACAGTAGAGTATAATGAAAAACTTTTATTATCTCCTCAAGTTACAGGCGAGAGATAATATTTTTGGTTATTATTATCATCGGACAACCTAAAATTATCTTTTTGTTGAATATCATATTATATTATAGATCCAAATAATGTAAAGACGAAATCATCTTTTTGACCAAAATGCCACCACACACAAATACACAATATTAAATTTTTATTTATGGGATGAAACAATTAATTATTATCATTATTTTGCGGAGATAATGATAACATTGAAATAATATTGGTGATAGTATTGAAATAATACTGTAATGAAAAACGTTTATTATCTCCTCAAGTTATAGGCGAGAGATAATATTTTTGGTTATTATTATCATCTGACTACCTAAAATTATATTTTTGTTGAAAATCATATTATATTATAGATCCAAATAATGTAAAGGCGAAATCATCTTTCTGACGAAAATGCTACCACACACAAATTCACAAATACAGAATATTAAATTTTTATTTATGGGATGAAATAATTAATTATTATCATTATTTTGGGGGGTCCCCAAGTTCAGCTTTTTGACCAAAATTCTAAGAGCATCTTTAGAAGGATCTTTAAATTTTACCCTTCAAATTTCAATTTACTTACTTATGTGGCAAATAAATGTATAAAAACATATAATCCTCTCCAAAAGACTCACCAAATAAGAATAAATTAATATTATTTTAATCAAAATTTTCCCACTATCAAATTATATTGTTATTATATTTTTTAAAAGAAACATAAATAATAATTATTGCACTCTTATCTTTTCAATAAATAATAATAAAATATTAATAGAAGAGGGAGAAACTCACTCGGCAATATTGAAGAGTGAGAAACAAATCTTATTTGAAGAATCTAAATTAACGTGTCTTTTAGAGTATTTAATATTGATATGGCTCTTCAAATAAGATAAGAAGTAGAATTTTATTTGAAAAATCTTTTGGAGATGCTTTAACACACCCAATTATCTTTATTAAGATGTGATGTTCGTATTTGGTGATAGTATTGAAATAATATTGATAGCGAGGGCAGAATTTTTAAAATTTTAAAAAATTAAACAGTACGGGTAGGTGAGCAGACTCTGCAGAGTGGTAGAATTTTTATTAGTAAAATTTTTATTAAAATAATTTTAGTTATTTAATTATTAATGTAAGTTTTATTAAAAATTATAAAATTATTTTAATAAATAATTTTTAAAATTATTTAATAAAAATAAAATGAAATATTAAATAAATAAAATATATTTTAAATATTTTGATATTTTTACAAAATTTAATTTTTGTTCTAAAAAATTTAGAGTTTAAGTTTTTATTAGTCGAGACAAAAATAATTTATTTAATATTTAAAAATCTACTAAAAATAATGAAACAAAAATTATAAATTTTAAAAAATTATAAAATTAAATAAATATTTGTAATCATCTAATACCAAAAAAACAAACTTTTTTTTTTTAGAAACAAACAAACATTTAATAGTTCTTAAATATCTTATAGGAGGAAGAGCAAAACACAGTGAGTTAGTGACAACGAGTTGGAGAATGAAAGCAGAAGGGGAAAGAGTTTTGGTTGGTTACTCTGTGGGCAAACACCCTGCTGAAAAGTGGAGTCCGTAAAGAGGGTGGGTTTTGTTTAAATCGTGTGGAGAACTTCTGTATGAGATGTGCTGATGTGGGTCGGAAATTGAAATAAATATTTATTTATCACATGATCAGGATCACGTCACTCATTTTATTTAAAATTGGCCAGGTTCGGTGAACCAGGCATCAAATTTATTAAAATCCCTTTTTTTTGTTTTGTTAATTGTTACTGTCCAGGATTTGGAAATGTATTTTTCTGTGCCTCCACGGCATGAAATTATTTTTTAAAAGTTTAAGTAAATGAATATTGTTAACTCACGTGTGTATTTATATATATATATATATATATATATATATATATATATATATATATATATATATATATATATATATATATATATATATATATATATATATAGCAAGTCACGTGTATATATTATTGGTTGTTATATGTTTCCTAGTTTGATAGGATTTCATTTCCTTGTGAACTAGGGTAATTCTTATGTACATATAAATATTGATCAATAAGAGTGCATACCACTGTAGTTTTGTATCGTAAAATTCTTCATGGTATCAGAGCATGATGGAAGACCAAACTCAAACAAAAACAAAAGATAAAGAGGCTAGCGGAAGTGGATTGGGCAAGACAATGATGTCTCCTTACTTCCTCTCGGCCAATGATAATCCTGGAACTATCATCACTCAAGTGCAACTTTGAGGAACCAACTATGACGAGTGGGGCAAGGGCTATGGGGACTGCATTGTGCGCCAAGAAGAAATTCAGTTTTGTTGATGGAATCGTAAAACAGCATGCTGATGACTCAGCTGATTTGGAGGATTGGTGGATGGTGAATGCAATGTTGGTCTCCTGGATACAGACTTCAATCGAACCAAACCTGCGATCTACTGTGACTTATACAAAAGTTGCTAAGTTGTTGTGGGATGATATCAAGGAAAGGTTCTCTGTTGGGAATGGACCATGTGTACAGCAACTCAAATCAGAGTTGGCGAATTGCAAGCAGCGAGGTATGACTATTTTGAATTATTATGGGAAACTCAAGATGTTGTGGGAAGAATTGAGTAACAGATACAATGTTGCTTGTCTATGCGGTAATTGTACGTGTAATCTAGGTGCGGAATGGGATAAGAAACGAGATGAAGAAAAGTTGCATCAATTCTTGATGGGTCTTGATGAAGTCGTGTACGGTGGTGTGCGGTCTCATATTCTAAGCATTGAGCCGCTGCCAAAGTTGAACCGTGCCTATGCCATATTCATTCAGGAGGAGCAGGTTCAGTCAATGACACGTGCTAAAAAAGAATGGAGTGAACCTGTAGCATTTGCCGTTCAAGCCGCTCAAGGATCACATGACAACCAAGATAAGTCTTATGTACTTTGTACCCATTGCAACAAGACTGGACATGAAGCATCTTCTTGTTTCCAACTTATTGGGTATCCTGAATGGTAGGGTGAACGACCGAAAGCCACAAGGAATGCAGGTCGTGGTTGCGGCAATTCACGACAGAATAGTGGAAACAATGGGCGTGGTTGTGGAGGTCCTGCTCGGGCCAATGCTGCTCAAGTCGCAACAGGGTTTAACAATCCGTCTGGAGAACTCCTGGAATCAGCTGCAAGCGGTCTCAGTGGTTTGAGCAGTGAGTAGTGGAACACATTGCTTAATCTTTTGAACAATAAAAAAGACAGCACCTCACGGATCAATGGTAAGCGTAATTCAATAGAGTGGATTCTTGATACTGGGGCCTCACATCACATGACAAGAAATAGAAAAATCTTACGCAACATTGTATCTGTTATTCCTTGTTATATTCGGCTGCCTGATGGAAATACGACAATAGCAAATATAGAAGGAACAGTTGTGCTTGCTAGCCACCTGCGGCTAAATAATGTTTTATTTGAGCCAAGTTTAACTTGCAATTTAATTTTTGTATCGCAACTGATTCGAGATGTCAATTGTTTTATTCAATTTTCTAATCAATTATGTGTGATACAGGACCGCATTACGAGGATGCTGATTGGAGCGGGTGAGCAGCGAGATGGACTCTATTATTTTCGGGACATTGGTTCAGCTGCCGCTCTGTCTAGTGTTGCCAACTGAGCTTGTTATTTATGGCATCGAAGGTTAGGGCATCCTTCCTTTAAAGTTGTTCAGTTGCTCCCTTTTATTGATTCGGCCCCTTGTTTGTCTAGTTTTTGAATTGTGATGTATGCTTTCGAGCAAAACAGTGTCGTGACAAATTTGTTTTAAGCAATAATAAAGCTTCAGATATTTTTGAATTGATTCATTGGGACTTGTGGGGACCTTATCGCACAGCTAGTTCTTGTGGTGCTAATTATTTCTTGACTATTTTTGATGATTTTTCTCGCAATGTTTGGACATATCTGCTAGTCGCGAAGAATAAGGTTGGGCGTGTATTATGTAATTTTTTGAGTACGGTCTCTAGACAATTCCATAAACTCGTTAAAATCATACAGACAGACAATGTGACAGAATTTATACATTTATATGATTTCTTTGCTGAACATGGCATTCATCATCAGACATCTTGTGTGGGTACTTCTCAACAGAATGGTTAAGTCGAACGCAAGCATCGACACATTCTCAATGTTGTTCGCACTTTGCGCTTTGAGGCTTTCTTACTAATTGAATTCTGGGGTGAATGTGTCTTAACTACTTGCTACTTGATCAATCGAACATCTTCTGTTCTTCTTGATGGACAACCTCCTTATGAATGACTATTTGGCAAGGCACCATCTTATGCAAATATTCGGTCATTTGGTTGCCTCGCCTATGCCTACAACCATGATCATCGTGGTGATAAATTTGCTAGTCAAAGTTGTCGCTGTATATTCATGGGTTATCCTTTTGGTAAAAAAGGGATGATATTTATATGATTTGGAGAGTGCCTCATTCTTTACTTCCCAGGATGTAACGTTCGTTGAGCATGACTTTCCCTGCAAGGCTCTAACCGAACCAGCTGCTACTGGCACGCCTGCTCTTGAGCCTGATGAATCGGTTTTAGCTGAGGATTTATCACACGATTTAAATGCTCCTATTGTCTCACCAGATTCGGTTCTTGTTGCTTCACACGATACAAGCGATATTCTTGAGACTATTAATACTCCATCACCTGTACCCACTTCTACTCTTGATGAGCATGCTTCTGACGACATGGGGGGCATTGAGGCTGTTGAGACATCGTTGCGACAACAACCGGTGTTGTGGCGCCATCATAGACAGCGACAACAATCGATTAAGTTAAAAGATTATGTCTTGCATACTATTCAGCATTTGAGTCCCTCTTCGCGGCCCTCTTCATGCTCACACACTCAATCACTTCCTGCAAGTAGTCCTTATGCCATACTTGATTATGTGAGTTGTAATAATTTTTCTGCTCCATATTGTGCTTTTCTAGCAGCAATTACTGCAGGAGTTGAGCCTGCCTCTTTTGCTGAAGCTGTGAGAGATCCTAGATGGCGTGAGGCCATGAAGTCTGAATTGCAGGCACTGGAAAATAATAACACATGGACTGTTGTGTCTCTACCACCTAGAAAGCGTGCCATAGGCTGTAAGTGAGTGTACCAGATTAAGTACAATGCCGACGGTACAGTTGAAAGATACAAAGCTCGCTTGGTGATCCTTGGGAACAAGCAAGTTGAAGGAATTGATTACACAAAGACATTTGGTCCTGTCACAAAACTTGTTATAGTTCGAACTTTTCTGGCTGTTACTGTGGCTAGGAATTGGGAGCTTCATCAGATGGATGTTCACAATGCTTTCTTACACGGTGAGCTCAATGAAGAAGTTTACATGCGCCTACCGCCTGGTTTCACCTCAAACGAATCTAGAATGGTTTGTCGTCTAAGAAAGTCATTATATGGATTAAAGCAAGCTCCTCGTTGCTGGTTTGCAAAGTTGGCAGCGGCTTTGAAGACTTACGGGTTTGCTCAATCGAGCTTGGATTATTCTCTCTTTACCTTGCATCGAGATAGCATACATCTACTTGTGCTTGTGTATGTTGACGATATAATTATTTCAGGAAACAACCGTGAAGTTATTCGGGTATTCAAGAAGTATTTGAGTGATTGCTTTTATATGAAAGATTTGGGTCTATTGAAATATTTTTTGGGTATTGAAGTTGCAAGAAATCCGACAGGAATCTTCCTGTCTCAGCGGAAGTATGTGTTAGATATTATCTTTGAGGCTAGATTACTTGGTGCAAAACCAGCCCCATTTCCCTTGGAACCAAATCATCAGCTAGCTTTGGCTGAAGGCCCTTATTTTTCTGATCCTGCGAAATATCGACAACTCGTAGGCAGATTAATTTATCTTTCCGCTACAAGGCCAAAGTTGTCCTATTCAGTTCATCTACTTTCTCAATTTATGCAGCAACCGCGAGAGCGACATTAGGAAGCAGCTTTGCGGGTAGTTCGCTATATGAAAGGTAACCCTGGTCAAGGTGTTTTTTTAAGATTAGATTGTGATTTGCAACTTTATGGGTGGTGTGATTCTAATTGGGCAAGCTGCCCCCTATCTCGGCGTTCTTTATCTGGGTGGTTTGTCATGCTTGGATCCTCTCATATATCCTAGAAATCTAAGAAACAACACACCGTTGCGCGATCCTCTGCTGAGGCAGAGTATCGTGCCATGGCAACAGTTACATGTGAGCTCAAGTGGCTCAAAGGGTTGATGATGTCTCTCGGAGTTGATTACTCACGGCCCATGCACCTGTATTGTGACAGCCATGCTGCTCTTCATCTAGCTGCCAACCCCGTGTTTCATGAACGGACCAAGCACATCGAAGTTGACTGTCATTTTGTCTGAGACGAAATTCAACGAAGAAACATACATCCTGCCTATGTCTACTAATATTCAGCTAGCTGATATCTTCACAAAGACACTTGGTAGCAAAGAGCTTGAGTTCCTTCTTTGCAAGTTGGGCATTCGTGATCTCCATGCTCCAACTTGAGGGGGGGGGGGGGTGTTAACTCACGTGTATATATTATTGGTTGTTATATGTTTCCTAGTTTGATAGGATTTCCTTTCCTTGTGAACTAGGGTAATTCTTATGTACATATAAATATTGATCAATAAGAGTGCAGACCATTGCAGTTTTGCATCGTAAAATTCTTCAATATTGGATGAAAAATATTTATTTAAATATTGCATAAAAATATTTATTTAAATTTTTTTTTCTCATAATATTTTTTAAAAAATTATAATATTATTATTTAGTTATAATTTGAGTAGAATTTTAAAGGAAATAAATAAGTTATTTCATCTATATTGATAAAGATTTAAATTTAAACTTTTTAGAATAGAGATTGGAAAGTATTTGTAAATTATTATTAAATTTCATAATTTAATTTCACTCACTTCACAATATAACTTTAAGAAGTTTTTCTATTAAAATAATTTTATAATTTGTTTTATTAATAACTAAACAACTAATTTTTTTAATAAAAATTCTACTTGGAAAGTTATAGCAAGCATAGTATAAGAAAGCCTAGGGTCGATGCTCTCAAATCTCAATAATGATGAGGACACCGGTAATAGTAATGTAGAATAAAAGTAGATTTTTTTTTGCTAATATTGTTAATCTTGTTTGGTAATGAGATTGTATGGCAATAATTTTTAGTGTTTGGTAAACACTAACTATTGTGACTTAAAAATTAAATTAATTTGATCCACCATTTTTATTTGGAAAACTTATAATATCTTTATAATTTTTTTCAAAATAATTATTTATAAGTCATATTTACTATATATTAATAAATTTTTTTCATAATTTTTTTTTCACAACAATTATGTAAACTCAATACCAAACATGGCCTTAATGAGAATAGATTGAATATAATTAAAAGTAAATTTCTGAACTAGTCTGGGTAGATTTATAAAATATATTATAAGTACAAGTATCTAAAGTCCCAATAAACGCAAAATAATAATACATCTATATAAATTGTAACATTAAAAAAAAAAGGAAGAAGAATACCCAACACATATTTTTGGCTTGGGGATATATCAACTAGCTGCAGGACATAAGGTTATGACTTTGCACTATTAAATGTTTAAGGTTTATAACAAGCTATTGCTGTTCAAACATCATTAAAGTGAGCTCTTTAGCATTAAAGTTTAATTAAAGTGTTTAATACTTTATAATTTATTTCAGAAAAATTATCATTGCACCACCTTTGTTTTGTTTTATATTAATCCAAAATAAGGTAATTATTAAAATTTTACAAAATCTAAATTTAATGAAAATCAGTTGAGCACCTCTATTTGAGATTTATTTGATTAAAATTAGGGTATTTTTATAATAATAATTTTTTATTTTTCAAAGCTTTTATAAGATAAAATGGTCTTTTAATTTATTTAAGGGTAAAATTATCATTTCATTTAAATTATTTAATGGTGTTAGCGCAAAAGTGACTAGTTGATATAAATTTAAAAAGAAAAGTGGTGCAAAGAACATGTTAGATTTTTGTAGTGGTTAGATGAATATAAAGCAAAATAGAGGTGGTGCAGTGATAATTTCTCTTTATTTTAAGTAATATATGTTTAAATAATAATACACAAACAGATGAGCATGTATAATGAATTTAAAAAAGAAAAGCACGTGAGATATTCGACAAAATGTCTAGCATGAACCATTTACTAAATAGTATAATCGATAAAAATGTTAGAAAGGACCATTTGTATCCAAAATGGGGTATTTTTGGCTATAAAAATAAAAGAAATGAAGAGCTAGCGAAAATATAAATGGCTTCTCTAAAATTTGGCTATTTTCATAAATTTTCTGATATTTTTACAAAATTTTCTCCACTAATTAGTGTAAAAATAAATAAACAATTTCCTAATTTAAGAGAGAAAACTGATGCTAGTAATGTAACGCACACTTGGCACGTGCTATGTGTTCGATCAATCAAGATGGCCGGCCCCATGAATTAACTTGCGTATTTTACAGTTTCAATTCCCTCCATCACGGCATTTTATAGTTTCTTTAATTTGCAAACCGTTTTTTATGCGTTCATCAAAGAAATGGACAGCCATTAATAATTTAGTGGTTGGTTTTTTTAAGAAAACCAAATTATAAAATATTTTTAACCCAACCCAAACAAACCATTTGGGTTTGGTTTGGGTTTGGTTTGAATTTTTTTATCAAAATAATTTTATTTTAATAAAATTTAATTATATCAAAATTATAATAATTATTAATTGTCATTAATTATTAAATTGATATTAAAATATAAAAAAAATATAGTGGATAAAAATGATAAATTTTACAATAACTTAATCTTTAAATTAAAGAATACTAAAAAATCAAAATAAAGTTTAATCACAAAAATTATTATTTCTCAATAAATAAGAACGCACTTTAATAATAAACTTTCACAAACATGACATTAACAATCTAATAATAAATTTTACCACTTGTTATTTATTTAATTATGTAATATTTGTTTTTATTTATCGTTTTGGTAGTTTTGTGTTATGTTGTCTACTTATATGCTTAATTTTATTTACATTCTGATATTATATAGTGTGTATGCTTTATATTCTAATTTCATTATATGGTAAGTAAATTTTTGTACAGGGCCTAATATGGGCATTACATTCAATTATTGACTAAAAATTAGCCGCCATCTAGCATATTGGACCCAATCCAAAGTTCGAGTTATTATCGATCACTAAGTCTCCTTTCTATGATGATCCTTCCATGTGGGAGAAATTATTTTTGTAAATAAGAAAAAAAATTATGTTATTTACAACAATATTTATTTAATTTAAATTTATTTTTACATGTTATTTTCATTCTCCAATTGTTGACAATTGATCACGTCGTAAAAAATTTAATGGTGGCCTTTCACTTATTTGTGTTCATTTATTTTGTTTTCATTTATTTCATTTGAAAAATTTGAGTATTGTGGTTTTGTGTCCCTGACCCATGGGTAAACCATACCCAACCCATAATGAAATGGTTTTCTATATAAAACTCACATCTAACCCATTTTCATGATTTACCCAATTCAAACCATTTAATTTAGTTTGGGTTTGGTTAAACCCATGGGTTGTGGGTTTATGCCCACCCCTAGCCATTATATCTTCAATTTCTTCTTCCTTATATTTTCGTTTTATTGTCTTCCAAATCCCTCTTTTCAGGTAATTCTTTCTGTTTCTTCCATAACTATTTTCTCATTTAATAAAATAGTGGTGATTAGTTCTCATTATAAGTGAAGTCTTCCCTGAATTTGTAGCCAAGGTTCTTCTATATCCTTAACCCTTTGCAAATGCTATAATAAAAGGCAAAAACATTCCAAACTACAGCAAATTGTTGCGGTTCTATAGCTTCACCAATCTAAAGAATTCCCGGAAAACTGATTTCCTCCGCCCAGAGGTTGTCGTAAATTTTTTTTTTAAAACCCTCATATTCATCATAATTCCTGCAAGAACATTAGGAGCCTTATGCCTAATTATAATCATTTTTTTTTTGGAACCTGGGTTCTTGCAGGAAGCTATTTGTCTGTTACAGGAGCCTTAATTGGAGGTCGGAGGATGAGCCTAATTAGGACACTGCTTCTACTCTGGGGCCTTCCAAGAGAAGCGATCATGTTCAGGTTTGCTTGTGACAAAGCTTCGAGAAAAGCTGTTTATATCGACCCAAATATGCCAATTTTTGTGCTTTGCGCTTTCTTGTCTATTAGAAACGATTTAAGGAAAATTATTTGTTGTTGTAAAGCCAAGCATATAAAAAATTATCTCTGATTAAAAGTAAAAGATTTATGAGTTGAGGCTAATAAAGAAATGTGATTTCTGGGTGAAGTACAATTGGTGTACATAGAAGGAATGATGTAGTAGTACAAGCTGAGATTTTAGAATCGCTTCGACTTTACAGGGAGTTGGCCAGTAGAATATTTGCGTTTCTGTGGTTAGTAGAATATTTGCGTTTCTGTAGCTTGTTACTTTTTTTTGCCTCCTTTTTCTGTAGGATCTTGTTGCCTCTGCTGTTTAAAAGACACTTTATGATTTTAATCCTGTTTCAATACTGAAAATTTGTTGTAAATATAGAGATCCCATTGAAAAATTTATTAGAGCATCAATTTCAGTACCGCAAATTAATTTTGACAACATCAAATATCAAGCATGTGACCTCCAATCTTTATTTTGCTACTTTATTTCATTTGAAGTTTTAATTTTATTCAGGGGCCTAAGCAAATTATAATGTAGATTTTAAAACATCCCGAGTTGCTTCTATGTTCCTTCATGCCACTAAAGTTTGGATGGTGTTATCATGTTTGTTACTCAATTTTCCATGATGTAAGCCTGAGGAGAAGAATGTTGATGATAAGGGATAAGAATATGTGAAACGCGAGCTACTTCACACAATGATTTTTGTGGCTTAGGATCTAATGGTAAGGGCACGGTAATGTGCACAATGCATTCTCTTATGGAATTCGGACAAGCTGGCAAAACATTCAGCATCAATATGAACATTATAACATGATCTCATAGCCCTATACAGCTGACAGAGAGAGAATGATGAGTGATAAAGTTTGAAATTTGCTAGTTTTGGTGGATTTTGGTCGTTGAAGGAACTGAGAGAGAAGGTTCAATTTAGCAGGCTGACCAAAATTTAAAAGAAGAACTGTTATGCTGAGGCATGTGAAAACACAGCAGGTTCTATTATTTTTTTAATGCAGAGTTACGAACAAGTAATTTTATCATCAATGTTCGCAAAAACGATATGGCAATACACACACATGGTGTTCTCATTTTTTTTATATATATAGAAACACTTTTAAGGGAGTTTAATAGAGTTAGGTTTTAAACCTATTAAACTGTACGGCTTTATAGTGTATTGAAAATTAGCTCTATTAAATCGCAAGACATAACAACATGTCCGCATTAAAAAAAATAATGAGAATGCATGCACTTAAAAATGATTATATATATATATGGGGGTTCTTAACTTCTTATCAATCAACAAACAAGTTAATATAAAATATTATAAATTAGAAATACATTTGTTAGCCATTTATATTATTTCTTATAATAAATTTATATTTGTTATCAGGTTTTTGTCGTCAACTCTTCAAAACGGAAAAGCCTCGAATTAAAATAAAGAGTACTATTTTTAAACTATTCATGCGAAACAAGTCATAAAACTTATGACAGGACATATCCCATTTTTTATGTAAACTTGTTCCTCAGAAGTGGAATTCCTCATAATTTGCGATGTGTAGCATAATATTACATAATATTATGATATCCGAGAATTCCTCATAATTTTAATTCATTAAATTAAAATTAATGAATTAATTCAATTTTGCATAATATTTCGTACCATACAAGGACTTAATTCCAATGACTAACAGACAATTCGTGATTGTGATATCCGAGAATATTATACATCAACTTGTTCATGGTTAGATATAGACAAATATAATGTTTAGTTGGCATGTCGCTTTTGTAAATTTGATTAAAATTTGGTTGTGTACAATCATACAATTTCTATGGAATTATAGAAATATTAAACTGATGGACATGAACTAATGGAAGAGTTGTTCAACGACCTACATATGTTTGCATTGTCATTAATATTGGGCAGTCCCCGATGTAAGTTGAAAAGTCAGAAAGAGAAAAGATTTTTAAATGTTGACACATAAGTGCAGATTGCTTCAAATTCTTTTACTCTTAAATTCATTGAGTGTAAGTGTAAGAACAACACTGTAATCTCACGTAAAAATTGTAAACCGTATGAAAAGTAAATATGTGTCAATAACAACTTTTTATTACATAATATTCATCAAATAGACAATAAATTATTTGAGTGCATAATAAAAACATATTAATTTACCAATAATAACATTGTAGGACTCAATAATGAACATGACTATGTCTAAACTGAATATTTTCAATAATAGTAATAATGAACTTGCCGCATAATCCTTAAATTCTCATTAATTAATTTTTTTTTATTTTAATAATAATATTATTATTATTATTCTGTATAGTAACCAAACTTTAACCCTCTTCTTTCTTTATCTTCCTAATTAGTTCAAAGATATATCCTAAATATTATTAATACGCCAACTTGTCATGTGAAGGAGGATAATAACAACGTAAAGCTCAAAGCAGACATTTTCAGATATGCTTTATAGCAAAAAAAAATATTATATCATGATACGTTAACATCCAAAATCAATTTATACACACACACAATGTTTGTTCATTGATTTTCGAAGAGCAAAAGTTAGTGGCATGGTAATATATAAATCTCAAAGCGATTCTAGACGCCAATGGCCCATCGGCAATGAACCTGCCCCTCAATTTAACTGGGGTTTTTATTTCCCTCCCAAATGAGTAGATAATCTTTGTCATAAATGTGTATAGAACAAATATATCTTCCGAATATTAATAAAGTAGATATATTATAAATGTAATATTAGTGTTCAAAAAATAAAGTAAGCATTTTAAATTACTTTTTATAATATTTGAGTGTTTGACCAAATCTTCTACTGAAAATTAAAGAAGAATGAACCAAATCCTCTACTGCGGCAGCTTTAAAACTTTATTCCGGGGAAAGAAGGGAGAATTGCGATGAGAGGATAAGCAAATGTTTTTTGATTTGTTTTTCAGCTGAGTGGGGCGTGGCCCCCTGACCCATACATAGTTGCACCCCTAATAGTTATCTTAAGAATATATATATATATTTTTACTTTTTTAGTTTTTTGTTTCAATTAAAATTTCTCAAACTCTTTCGTTTCACTGTATTCGGGAAACTTTTTCTCTAATTTTATTTTTCATAAGTTAGATACTGTATTCGAGAATTCTTCTCTCACATATTCTTCATCTAGTGACCATGAAAATTCATGAAATTGAAGGAAAAGAGAAAATTAGAAATTCTCTAAAAAACTTTGATGAAATAATAATTTTACTGATATTTTTTCTCGCATCTCTTAGCAACTAAAGCGTTTAGCTCGAATTAGTACTTTGCCTATGGTCATGAATATGATCTTTTTTTTTTTTTTTTTTTGACAATCTATAAATATTTCACAATTTTGGGTTATATATATATATAAATGCAAGGTGGAGCTCGGAGTAAATCGGGGGGGGGGGGGGAGTTCAAACTTCAAGTATTAATTGATGATTGATTTTAGATTTTTTTTTTAATATGTAACTGTGGTGTAGTCACAAAAAATAAGGATGGCAAAATCCTCTGTAGGTTTGGGTCTCATGGGGGCCCACGCCCAACTAAAATGGGGTTAATTTTAAATAATTTTTGGAAAACGAATAAGGGAAAAATAATCTCTAAATTCTTGATTGGGTGGGGTTTAGTTTCATACTCCTTACACCAATCCCTATTATCTGTAAATATTTTTAATTTTTATTGAATAATTTTTGTTTTATTAATTACAATATTGGTTAATAAATTTTCTTTTTACTTTTACCTAATATAAATAGACTATAACTAAAAGAAAACTCTACAATATAACTTTTATTCAACCCTAAAATATTGTTATGATTTATTCTCTCTTTAAGTGCTGCTCTCTTTAAACATTTTGTAATTTTGATATCATTTGAAGATATTTCAGACTTTGTGAGATTTTTTAAATAATTTAAATACTTTGTAATATGGTGATGATTTTACTTAAGTCTATAATTTTTAATTTACTGAAATTATGAATCCATACCTATTATAAAATAAATAAATGGGGAATGTGGTGGGGATGGAGAAATCATTCCCTACATGAGGATTTTCCATCGTCACCCCATTAAATTTTTTGGGGAATGAAACAAGGAATGGGGGCAAAATTTTTAATGGGGTAGGCCTCCCTATTATCACCCGCCCCGCCCCACCCTATTACCATTCTTACTCTGAAACTTGTGAATTTTGCTTGTATCTAGAGCAATTTTGATTTACGGATTTTGATTAATAATTGAGGCTACTGTTATAAATAAAAAATAAAATAAAAAAGTAATTAAAAAAAGAACCGGCTCCAAACTTTATAAAATTTTTAAAAAGTTATTTACTATTTTGCTAGAATAAAAAAGCAATTAGCAAAATAAAGATAAAACAATTGGGCCACTTTGACTTTATTTCTTAAACATAAAATTATATTTTTATTCTATATATAAAGTTCACAAATTAATTGTACAAGGGCCAAATCATATTTTTATACCTAATTTTAGCATTTCCTTTAGAAATTTCAATTTTTTTTTTAAAGTCTGCAAGTGGCGTGCCCCCTCTAGCCTTAAGCACCTTCCGGCCCCTATATAACTGTCAGAAAATACAACTACTTACACCGTGCCGCGTATCTTAGAAAATATTCAAAATTGGTTTAAGTTAAAAAAAAAAAAAAAAAGAGGATTCGGGCTTAACCTCAAATAAGTAAAAGTACGGTAGGCAACAGTAGACCGCATAGAGAATATGTGATCATTTATGTAACTCCGGAAAAGTCTAATAGATATAAACACGAAACCAAGCAAATGAGCAGCAAATCTAAATGGAATCTCATGTCATAAGCCATAAAAGTGGCACAATGGTTTAGATCAAATGGCCTAAAATTAAAAGCGAAAAAGAGTGTTGGAGATTCAGATATGAAACTAGAACTTCCTATCAATTCTACACTCTTCAGTCTATAAATAACAGACAAAAGGATTGAGAAAGGATCTTTTGACTTAATCTCATCTAAATCAAAAGAAATTCAGATTTCAAACTTATAAATTCTCGAGGAACAAACATTCATAAGAACATCGGAGTGCCTTTGTAGTTACATGCTCAATCCATTCTCGAGAATTAGAAAGCGATCCTCAAGCTTATAAAACACAACATGTATAATTTACTGTCTAATTATTCTTCAGTTAATAGAGTTTGGACTATTGGCTTTGAATTTTCAATATATATATATAATAGCGCACGTAAAAAATCTATCATTTAAAAATTTATTTCCACAACTAAAAAGAAAATTTACCTCTATTTCATATTTTTTATATAAAAGAAAAATTCCCATAAAACTCGAATTGGTGCTTTTACAAGCCCAATGACCCTAGACACTATCTAATGGAATAAACCTGCCTAATTATATTTTGGTTTCGTTCTTGATAGTGATATACTTCAAGAAATATTATGTGTCAACTTTTTTTTTTCATTTTTTACGTCAATTTTTTTAGTTGTTAGACGTAGATAAATATAATTTTCAATTGGCATGCATGATACATCATGCGGGTCCCTTTTTGTAAATGTCTAGAATATTTGGTTTTGGGCAATTCCTCCAGCAATGAATTTAAGAAATCTTAAACTCGTGCCCTGATATGTGCTGAACGTAGCAGACCAAGTCAAGAGTATCTGTTAGTGGATAAACTTTGAATAAGTTGGTAGCTGATATTTAGTTGCTATGTTTCCTTATTTTCTGCTTGTTAGTTCCCATTTCTTAGCCATAAATTGTGTAACTCAGTTGTACTGCAAGGTCTATAAATGGCCAAGGTTTTCATTAATAAAGGCAGCAAGTTATACAAGCAAATACTTTCTCCTCTAAACTACTTCTGTCTGTTCCTGGTTGTATTAATTGGTATCAGAGACGGTTCCGATTATGGACACCCGTGGCAAAACCAATGCTGAATTTCGCAGTGAAGTTAACGAGATTCTAGCCCGTCATGAGTCTAGCTTCGATCAAGTTAATGCCACTTTACAAACCTTATTGACAGAGCTTCAATCTCTGCAAGTTTCTCGTAATTCAAACCATCCCAACACTGAAATCAATCCATTTGCTTCTGGAGAATCATCGCACCAGCCAGCTCGCCCAGATACCCAACGTTCTAGCTCTTCCCTTGACCAAAACCACCATCATCTCAAGCTCTCCTTCCCCAAGTTTGGCGGAGACGACCCCACAGGCTGGATTTACAAAGCGGAACAATATTTTGAGTTTAAGAATATTGCTTCAAATCAACAAGTGCAACTTGCCTCTTTCCATCTTGAAGGCATTGCTTTACAATGGCACCGATGGCTATCCAAATTAAAAGGACCATTAGATTGGGAAGAATTCCCACGAGCCTTGCTTCAACGATTTGGCCCAACAGATTATGAAGACCCTTCTGAAGCTCTAACTCGTTTAAAACAAACCTCAACTGTAGAGGCTTATCAGGAAGCTTTTGAACAATTGTCTCACCGTGTCGACGGGATACCTGACAAATTTTTAATGGGTTGTTTCATTGCAGGCCTAAAAGATGAAATTCGTTTGGATGTTAAGATCAAGCGCCCACGAACCTTGACAGACGCTATTGGTGTCGCTCGGCTGATCGAAGAACGAAATAACCTGCAAAAGAAAGCAAGCAGTTCATTTCGTCCTTCAACAACTACAGGAGTACAAAGGGTTGTACCGAACACTTCTACTGGTTTATTGGGTCCATTCCCCACTTAAAAAATAAACCAAAGTTCCAGCAATTCATCAATTCGCTTTCGACGCATCACGAACCAAGAAGCCCGTGAACGACGTGAGAAGGGACTTTGTTATTATTATGATGAAAAATTCCTACCTGGTCACCGTTGCCAAAGTCCTCAATTATTCATGATTGAAGATTCCCCACAGCACGACTGTCTCGAGACTATAGAAGAAGTTAAACAAGACACCGGCGAGTCGATACCAGAGATCTCTTACCATGCAATATCAGGCACTGAGCATCCGCAGACCATTCGCGTCTTGGGGAAATTGAAGAACAAAGATATCATGGTATTAGTTGATGGCACCACAATTTCATAGATCAATCTGTTGTTTCCAAATTTGGATTACCAGTGGTGCGAGACAAGAGGTTTCAAGTCATGGTTGCAAATCGAGAAAAGATTGAGTGTGCAGAACGATGCCTCAACCTCGCCATCACCATATGCCGACTTTCTATGTATTACCGCCAGTCAGTGTATTGAGTCGAATGGCTAGCAACATTGGGTCCCATCAAAACCGATTACAGTAAATTGACGATGACTTTTACTCACACTTTTAGAGGTATGGGAAGACCTGAACTAACGGCCTTAAATGAAAAAGAATTATCTTATTTATATGGCACTGCTTTCTTTTTACAAGTCACTGCAGCAAATAAACCAAATTGTCCCCCAGAATATCCTGCTGACCTCAACCAACTCTTAACAGAATATAGCCATATCTTTGACCCTCCTATTGAATTACCACCCAAGAGACCCCATGACCATCGTTACAATCAAGACCCAATAAGTGTTCCCATATAGATACCTATATTATCGATGAAATTGAAAAGATGGTAAGAGAATTCCTTGACTGGCATAATACCAAGTACCATCCTTTTTCATCTCCAAGATCGCTTTCGTTAAAAAGCGGATGGGGGTTGGCGTTTTTGTGTAGATTATCGAGCATTAAACAATATTACCATCAAAGACAAGTATCCAATACCTGTCATCGATGAGCTTTTAGATGAATTGCACGGAGCTACATATTTTTCCAAATTAGACCTGAGATCAGGATATCATCAAGTACGTGTTCACGAAGCTGATATTCACAAGACATCATTCAGAACCCATAATGGCCATTACGAGTTTGTCGTCATGCCATTTGGCTTGACTAATGCACCTTCAACATTCCAAAGCCTGATGAATGATCTGTTACGCCCCTGTCTGCGAAAGTTTGTCCTCATTTTTTTTTATGATATTTTGGTGTACAGCAAAACTTGGGCAGATCATATTTTCCATCTTAAAACTATTCTGCAGATTTTATCTAATAACTCTTTGTTTGCAAAAAAATCCAAGTGTTGTTTTGGAGTTTTGCAGGTAGAGTATTTGGGCCATCTTATTTCCCTTGCAGGAGTCGCTGTTGATCCAAAGAAAATTCAAACCGTACTTGATTGGCCAATTCCATCATCAACTAAAGCAGTAAGGGGCTTTCTTGGATTAGCGGGTTATTACCGCAAATTCATTCGAGACTTTGGGGGAATTGCAGCACCTTTAACTAGGCTATTAACAAAGGAAGGCTTTCATTGGACCTCAGAAGCAGAATCGGCCTTCACTCAATTGAAGCACGCATTAACATCTCCTCCTGTCCTTCGATTGCCGAACTTTTCACAGCCATTTGTTGTCGAGTGTGATGCTTGTGGAGTCGGTATTGGAGCTATCTTATCACAAAATGATAAGCCAGTAGCATTTTTTAGTGAGGCACTCAAGGGTTCTATGTTGGCCTTGTTCACGTACGAGAAAGAGATGCTTGCAATCGTCAAGGCTATTCGCAAATGGCGTCCCTATTTGTTGGGTAAGCCTTTTATTGTTCGTACAGACCAAAAGAGCCTAAAATATTTAATGGAACAACGCATTACAACCCCGGCTCAGACACGATGGGTGCCAAAAATTCTTGGCTATGATTACACAATTCAATACAAAAAAGGATCAGAAAATCAAGGTGCCGATGCTCTATCACGATTAGCAGAGCTTGAGTTTTCAGCAATCTCTCTTCCTTTAGCCGATTGGTGGGCTACTCTGCAAAACGAGGTAGCACATGATCCTTTTTATAGTCAGTTGTCTAATTCAACTCAGCCACTTATTCAACGAGATGGAGTTTGGTACAAACATGGACAGCTTTATTTGAGTCCTGCTTCGTCACTTTTACAAGCTATTTTAAAGGAAGCACATTCATCACCAATTGGAGGACATTTTGGCTATCAAAAAACTCTCAGCCGACTTAAATCCAATTTTTATTGGCCTGGAATGCGTGCAGAGATCAAGAAATTCATAAGACACTGTGAAGTTTGTCAGCGATGTAAGGTAGACAATCTCCAGCCAGCAGGACTTCTTCAACCTTTACCGATTCCGGACAGAATTTGGACCTCAATTTCTATGGATTTCATAGATGGGCTCCCAACATCACAAGGATACACTGTCATCATGGTTGTCGTGGATCGTCTATCAAAATATGCACACTTCGTCGCTTTGAAACATCCATATACAGCTCTGACAGTGGCCAAGGTTTTTATGGCTCAAATTGTACGACTTCACGGGATACCAAGTTCCATCATTAGTGATAGAGACAAAGTTTTTCTCAGTTCATTTTGGAAGGCTTTGTTTCAGTTACAAAGAACTAAGCTTTGTATGAGTTCTAGTTACCACCAGAATCGGACAAACGGAAGTCAATCGGACCCTCCGCTGTGAACAACCAAACAAATGGTTAGATTGGCTACCTTGGGCTGAGTATAGCTATAATACCTCAGTACACACTTCTACCAAAATTTCCCCTTTCGAAGCTGTCTATGGCATACCCCCTCCAACGTTACTCTCCTATATTCCTGGTACTACTCACATCCATGCTGTGGATGAGACGTTAAGAGATCGTGACTCCATTCTCAAGGATCTCCGTCGTAATTTGGTGGTGGCTCAAAATAGGATGAAAACTCAAGCTGATCATCATCGCAGGGAAGTTGTTTTTACTGTTGGTGATTATGTCTATCTCAAGCTGCAACCTTATCGTCAAAAGTCTGTGGCTTTTCGTAGTTCTCTTAAGCTAGCCCCACGTTACTTTGGCCCTTACAGAATTCTCGAACGGATCGGTCATGTGGCTTACAAATTGGCATTACCAGCAGGGTCCCAAATCCACAATGTGTTTCATGTCAGTCTTCTCAAAAAGTTCGTAGGGCATGTGCCCCCTGCTGTTATGGAATTACCCCCTGTATCTGAAGACAAGTCCACTATATCTTTGCCTCGAGTGTGTCCTTGATAAACTTATCATTAAGTAAAGGAGCTTATCGGAGATTCTTGTTAAATGGAGCCCGGAGGATGCAACGTGGGAAGACCAGACGTTTCTTAAAGTCTTATCCAAGTTTATCCTTGCGGACAAGGATCGGGGGAGGAATGATATGTCTGAACATAGACCAAGTCAAGAGTATCTAGTGGATAAACTTTGAATAAGTTGGTAGATATTTAGTTGCTATGTTTCCTTATTTTCGCTTGTTAGTTCCTTTCTTAGCCATAAATTGTGTAACTTGCAAGGTCTATAAATGGCCAAAGTTTTCATTAATAAAGGCAGCAAGTTATACAAGCAAATACTTTCTCCTCTAAACTACTTCTGTCTGTTCCTGGTTGTATTATGCCCATACTCTAATAGGCTGACAATAATGATGGAGATTAAAAATTTTGCACAATTTCTTTTTTAACACATTAGTTAATTCTGAACAAGACGTTTATGTCAGTGCTTCATTATTGATATGTTAAACTTACCGAATAAATGTATTAGGAAAAAAAAAACTGCCTAATTAAGCTTTTTTTTTGGGCAGCTATATCTTATACATTAATAATTTAATATTATAATATGTCTACTTGCAGAGTGAAAGAGAATTAAAATAACATTGTTTTAGTTGACACTTTGTTAAATGTCATAAAGTTGCTGTTATGTCTAATCCCCACTCCAAATTAGTGACCCTAGCTTTTCCTTAAGGAACAAGTGAGTATATTCTAATGATCATCAATTGTAAATTTGTAATATGGCATTCTCTCTTTTTCAAATTGTGGAGAATTAATGTCAGTTTTGTCTTTATTGTTTTGACCACTTGTGTTTCTGATAAATTTTTTATACCCCGTTTTGTACCGAGCAATAAAATAATTGTAACCAGGAAACTACGGTATTGATATTATAATCACATTTAGATTAGTGGTGATACGAACGTTTGACTAGTGATAAAGGTTATAAATGAATAACTTGATCAGTGTTAACATAATTAAAAAAAGAGTGATGATACAACCACAGACTCTTGTACAAACTTATTTTGTACAAATTGATGTGGTATCAATTCATTAGTTGAATGAAAATACAAAATAATGAAAATAAATCATGTGGGCCAAAAGATATTTAATTTAACCAATGAATTGATGCCACATCAGTTTGTACAAAATAAATTTATACAAGAGTTTATGGCTATATCATTACTCTTAAAAAAAATGAATTGGAAGCCCTAAAGTAATTGCATTAAGGATTGGATCCAAATTGATGACGCACTTATTTACGTTAAATTAGGACCACTAATTAACAATGCCCACACTATGCTGTAATTAGGTTAATCTTGGGAAAATATGCTCTTTAAAAGCATCTGTATTTATTTAATTGTAATAAATAATTTTTCTTATTAATAAAATAAATGAGCTATTTTATTTAAATATCTTAGTTGCATTAATATTTTGAATAAAATTCATTTATTCATATTATATGTATTTATATGATCACCATGTGGATTCACAGAAGACATAAATACAAGTTATCTTATGATTAAATAAATTTAGTTTGCAGTTGATAAATAAAGTTGGACACTTTATTTAGGTATAGACTGTAATATGAGATTTAATTAAAATTGTAATAACTGTCAGACTTATTAAATTTCATAGGCATTGATTTTACTGCAATCTTAATATTGAGTTAGTTATACTTTCATGATTATAATTGTTATTCCATTTTGAGTTACCAACGGGCACGACACATATTTGTAGTCAAGGTTACCCGGTATCTTGGTGGAAGCAATTATGAGTATTGAAGTTATAGATTAACAATATAGAATTTGTACAACACATCTCTTGATTAGTTTTCGGCATTTGATCATAGAATTCTCTGGCCAGAGTGTGTCAACATATTTAATATGTTGAAAATAATCATTAGAGAAAACCAGTAAGTATCAAGGAATAAGATGTAATTAAAATGGGATGTGTGATGGTCACCATAGTTAATTTTTTAGGATATCAAATATGAGCTCAAAGTTTGTTCGATGAATTTGGCCATTGCCCAGGCAACGCGGGCTGTCGGCCGCGTGATGGGCCTAGCAAAATGGTTCGTCGCCTAAGCAATGGGCGTCGTCGCCCATGAGCAATGGGCGCCATTACCTGAGCGACGACATCAATCGTTCGAGTGATGGCACCTATCGCCCATAATCTATGCCACTAGACTTTGGGCAAGGCTTGTGACTTTGCACTGCTAAGTAAAGATGGCCAATGGGCCGGGCGGCACGCAACGCGCGTGTCCGTCTGACGCAACGAACGCGTTTGAGGCGCGAGGGCACACGCATGCGTGGGGTTAGAAACGTGGGCGCTTAAAGCGCACGATTAGAGATGGTAAAACGGCCTTGAAAAAGCACGTAATAAGCACGGTTCATTAGTGGGCTAGCACGCGGTCCGTGAGCTATTAATAGCACGTGGGCCAAAATATATCTAAGTAAATTTTTTTAACAAAAAGTAAATATAAAATGTTATGAAATTAAAGTACAATATCTTGAAATTAAATGTTTTAATATATTTTTTAGCATAGACTTTTAAAAATTAATTTAAATCATTAAATCTTAGTTTAAATAAATATTCTAATCTTTTATGTTTATAATTTATTAAATGAATAAGTAAATATCATGATTTTAATAAATAAAATTATAAATATCATAATTTTATTTATGATATTTATTAAATGAATAATGTTATTTATGATATTTAATTTTATTTATGATATTTATTTAATTATTTATTTATGTTTATAATTTATTAAATGAATAAGTAAATAATTAAATATCATGATTTTAATAAATAAGGTTATAAATATCATAAATTTATAAATTATAAATAAAAAAATAAATTTTTTTACAAAATTAATAATAAAATATTTTTCATATGAAATATTTTTCATATTAATATTAAATCATAACTTAGTTAATTGTGATTAATAAATATTTTTTCGTGCTTGTTATTAGTCAATTGATACGTAGTTAAGTGTTTTGTAGTTGTAACTTGTAAGTTGTGATCTATGATTTGTTATATTAATATTTCGTAGTTATGACTTATTGTAATGATTATTCGAGGATTGTATTTTTAATTTTAATTAATTATTATTATGATCTATGGAATTAAATTTAATTAAATTTATGTATTGTTGTGTTATGAATTATGATTGATTATTGTGAAATAAAATATATAGTTGTGAAATTGTGATAAACTAATAATAAAATGTTAATTGCTCTCTTAATAAAAATTAATATGATTATGATTGTGAATATTATTATTAGTATTATGTTAAAAAAGCGTCGACGAATAAAACGCTTTTTTTTAGGCACGCTAAAAAAAATAAAAAGTTGGTGGGCTTTTTTTTTGACGTACGCAGAGGGCTGCGTGCGTGAAAAATGTAGGCACGGCACAATTTGGTGGGCCGTGCCTACGACCCTTATGGGCCAAATCCGTGCACGGCAACCATTACGCTAAGGGTCTAAAGACTATAAATTGAGCTCATTAGCATTAAGGTTTCAGTAAAAGCGTTTACTTTATAATTCATTTAGAGGAATGTACGTTTAGGTAATAATGCACATAAAGATGAGCACATATAATGATTTATAAAAAGAAAACGTGCATAAGCTATTCGACAAATGTCAAGCATGTGCGGGTCTACCGCACTAAATAGTATAACTTACAAAAAGGCTAGCCAAGGGTGTTTCTATCTAAAATGGCGTATTTTTTGGAAATAAAATTAAAAGAAGTGAAAAACCGGCTAAAATTATGGATAGCTCCTAAATTTTGGCTATTTTCATGATATTTACACCAAACTTTCTCCACTAATTACTGAAAAAAAAACAAATAAACAATTTCCTAATTTAAGAGGGAAAACTGATGTCACTATGTAACGGACACTTGTCAGTTACTATGTAATCAATCAATCAATCAAGATGGCCCCATGAACTAACTTGCATATTTTACAGTTTCAACTTTCAATTCCCTCCATCACAGCATTTTACAGTTTCGAGCCATTGTTGATGGGTTCATCAAAGAAATGGGCAGCCTTTATATCTTCAATTGTTTCTTCTTTATATTTTTGTTTCATTGTCTTCCAAATCCCTCTTTTCAGGTAATTCTTCCTGTTTCTTCCATAATTATTTTCTCATTTTATATAATAATGGTGATTATTTTGTCATCATTTACGTCACTTTTATGATTCAATTATCACATGAAATTCATTTTACTGTCAATGGCAGCATTATTCAATTCTATTAATAAGACAAAAAAGCCGACTCAACCCACATTTCTTTTTGACATTCATTTCATATATGAGGAGTTGGAATCCCAGATGTCTTGTAGAGATTTTATTGGCTAAACTTAATAGCATTAGAAATGCTTTTGAAATACAGGTATAATACATGTTGTATTGTTTGTTTTTGCAGGATACCATGTAGAAGTGGAAAATGTACAACACCTATAGAGGTGACATGCTTCCAGTTGATTATAAGTGAAGTCTTCCCTGAATTTGTAGCCAAGGTTCTTCTGTATCCTGGAGCATTGGCAAGTGCCATAATGAAGGGCAAAAGCATTCCAAGCTACAGAAAATTGCTGCGGCTATATAACTTCACCAATCTAACAAATTCCCGGAAAACTGATCTCCTCCGCCTAGAGGTTATTGTTATTCTTTTTTTTTTTAAACAATCATATTCATATCAATTATTTCTATTTCAAACATTACGAGCCTTATACCTAAATATGATCTTTGTACAAAAAGAGTCGTAAAACCATAGGCAAATTGAAACTCCAAAAGTTTATTTTAGGAGCTTTTCTCTTGAATTTAGCAATACATTGCATTTCATTTTGTCATTTTTTTTTCGGGGAACATCAGGTTCTTGCAGGAAGCTATTTGTCTGTTGCAGGAGCCTTAATTGGAGCTCGGAGGATGAGCCTAATTGGTGCACTTCTTCTGCTCTGGGGCCTTGTAAGAGAAGCGATTGTTCAGGTTTTCTTGTGACAAAGCTTCGGGAAAAGCTGTTTCTATCTATCCAACTATGGCAATTTTTGTGCTTTGTGCTTTCTTGTCCATTAGAAAAGATTTAAGGAAAATTATTCGTTGTTGTAAAAGATATATGAGTTGAGGTCGATGAAGAAATGTGATTTCTGTGAGAAATTCAGTTGGGTACATAGAAGGAAGTATATGCTGAGATTTTAGAATGGCTTCAAATTTTAATGGGAGTTGGCTAGTAGAATACTTGGGTTCTGTAGGTTGTAACAGTTTTTGGCTTTCTTTTTCTCTAGGACCTTTTTGCCTCTGCTAGTTAAAGGACATTGTTATGATTTTATCCTGTTTCACTACTGAAGATTAGTGGTAAATATTGAAATCCCTGTGAAAATTTATTGGAGCATCAATTTCAATACTGCAAATTATTTTTGACAGCATCAAATATCAAGCACGTGACCTCCAATCTATACTCTACTACTTTATTTCATTTGAAGTTTCAATCTTATTGAGGGATCTAAGGAAATTACGCTGTAGATTTGAAACATCCGATGTTGCTTCTATGTTCCTTTGTGCCACTAAAGTTTTGATTCTGTTATCATATTTGTCACTTGGTTTCCAGTGATTTAAACCTGAGAATATGAGAGATGAATGCTGATGATAATGCCTAAGAAAGAGTGAAACATGAACTACTTTAGACAGATTTTGTGGTTAAAATTCAAATGTTAGGCAAGACAATGTAATGTGAACATTGCATTCACATCTGGAATTGGGACAAGCTGACAAAACATTCATCATTGATATGAATGTTGTTACCCGACTTGATAGCCCCAAACAGCTAAGAAAGAGAGATAGAGTTTGAAATTCGCTAGTTTTGGTGGATTTTGGTTCTTGAAGGAACTCAGAGAGAAGGTTAGGCCTTTTGATGATTTCTTTCATTCATTATGAATTTACGATAAAGAATCCTTATTTCTAATAGTGGCCATTGGTTGAGAGAAGCTGGTATGTGAATTTGAAGGCAGAGTCTCTTCCATGGTATTGAAATTTAGATGCTCACGCAGGTTTGTTAGCTTAAATTGGTTAGTTTTTGGTACAAAGGATCTTTAGGAGAAGCTTGACAGTATCTGTCAGTTCACTGGTTTCTCTTAGTTCTTATACAAGTCTTTAAAAGACTAGATTGAATTTAAATCCGGTTCTGGCTATTCCCCACCTTCAGTTCTCTTAATGAAAGCAGGAAATTTCAAGAATTTGACAAGAGTTCTAGTTCAAAAGCTCCATTCTTTTCTTAATCTAACGAAATTCCCTTCCCTTCTTGCTTTGCTTTGACCCAGTGTTAAATAAAGAGTTACCATGGCATGAGAGGAATTCTCTTCCTTCTCTTAATGATAGAACTGAATGTGTTAAAGGTGGATCACACACTGATTGTGGAGAACCTGTGGAGAAATTGGAATTTTCTGGAGAAATCATGTGCTTGCCACAGAGTAATGCCTTGTCTTGTCTCTTATAGTTGGTATGATGAGGTTTCTTATTTTGTTCCTTTCCTGGAGGTGTGTGCTGCAATGGAGCTAAAGGAAGCTAATCCACAGCCATTCCAAGCTGGGATCCTTTGAGTATTCGGGTACTCAAAACAATTAGCATTCTAACTGTCGGGTTTAGCAGGAGAAACTACAGAGCAGGTAATTTCCTTTGTGACTCATTTTGTATTTCTTTCACATTTCTTGTCTTATATGATCTGCTTATGGTGTATCTAAAAATATGATGTCAGCAGATGCTCAGGCAGTATATAGGTTTTGATGTTAACAATTTCCTTCAAAATATAACTGAATTTTACTGCAGAACTAAGAAAAAGTAAAAGAGAGTAGAATTAGCCATATGAGACGTGGTGTAGTATTTTATTGTTATTATTTAAGCATGAATAATAGTGCCTCATAGAAAGGTTTTGTCTTCTGCTAGCAAGTTCTCTTTAGCATTATCTTTGAAACTTAATTTTCTAAAACTGATTATTTCTTCCATATTACTGCCATTCTGCACATCAATATTCTGAGGTTTGGAGTAAAAACAAGCCATATCAATTTTTTCAAACTTGAACAATTATATGCAAAATGTTTGAAGACTGTGAAAACCCCTTTGTAGCAAATTTTGTGTCTCTCCTGCATTTTCAATCTTCAACTCTTTCAAAGGACAGTTCTGAATAAGAAAATTTTTGAGATGCTTCATGTATGCTAGAGGTAAAACATTGAGGGACACTAGAGTATAAATTTTTGTAAGCCATAGGGATTATGTACAAATCAGCGACTTTTGTAATGTCAAAAGAATTTAAAGAACAGGGCAACTATCGAAGGTAATGATCAGCAGATTCAAGTTTTCCAAATAAAGCAATTTATAAAGGTTTGGCATCTTCATATAAAGCTATACCTGCTTCTTCTCCACTATAATTACTGCAACCCAGCATTTTTATTGCCTGCAACTTTAGAAAGTTACGCAGCAGTTGCAGCCACTCATTTTTTGATGTTACATATTCCAAGTTCAAATATATGAACTTTACCAAGGCCTTCACCTCTTCTGGCAACTTCCTTATGAGAGTTAAAAAAGGTAATTTGGTCATAAATATAAAGAATCTTAGATTCAAAACGTTAAGAGAACGCATAATTGAAAGAAGCCATCAATGATCATACTAATTTTGATTCTGTAAAGAAGCAAAGTTAGGAGACAAGGACAATTAGGAATTGCTGATAGACTAATTATGTAGCTAGGCAGGTTACCATAACTAAACTTTGAATGTGCGTACACATTTTCTTCCATACCTGAAAAATTTCAGGCGATGTGCTTAAGACCTTAATTGCATACTTCCATTCATCGGGTTTCTTTTTGTAGGACATGGCTCAACCAATTGTTTTCAGTGCTAGTGGCAGACCAACACTCTCTTGCCGAGGTTTGTACTAGCTCAAGAATATCAGAATGACATCTAAGAGTAGCGCTGCCGACTTTTTCTTGAAATAATCTCCAGGCTTCATTGTGAACCAAACATTTGACCTCAATCTGTCCATTAGCTTCTATTGAACCACAAACATCAAGAAAGCGAGTTGTGAAAACCACCTTGGATGGAATATTTAGGCTTTGAAGAGGGATAGCCAATTTTGTTAAATCAATTTGCTGCCCTAGATCATCCAATAACACATAAAATTCTTTCTGCTTAAAATGTTAAGAGATGTCCAAAGCCTTGTCTTGAAGACTTTTATCCTTCCATGACTCTGCTGACAAAGCTATCCTCTTCCCAATAGCATCTTGAATCTTGTCAAGATTTGGCTCTCTAGACACAACCGCCCACAGGACAATATCAAAATGATGATGCTGCTGCTGATTGCAGAATTTGTTATTGACTTGTTTTAAAAGGGTAGTTTTGCTGACTCCCCGTACCGTACAAGCCAATAATTCGCCTATTCTTTTCTTGATCAGTGGTACATCTCCAAACTGTTAGGAAATTGGTGGATGAAGCAAGACCGCAGCTAAGATGAAATTGTAAGAAAATAAAGAACAAGCACAAAAAATTAGACACAAGAAATTACGTAGTTCGGCTTTTAGCCTACGTCCACGGGCGAAGACAGAAGGAAATATTTTACTAGTGAAAAGGAGTTACAAGTATTGTAGTATTTTAGCTCACTACCCAAAACCCCAATACACCCAAACTCTCAAATCACTATAACAAGAGCTTATAATTTTAAGCTCTCTAAACTCTCTCTCAAAATGCCTTTCACAAATTTTGGATGCACAAATCGAAATGGGAGATCTCCCATTTTATAGCCAAAATTGGCTATTAAAATAATTTTTTTTTTCACTGCCATTGAATGTCAAAGTTCCTACTTCAAGAAATGCTGCTGCTGCTGCCAACTTTCTTCTTCTTTGAACAACATTATGCTGACCATCTAGATGGCTGCTTTATACCATCTAGATGGCCACCTTATTTGACATTTCTCCCACTTGGAGATTAGATTGAGAATCAATCAATCTCCACATCATCCTTTCTGCTTCGCCGTAGTCATGTTGCCTACGTTGCTACTAGGCCACAAGAGGATCTACTCCAGACAAATTTATTAGTATTTATTGGCTTGGTCAAAACATCTGCTAGGTTCTCTTTGGTATGGATTTTCTGTAAATCCACACTTCCATCTTCCACTACTTCTGATCTTGAACTCCTATGTGCTTTGTCACGGAATGAAAAGGATTTCTTGCAATGTGCAAGGCACTCTGACTGTCACAAAACACAAGAATTTTCTGTTGTTTGTGCCCGAGCTCCTCCAATAACCTTTGTATCCAAATAGCTTCTTTGCAAGCTTATGTAGTTGCCATGTACTCTGCTTCTGTTGTAGATAAAGCCACAACGGTCTTTGAAACCAACTTCCATGAAGTGTAAACACATAACCAGTAGTGGATTTCCTTTTATCAAGGTCTCCTGCAAAATCTGAATCCACATAACCCCTGACAGTAAACTCTGATCCTCCATAACATAATGCAACATCTGAGGTTCCTCTGATGTATCTTAGAATCCTCTTTACAGTTATCCAATGCTCACCACCAGGATTCGCCATGTATCGACTTACTGCTCCCACTGCTTGTGCAATGTCCGGTCTTGTACATATCATAGCGAATATCAAACTTCCCACTGCTGATGCATATGGCACTCGAGACATCTCCTTCCTCTCTACTTCATTGCTAGGACACATACTTGAGGATAATTTGAAATTAACAGGAAGTGGGGTAGAAATTGACTTACAATCCTGCATGTTGAGCCGAAGATTTTCTTCAAGTAATTCTTAAAGCCAAATCTTCTCATTTCGTCTCGGTGAATTTGCATCCCAATCTTGTTTCTGGTCCCAAGTCCTTCATTTCAAACTCCCTAGCGTGCCTTTAATTCTTGGACTCGATCTTTGTTGGGGCTACCAACATGTCATCCACGATGAAAATCATTATCTTCAAACCTCTTGTAATATGCACAATGGTCTATTGTATCCAAGGCTCATGAAGTAATCAAAACTCTAATACCAACACCTCGGCGCCTGTTTGAGACCGTATAGGGATTTGTTCAACCTGCAAACCAAGTTCTCCTTTCCTGTTTCTGCAAAACCTTCTGGTTGGAGCATATATATTTCTTCTTCAAGTTCTCCATGAAGAAATGCAGTTTTCACATCTAACTGCTCTAAATGTATGTCAAATGTAGCACACATTGCAAAGACTACTCTGACTGTTGTGAGTCGAACCACCGGTGAAAATATATCGTTGAAGTCAATACCTTCTTTCTGAGCATATCCTTTCACCACCAATCTCGCACGATACCGCTCCACTTGGTCATTGCCATCACGTTTGAACTTGCAAACCCATTTGTTTCCAATGGTTTTTCTTCCACGTGGTAGTGGTATAAGTTCCCATGTCTTATTCTTGTGTAGAGCTTCAATTTCTTCCTGCATTGCTGTCATCCACAAAGCAACATCTGAAATTCATGGAAAGTTGAAGGCTCTCCATCCTCTGTTAGAAGACAGTATGCAACATTGATCTCTGTGACATACTCCGAGTGCCACGTTGGCGGTCGTCTCTCACGAGTTGACCGATGAACTTCTGGAGCCTCGAACTCGACTGGTTCTTGTTCCTCGTTCTCTGGTGCTGCTTCAGAAGAATCTGAATCTTCTGGATTATTTTCCACATATACCGGTATAGTCTCTGACTTTTCTTTTACAGTGCTATCATCCTCATATTTCATTTGCAGTTGATCTTCTATAAAGATAACATCTCTATTGATGACGATCTTGTGGGCAGTGGGGTCCCACAGATGATACCCCATTACTCCATCAGCATACCCTAAGAAGATACATCTTCTAGATTTTGGATCTAGTTTTGTTCTTTCTTGGGCATTGTACATCACGTACACAGGACATCCAAATGCATGTAGGTATGAATAATCACCGGTTTTCCGCATCTCCATCTTGCCGTAGATGGTGACCGATTTACTATATAACAAGCAGTTTTGGTTGCTTCTGCCCAGAATGAATTGGGTAGACCAGCAGTCTTCAACATAGCTCTTATTCTTTCTGTAAGAGTTCTGTTCATCCGCTCCACTCCATTTTGTTGAGGTGTATGCTCGCCTTTGAATACCTTCTTGCTTACATAAAGCAAGAAACTCGCCATCTGTATACTCTCCACCATTATCTATCCTCAAGCACTTGATCTTTTTACCAGATTCAAGTTCCACTCGCGCTTTGTATTCTTTAAATACTGGAAATACATATGACTTTTCTTAATTGGATACACCCAACATCTTCTAGAATCATCAATGAAAGTCACCATGTATTTTGCACCTCCAATGGATATATCCGGTGATTCCTAAACATCAGAATGAATCAAGTCTAGAATGCATTTACTTCGAGCAATAGATCTACTGAATTTTAATCTATGCTGCTTACTTGTAACACAATGCTCGCAAAATGGTAAACTTACCGATTTAAGCCCCGGAAGCAATTTTCGCTCAGAGAGAATCTTCAAACCTTGTTCGGGCCAAGTTTGAGATGCCACATCATCGTTGACTTTTTCTCCATTTGATGCGACGGCCTCCTCGTAGTGTTTCTCCTTTAAGCATGAATAAATTAGCATCGATCTTTTCTCGCTTCATCAATACAAGCGCCTTTAACGATCTTGTAATTCCATTCTCCATGAGTTTTGTATGACTATCCATTTGTCCCAAAGACAAAAGATTTTCTTCAGGCCGTTGACATATCGTAATTGTACGAATTGTACCATCAAACATTTTGATTTTGACTGTACCAATACCAGCGATTTCCAAGGCATGATCATCACCCATATATACAAATCCTCCTGAGATAGGTTCATATGTGTGGAACCATTCTCTCCGAGAGGTCATGTGCCATGTAGCTCCTGTGTCTATAAGCCAGACATCAGATAGTCGTTTTCTGCCTTCTGAAACAGTTGTTGCCTCGCTGTAAAGAATTTCGCCATCATCCGAGGTACTTGCTACACACCCCTGAGCATTTGATGACTCAGGTTCTTTGCCCTCTTTTCTCTTCTGGTTACTCCAATAATCTTTCTTGACGTGCCCTTTCTTGCCACAGTTGTAGCATTTAACATTTTTCTTACTTCTGGATTTTGATCTACCATGATTTTGACTTCCACGCCCGTTGATCTCCTCTCGTCACCGATAAGCGCCATTGCGAACTTGCTTGTCTGTTTTCCTTATTTTTTTCGCCTACTCTCCTCATTTAATACGGAGGCTGCAACATCGTCAAAAACTAGGCCGGATTGTTGTTCGTCAGTTGATGATGATCATACTGGTAGACTTTGAAGTAGAAGCTCTGCACGTTCATTTTCCTCTATATTATGACCCAACATTGTGAGTTGTGAAAATAGAGTCTTCAAGGTGTTGATGTGGTCGGTCACTATTGTAGATTCCGTCATTCGAAGAGTATAGAGTTTCCTCTTCAAGAAGATTTTGTTGTGTAGTGACTTGGCCTCGTACAATTTTGTAAGAGTATCCCATATTTCCTTCGCTGTATTTTTCTCTGCCACACTGGATAATACTCCATCTGCAAGTGCCAAGTGTAGATCAGAAATGGCGTTGCCATCTATCTCATTCCACTTGTCATCAGTTATCTCCATGGGCCTTTCTCCAATTACTGCCGAGCAATTATTTTTCCTCAATACAGCTTTCATCTTCATTTTCCACAACGAAAAATTATTTCTGTTAAATTTCTCAATTTCATACTTTGCCGCCATTTTGTTGATAAATACCGCACATAAACTAGTGTACCACCTTGAATAGTTGTAAGTATGTGTGAGAATGCACACCAGGAAAGTTCAGGAAAGAGGATGGTCCTCTTTAAAACCCGCTCTTATCGTCTTTGTGATAGAACTTTCCTAGACATGTACAAAACCACACATTTGTTTTACTCACACCACTATTCCCGGCTTTGCACCGCAAAATTCTTGGATCGCTCCCACCATATACGTGAATAGTGCCGTGATAATGAATAGTATATCGTGAATAGTGAATAATAGTGCCCTTACGTGAACAAAGACTTCGACTCCAAAAATACAACCAATAGCTGATCGTTAGGAAATTGGTGGATGAAGCAAGATGAAATTGTAAGAAAATAAAGAACAAGCACAAAAATTAGACACAAGAAATTACGTGGTTAGCCTATATTAAATATATTTACTAGTGAAAATGAGTTACAAGTATTGTAGTATTTTAGCTCACTACCCAAAACCCCAATACACCCAAACTCTCAAATCACTATAACAAGAGCTTATAATTTTAAGCTCTCTAAACTCTCTCTCAAAATGCCTTTCACAAATTTTGGATGCACAAATCGAAATGGGAGCTCTCCCCTTTTATAGCCAAAATTGGCTATTAAAATAATTTATTTTTTTTTCACTGCCATTGAATGTCAAAGTTCCTACTTCAAGAAATGCTGCTGCTGCTGCCAACTTTCTTCTTCTTTGAACAACATTATGCTGACCATCTAGATGGCTGCTTTATACCATCTAGATGGCCACCTTATTTGACACAAACTTGATCAAGCATTGATTCTTCACCAACAACTATTTGCTCAACAGCTAATTCAACCGCTACATCTTGTGGTGTCATCTTAGCAACTTCTTTGATTTCTCCTCATTCATTCTTCAAAAGGATCACTTGTTCTGTCAGCATGGCCACCTTTTTTCTGAAGTCGTAGCCTGAAGCCAAGTCTTTGGAACAGAAGCCTCCAAGACAGAGTCTATCAAGTTCTTGATCTCTTACATTTTGCAGATCAACAGCTTTGGTTACACCAGAAGCCAGCCTTTGACCTTATTCATCCGTTATGTTGCTTAATAATTGATTCCAGGTTTCTATTATGTTTACTTAACAGGATAAAAGTGTTGCTTGTATTTGATTCAGTAGATTTTAGATAAAATATAATGAAACATACTTATATGGTTATGTTGTATAGGTAAACATATTATTTTAATTTTAAGTGATATTTTTTTTATGTTGATTTTTGGTAGTTGTGTTTGGTGTTGGAATGTTTCCAAAAACATTTTCCAGGTTCCTTAAATTCTAGCCCTTTAGACTTGTTTAATAGTGGAGAATTCTTGAATATATGTTCTTATTATGAATCCTCATATTTTGTAAGTGAATCAAAACTTCTAGACCTCCATATAACTAGTCTATATATATATATATATTCTTCTGAAGCAATTAATGTTATTTTAATGTCTTTTCACTTACTACTATCTCTTATTTTTGACATGGAAACTATTGATTTATATAATTATATCAGTGGCATTTAGTTAGTATTGAGTCATGTATATGTTGTGCAAATCTTTGTTCTCAATGAAATACATTTGGAAGCTGTAGAAAAACCTTTTGAAACGGAGATGTGGAGATTACTGTTCATTCGGAATCCCATGTTCCTTCAATCCACTAAAGTTTAGATAGTGTTATCATTTTTGACACTCAATTTCCCATGATTTAAACCTGATATATGGGGCCTAAGGAGAGCAATGCTGATGATAAGGGCTAAGAATATATGTGTGCAACGAGAGCCAGTTCACACAATGATTTTGTGGTTTAGAATCAAACGGTAGGCATTAGCCAAGGCAATGTAACATGCACATTGCATTCACATGAGGATTAGGGACACGTTGACAAAGCATTCAGCATCAATATGACCTAAGACCACATAGCAAACACAGTTGGTATTATTGAAGGAACATCAGTTGGTTCTACTTTGAATTTTTTGAGAAAATTATTTCAAATGGGTGGGGAAGAAAATGATCTTCCCATCTTGCTTCGTTAGATCCTTTGTTAGAAAAGGAGTTATTGTCACATGAGATAGCTCTTTTCCTTCTCTCAATGGTTATAGTGGGGGTGTTCAGTTGGATGATACTCTAATTGTGGAGAATCTGCATATAAAAAAGGTTTTCTTGAGAAAGTAAGAGCTCGCTGCATAGTAATTACATGTTATCTCTCTCATTTTTGGCATGATGAGGTTTGTAAGGTTAGTTCTTTTTCTTTCCTGCATATGAGTTAGTGTGTCGTCTAGGAGCTCAAGAAAGCCAATATGAAGCCACTCGAAGCTTGCAACGAATGCAATTCTAACTGAAGGGTTTTTCCAAAAGAATCTGCAGCTTGAGGTATTTCCTTTTGTGCGACTTGTATGACACTTGTTTCACATTGTCCTGGTCATGTTGTGATCTAGTAGAATATTATGATACTAATAAATTGTATGACATTTTTGGCAAGCGCTAGTGTTCATATTATGATACTAATAAATTACTTGAAAGAAGTATTGAATTAAACTATAGAATTCAGATAAATAAAATAGATATTGGTTACAGAACACTGGTGCACTATCTTAACGGTATTATTTGAATGATTCTAAAATTTTCACATAGGAATCATGACCTTACCTTTGGAAATTGGATGCCTGGTTGATTGATTCAGAGTACAGCACCAAGCTGACATATATAAGATCATTTAATCAAGAGTATTTTGCTACCTTATATTGTAGTGTTTATGTCTTTTTTTAAGACTGTTAAATGAAATGTGTACAGAAAAGAATTGTGTTGGCAAAGCCTGAAATAAACAATGAAGAAAAAGGAACAATAAAAAGAAATGAAAACATGGTATCTCACAAGGTGTTATGCCACGTTAATGTGCAGCTTCTGAAGACTTATGCCCTGAACCGTTTGGCTTATAAAGTAATATAAACTTAACTTCCTCTGTCTCAAGTGTTAATTCAATGCTCAAGAGAGCGGTGAACATAAGCCTTGAAAGTAAAGCACACTTGATTGAGCAAAGAGAGCTTTGAGAGAAGATGAAATTTTACTCTATTCAACTTGATATTGTCTCTCTTGTATATTAGTTGTTCTTTAATATCTTTCTTCACATAAGATAGGTAGTAGAAGCATCTGAACTTAAGCATTATTCGTATAGCATGTCAGCATGGGTTACAATCAAACAAACCTTTTTTTTCCTTGTTTCTTTTTCTGGAGGTATAGATGATGATTTGTTACCTCCCCTTTTATATTCAGGGTTTTGAAGTTGTGCTACCAGATAAAAGCAACAATGGAACACACATTAATTCCTGCACTTGATGCTTTGAACAGAAAGGACGTGGAAGGGGCGACAAACTTGTTAAGAAGAGCACTACAGGTACTACTGGCGACGGCAGTGAACATTGTTATCCTGGCCTCAGATGATATTCTTGATCTTTTGCCTCCGGATGATCCTCTTCTTAATAAATGCATCGATCCAATGGATGCTTTGGTCTGCAGTCAAATGGGTGAAATCTAATGAAAAAGCTATATAGAGATAGAAAGCCTTTGGGCTGAGAAAATCAAGACACGATTTGCCATTTAGGCCGAATCCGATGGACTTCTTTTTTATCAGTAGCACATATTTTTTTAATACCAACATTACATAAATCTCACTACTTCGAGATAATCAATCTCCGAAATAGATAGTAACTTTTTTAAGAAAGTCATATTCAGTTAAGCAACTTGCAAGCCTTATTACTAGCAATGCAATTCTTAGAGCATCTCCAAAAAACTTTTTAAATAAAATTCTACTTCTTATTTGAAAAGTCATATCAATATTAAACACTTTAAAAGATACGTTAATTTAGATTTTTCAAATAATATTTGCTTCTCACTCTTCAATATTATCGAATGAGTTTCTCCATCTTCTATTAATATTTTATTATTATTTATTAAAAAGATAAGATTGCAATAATTATTATTTATGTTTTCTTTCAAAAACATAACAGCAATTCAATTTAATAGTGGAAAGATTTGATTAAAATAATGTTAATTTATTCTTATTTGACGAATCTTTTGAAGGAGATTGTATTTTTCTATCCACTTATTTGCCACATCAGTAAACAAATTGATATTTGAAGAATAAAATCTAAAAAGTCTTTTGGAGATGCTCTTAGAACAAAGAATTTTTTTGGTTGAAAATAGGAAACAATATCTACGATTTACCATTTATCCCATATTATTTTTATAATGACCAATAATTTCTAACAACATAATTTACAATATTACTTTTATTTACAAATATACTTTTATTCATATTTATTATAAATTAAATAAATCATATGAATGATAATTTGAATAAAAAATTAAGTATTAAAAGAAAGAAATATATGTTTTGATGTGAATAAAAAATTAATAATAAAATATTTTTCTTGCACTTTTATTTTATAATGAATATATAAAATAAAAAAGTATAAAAATTATTTATTTTTTATTCACATCAAAATATATATTTTTTGTTTTAATACTTAATTTTTATTTTTATTTCTATTCATACATTTATTTAATTTATAATAAATATGAGTAAAAATGTATTTAAAAATAAAGATAATATTAAAAAATTATACTACCAGGTAATTATTGGTTGTAATGAAGTAGTAGGAAAGTAAATAGAATATATTAATAGGAAAAAGTTTTATTAACTGGAAATAGGAAACAGCAGTACAGAAGAATGACAAGTGACACACACGCAACACCGTAGAAAGCTTTTAAATTAAATGAAATAGATAGACAAGATAATCATTAAGCACACGCAGAAATTTTATTCACACTTTTGCGCCTTATTATTGCAGTTCATTCTCCATAAGGTGAGAAACAGGAAGAGAAAGCATTTTGAGTGGCTTGATCCTCCCATTGTAGCTCTTCCCACCATTCTCTGTCTCCCGAAATGACAATTTTACGTCCCTTTGCGCTGCTGGAATTGAGCGGGAGCTTCTTCAACTTTGGGCAAGCCAATATGCCAATTTGCTCCAGGTGTGGAAAGGGCAAGGGATCGCGGTAGATGCGCTTCAAATTACTTGCATTGCTTATTACCAGAAGTTTGAGTTTTGAGAACAAGTTAAACTCTCCCATCATCTCTGAAACTTCACTCAATTTTTCAAATTTTTCAACACTGATTATTTCTTCCATGTCATCACAACCAACTATTTGCAGCCACTTGAGATTTGGAGCAAAAACAAGCCACGTCAAGTCCTTCACATTTGAGCAATTCCATATCTCAACCGAGTGAAGTTTACGCATTTTTTGTACCTCTCCCGCGCAGTCGACATTCCAGTCTTCCAAATTACTTTCCCTGATAAATAACTTCTCAAGATGCTCCATGTTTGCTAGATGTAACAAATTGAGCGGTAGACTGTTGCAGTCTTCGATGGTCAGAGCTCGAGTGATATTCTGCAGCTTTGGGAATTTCAAAAAGTTTTCAACACCACGCGAACCATGTAAGGACAAGGTGATGAGATTTAATTGTTCCAAACAGTGGATTTCCTTCATCAATGATTCAGCATCAGCAGATAGAACGTTGCCTTCTTCCACTATTGGCTGGTAACGTCGACTGCAACGCAGCATCCTGAGTACCTGTAACTTTGAAAAGCTTGATATTAATTGCTGTGGAATTCTAGACAATCTACGTGTATACTCCAAGTTCAAATATCTCAGATTCACCAATGCCTTGAGCTCTTGCGGCAATCCACGTACTTTAGTAGAAGACAGATCAAGATGGTGTAATGAAACCAGACTTGAAATCCCCATAGGAAGTTCAGTCAGGGAACGATTTCTTCTTAGACTCAAAACTCTAAGTGAAGGCAAAGATTGAAAGAAACTCTCAGTGATCTCCTTAATATGATTACTCGCCAGAAGCAATGTTTGCAGACGCGGACAAGTGGGAATTTGTGGTAGACTTTGAATTTTGTTCTTCATCAAGGATATCCTTTTGACCCCTTCCCATTCTTCAATCTTTGGGGCGTCAGTTAATCCAACTCCTGCACGAACCAAAAAGTTCTCCTCCTCCTCCTCTACTTCATTTGCTATCCATAATGCCATGTCGCGGATCATATCGTGCATTTTTACACGATCACCTGCTTCCTCCAATAAGCATGCACGAACGAGAGCACCAAGAACCCCCCACCCGCTGCTGGAATCCACAAATCCTTCACTTTTCCAATACTCTATCAACTCGGTTTTTAGAATTTCAGAGTCTTCGGGAAATAAGCAACAGTACAGGAGACAAGATCGAAGTTCATCTTTCGGCAAACTATCATAGCTGAACTTTAAGCTCGAAAGCACCTTTTTCTCCATACCTTCGAATTTAGAAGCTGATGCGCTTAGGATCTCAATTGCTTCTTTCCATTCTTCAGGGTACACTTTGCTCGCCATGGCATTACCTACTGTTTTGAGTGCTAGCGGCAAACCATGACACTGACGTGCCACATCCTCGGCTAACTTCGGAATGTCGGGATGCTTGTTAAGAACGTATCTCCCGACCACCCCCTCAAATAATTTCCAGGCATGGTCATCTCCCAAACAAAACACTTTGTACCGATTCTTATGGGCTCCCATTTTACCACAAGTACCCTCAAAACGAGTTGTGAAGACTATTCTGGACCCAGAATCTAGTGTCTGAATAGGGACGCCCAATTTTGTTAAATCAATTTCGGACTCCCATATATCATCCAATAACAATACAAACTTCTTATGCTTTAAAGTATTGGTGATGTCTGAAGCCCTTTCTTCAAAACTTTTTCTCTGCCATGAATCTGTTGAGAAGCCTATCCTTTTCCCAATATCCTCTTGAATCTGCTTCATGTTTGGCTCTCTAGATACAACCGACCGGATAACGACATCAAAATGATGCTGTTCATCACCGCAGAATTTGTTATTGACTTGGTTTAACAGAGTAGTTTTGCCGACGCCCCCCATACCATATAAGCCAATAATTCCCTCATTCTTTTTTTGATCAGTGATGCATCTCCAAACTTGGTCAAGTATTGATTCTTGACCAACAATTGTTCGGTCAACAGCTATTGCAACCGCTGCACCTTCTGGTACCCCCTCATAAACTTCTTTCATCGCTTCTCCTTTTTCCCTCAGTTTGATTACTTCTTCCTTCAACTTCTCCACCTTTTTGCCGAAGTCGTAGCTTGACATCAAATCCTTGGAACAGAAGCCTCCAAGACACAATCTGTCAATCTCTTGATCTCTTTCCTGCTGCAGCCCCTCAACTTTAGTTACACTTCGATCCACCCTTTCGAACCAGAGTTTCACCGTGCTCGTCCGTTGGGCACGAGGCTGTGTTTGTTCAGCAAGCCTAACCTTATTCAGCAGATCTAGTTTTTTCGCAATCAAGTTCTCCGTTTCAGTTTGCAAGTCATCGAGATTACCTTTAAGACCCCATATATACTTTGCTTGTCCACCGACGTAAAATAAAATTGGACGAATTGTGTCCGCTGAGAAGAAGGTTGAGATGATGCCACCCATTTTTGTTGAAAGACTTCAAAGGGGAAAAAAATGAAGAAGAGAAACTAACAGTAGAGTATGATGAAAGACTTTTATTATTATCTCCTCAAGTTATAGGTGAGAGATAACATTGTTTTATTATTATTATCTGACTACCCAAATAATTAGCGGCAAAATTATCTTTTCGGTGAAAATCATATTATAGATCCAAAATTCCAATTAATGTGAAGGCCAAATCGGCTTTTGACCAAAATGCTAACACACCCATTATTAATTTTTATTTATGAATGTTAATTATTATCATAAATTTTTTTTGTTTGTTTTGTGGGGGCGGGGGGGTCCAGCCTTTTGACCAAAATGCTAACACAACCAATTGTCATTATTAAGTGTTGATGCCTTGATGGTGAGAGCAGAGGTGTCGGCGAGGGGGTTTAATCAGTATGGATAGGTAAGTGCAGTGTTTTTGCCTTATGATTCATTTGGTATAAAATTTTAAAAAAAAATTATTTAAAAAAATTTTATTAATAAATTTTTTATTAAAAATTTTTACGATTTAATTATTAATGAAAATTTTTATTAAAAATTATAAAATTATTTTAAAAAATAAAAATTTTAAATTATTTAATAAAAATAAAATTATTAAATATCTAAAAGATATTTTAAATATTTTAATATCTTAAAAATTTAATCTCTACTTTTAAAAATTTAAAATTTAAAATTTTATTAGTAGAAATAAAATAATTTATTTAGTTTTAAAAATTTTATTAAAAAATAACTAAGTACAATAAAAAAATTTGAAAATAATTTATAAAATCAAAGAAATATTTATAATCATTTAAATATCATGGAGAGAAGGGAAAAAAAAAACAAAAAAACAAAGTGACAAAGAGATTGAGAATAAAAGCAGAAGGGGAAAGAGGGTTATTTTTTTCTGGGTTACTCGTGTTGGTGGGTAACGACCTTCTCAAAAGTGGAGTCCATAAAGAGGGTTGGTTTTAAATCGTGTGGAGAAAATTATGAATTATGTGTGCTTTAAATTATGTGGTGAAAATTGTGAATTTCGGTCCCAGCATATTCTTCAATTGTTTGTTACAAAAAATATAATGAATTGGACTATTGGCACCCCTTCATTAATCAAATAAAAATCTTATTATATTATAATTATATTTAAAGATAAATATAAATAAAATAAAATTATTTATATTTTCTTTCTTTCCTTAATTTTATTTTACTTGGTGGGTGGAAAGAAAGTATGAATTTGCCTACAGGCTCCTAATGTTCTTGCAGGAATTATTTTTATTATTATTTATTCATTCATTCACCGGAAAGAAAGTATGACTTTGCAATTATTTCAACTAGCTGCAAGACATAAGGTTATGACTTTGCACTATTAAATGTTTAAGGTTTATAACAAGCTACTGCTGTTCATACATCATTAAAGTGAGCTCTTTAGCATTAAAGCTTAATTAAAGCGTTTAATGCTTTATAATTTATTTTAAGTAATATATGTTTAAGTAATAATACACAAACAGATGAGCATGTATAATGAATTAAAAAAAAAAGCACATGAGATATTCGACAAAATGTCTAGCATGTGCTGAACTATATACTAAATAGTAGAATCGACAAAAAAATTCGACAGGACCATTTGTATCCAAAATGGGGTATTTTTAGCTATAAAAATAAAAGAAATGAAGAGCTAACTAAATTATAAATGAGTTCTCTAAAATTAGGCTATTTTCACAAATTTTCTGATATTTTAACCAAAATTTCTCCACTAATTAGTGTAAAAATAAATAAACAATTTCCTAATTTAAGAGAGCAAACTGATGCTAGTAATGTAAGGCACACTTGGCACGTGCTATGTGTTCGATTAATCAAGATGGCTGGCCCCGTGAATTAACTTGCGTATTTTACAGTTTCAATTCCCTATGTCACAGCATTTTACAGTTTCTTTAATTTTCAAGCCGTTTTTGATGGGTTCATCAAAGAAATGGACAGCCATTATATCTTCAATTTCTTCTTCCTTATATTTTTGTTTTATTGTCTTCCAAATCCCTCTTTTCAGGTCAGGTAATTATTTCTGTTTCTTCCATAACTATTTTCTCATTTAATAAAATAATGGTGATTAGTTATCATTATAAGTGAAGTCTTCCCTGAATTTGTAGCCAAGGTTCTTCTATATACTTGAGCCTTTGCAAATGCTATAATGAAAGGCAAAAATATTTCAAACTACAGCAAATTGTTGCAGTTCTATAGCTTCACGCCTTCACCAATCTAAAGAATTCCCGGAAAACTGATTTCCTCTGCCCAGAGGTTGTCGTAAATTTTTTTTTTTTGGAACCCTCATATTCATCATAATTCTTGCAAGAACATTAGGAGCCTTATGCCTAATTATAATCATTTTTTTTTATTTGGAACCTGGGTTCTTGCAGGAAGCTATTTGTCTGTTACAGGAGCCTTACTTGGAGTCGGAGGATGAGCATAATTAGGACACTGCTTCTACTCTGGGGCCTTCCAAGAGAAGCGATCATGTTCAGGTTTGCTTGTGACAAAGCTTCGAGAAAAGCTGTCTATATCGACCCAAATATGCCAATTTTTGTGCTTTGTGCTTTCTTGTCTATTAGAAAAGATTTAAGGAAAATTATTTGTTGTTGTAAAGCCAAGCATATAAAAAATTATCTCTGATTAAAAGTAAAAGATTTATGAGTTGAGGCTGATAAAGAAATGTGATTTCTGGGTGAAGTACAATTGGTGTGCATAGAAGGAATGATGTAGTAGTACAAGCTGAGATTTTAGAATCGCTTCGACTTTAGTGGGAGTTGGCCAGTAGAATATTTGTGTTTCTGTGGTTAGTAGAATATTTGCGTTTCTGTAGCTTGTAAATTTTTTTTGTCTCCTTTTTCTGTAGGATCTTGTTGCCTCTGCTGTTTAAAAGACACTTTATGATTTTAATCCTGTTTCAATACTGAAAATTTGTTATAAATATAGAAATCCCATTGAAAAATTTATTAGAGCATCAATTTCAGTACTGCAAATTAATTTTGACAACATCAAATATCAAGCATGTGACCTCCAATCTTTATTTTGCTACTTTATTTCATTTGAAGTTTTAATTTTATTCAGGGGCCTAAGCAAATTATAATGTAGATTTTAAAACATCCCGAGTTGCTTCTATGTTCCTTCATGCCACTAAAGTTTGGATGGTGTTATCATGTTTGTTACTCAATTTTCCATGATGTAAGCCTGAGGAGAAGAATGTTGATGATAAGGGATAAGAATATGTGAAACGCGAGCTACTTCACACAATGATTTTGTGGCTTAGGATCTAATGGTGGGCAAGGCACGGTAATGTGCACAGTGCATTCTCTTATGGAATTCGGACAAGCTAGCAAAACATTCAGCATCAATATGAAGTAATTGTTTTCCTCTTTCTTCAAAACCCTCACCTCTACATCCTTTTGAATTTTTTTAATTAAACATGTAATCAATCAATTGCAATCAATAAGAGAAGCTTGGCATTCTCATTGAAGCTACTTCCTGGTTACGTTAAGATTCATTTGCTCTATATCACATAAGCAATAATGAATTGAACTTTTTATATAAAAAAAAATCACATAAATATACTTTTGTACCTACAATCTATTCATCATACAATGAATTCAGGTATAAGTAAATTGAAATTTTTTATGTTTTATTATGTGTCTTTTTCTCCTCTTCTCCTCCATGAATCTCTACATTTTCTCCTTAAAAAAATCTAACTCTAGCGCTTTCTAATAATTAAATAATTATTATAATTATAATTATTATTTTATCAGTAAAACTCCTTTTATTATGTCAATGAGTTTGTTTTCTTAGGTAAAAGAATATTTTAGCAAATTATCATAATAATAAGTTTGGGTTTGAAATTAAGCATAAGTTTGGGTTTGAAATTATCAAATAATTTATTTTAGTATTGATTTTTAAATAATGTGCTTTAGAATTAATAACTCGATAGGATGTTTGATATATTGAAATTTGTGAAAATCAATAATCAACTATTTTTCATACATGTTTAGACATTTTAATAAATTACTCATAAATTTGTGTGTACACCGAAATAATAAGTGAATAACAAGAAATGATACATGAAGCTCTTGAGTCCCTTTGTATCCTTGCATTAATTTGAATCAAAGCTCTAATTAAAATCAAAGACCGATATTGAGAATTTATATAAAAAACTTAAGAGTATGATTGAGTTTACATTGAATTATATATATCAAATAATATATTCAAGCACTGATATTTTTTTAAAAAAAGAAACAATGAATCTTTTTGTCAATTGATATTATTGATTGACAATGAATCTTAATAGTGATTGACAAATATTGAGAAAATCACTCTCGGTGATTAATAGTCTTCGTCCTCATCTTTATTTTGATCCTTGTGATAGAGGATGAGTGGTGCGTAAGAGAGGGTTCATCGGTTGCGGAATTTTTGCAAGCCATAATTTTAATGCCATAATCTCATATTTAATTATGCAACATTTGGTTTAGTGCCTTTTGGCTTCTTCAAACTCTATAAATATTAAGTATTTAAAATTTGTTATGCTTGGGTTTTTTGCAAGCCATAATTTTAATGTCATAATCCCATTAGGGCCTAATTTTAATGTCATAATCCTATATTTAATTATGCAACATTTTGTTTAGTACCTTTTAGCTTCTTCAAACTCTATAAACATTAAGTATTTAAGATTTGTGGTATCATTATTTCTCATCTTTTTATATTCTCTATTATCTAATATATTGGTTGATATTAAAAAATAATTACATTATAAAATATTAAAAATAGAAAATAATTATTAGATTACAAAAGATTACATATCTCTTCCTCTTTCTATTTAAATTCAACAATATGTAACCATTAATAATAATAATTAATTATGTTTCAAACATTCATTTATTTTATTAAGCCAACAACTAAACTTTAGCCATTTAAAATACATCAACTAATTAATTTACGATAAAACGCTCCTTCATCTTCCTCACCAACGCTTGATAATTTTAACGCCATAATCCCATATTTAATTATACAACCTTTTATGTCTTTTTGGCTTTCTTAAACTCTATAAACATTAAGCGTTTAAGATTTATTATGTTTGGAGTTTTTTAAGATTTAACCAACATCCTCTTTAGTAAATATTATTGCTTTTTATTTTTTGAATTTTTTTAGATTATATCGCCTACGCATCTTTTCTTCATGAAATTGAATAATAATAAAGATAATTTACCAGGGTTAAGCTAGGATGAGTCTAATATAAAAATAGAGAATTGATTAGGGTGAATATGAATTTTATTGATGAAAAGGTTGTATAAAAAATTCCTTCTCCCATTGTCTTCTCTAATTTTTTTTCCCAATTGTTTCACTTAATGTAGCATGTTTTGTTTTTCATAGAAAAATCTAATACATGCAACAATCAGGAAAAATTTAGTGACAAGGTTTAGACATTTACTCATAAAAGTGTGGATCACATTGAAATGACATTTTATATGATACACGACATACAGAGAGGTGCAATTTAAATACGCAAATTTTATATATAAATACAGATTTATTACAACATACAATCATTGAGTTAAAGCGCAAGCGTGAGTTTGGTTTTGAAATATTCAAATAATTTATTTCATTATCGATCCTTAAATAACATGCTTTGGAATTAATAGTTCGATAGGATGTTTGATATCTTGAAATTTGTGATAATTAATAATCAACTAATTTTCATACATATTTAAAGATTTTAGTAAATTACTCATAAAATTGTGGCATATATTGAAATGACAATCAATCTTAATATTGACTGACAACCAATTTTTATAGTGATTGACACTTAAGACAATCAATTTTGGTCTCCATAATCACTAATGAAGAATTGTAAGCCTGAAATTCCACATGTTGCAATGTTGGACCAATGAGGGAAATGCTTCATTAACATTACATGGAAAATAAATGTTGATTGACTTTCAAATTAGGCCAACATACAAGTAGTCGTCAATTCTATTTTTTTTTCCAATAGCTGATATAGATGGTCAGCTAAGAAAAAAAAAAGTTGATTGAGATAATTTAAAGAATTTAAGCGTAAATTTGGGTTTGAAATTATCAAATAATTTATTCTAGCATTGATTCTTAAATAATGTGCTTTGGAATTAATAACTCGATAGGATGTTTGATATATTGAAATTTGTGAAAATCAATAATCAACTATTTTTCATATATGTTTAGACATTTTAATAAATTACTCATAAATTTGTGGTGTACACCGAAATAATAAGTTAATAACATAGAATTGATATATGAAGCTCTTGAGTCCTTTTGTATCCTTGCATTAATTTGAATCAAAACTCGAATTAAAATCAAAGATTGATGTTGAGAATTTATAAAAATAATTTAAGAGTATGATTGAGTTTACATTGAATTATATATATCAAATAATGTATTCAAGCACTGATATTCTCAAAAAAAAAAAAAACAATCAATCTTTGTGTCAATTGATATTATTGATTGACAATGAATCTTAGTAGTGATTGACAAATATTGAGAAAATCACTCTCAGTGATTAATAGTCTTCGTCCTCGTCTTTATTTTGATCATTGTGATAGAGAATGAGTGGTGCGTAAGAGAGGGTTCATCGCTTGCGGAATTTTCGCGGCAATTCAAGAATCAGGATGGTTGTTGTAGAATTCCACAAGAATTGGCCCGGTCTACACAGCACGTGTATATGTATACATTTTTTATTCACTAGAATCTTGGTGGTTTATTTTTTATTAAAAAAAATTCTAGAATCATGTTAAATTTTAAATATTAAAACAATCTTGCGGGTTTGGGCATGAACATCTCGCCGCTTTTGTTACAACTAGACACAATTGGGCATGGTATTTGGGCAGGCCCAAAGTTAACAAAAATTTGGGTTTTATGTTTTTCGCATTGGGCCCAATCAGAACACTGGGCTGTGTTACACCTTGTTGTAGTAAGACGCACTATTCAATGGAGAAACAACAAATGGCACCGGTCCGGAGAATTTCGACATTGATACAGTCTCCTTCACAGACTGCAAGCTCGGAGGAGGAAATTCTTGATCGAACATTAATGATGTAATAAAGATCTCTTTAGTATTTCTCACTTTTACAACTTAAAAAAAATTATTTATTATATCATTATTGTAGTAGTAATAATAATAGTAATAATTTATAAACTGCATTAATCATCACAAGCCTTTTGGGGAAACTACATAAAGTAATGATATGAATAAAAGTCCGGAGTTGGAGCCAACAAAAGCCAAGGGAAAGATGTGTATAGACTAATTTTAATGAAATCACATTTGTGAACTAGTTTTAGCAGAAAAGCACATCACGCGTATGGCCTAGTGAATACATGATTGTAATAGATCCACATTCTGCGCCAGTATGAGTTTATCCAAAGTATCGCGAAAAACCCCATGATGAATGTGACATATGATGAACCGAAACTCCAACTGAATGACACCATATCAATTGCACATTCATCTTCATCTTCTCCTCGATTGGATTCTATTGCTGGTATTTCCTCCGCATTGTTGCAACTCTTATTAACTGTTGGACCACAAAGATGCAGATTTCCTCCATAACTGCCTTCATTGAATGTGGCAAACTGCTCTTTGTCTGGTATCAGGTTGGACAAGTTGTTGTATGACATCTTGAAAGATAAAAAAATTGAGCTCAGTCTATTAAGGAGGAATTCTACCACTTAATCTGTTGTAAGAAAAGTCTAGGCTCTCTACCACTTTTAATTTGGAATACCTTTTTGGTTTATAAACCGACAAGCAATTATGAGACAAATTCAATAAATGAATTTCTTGAAGTTGTCGTCCGATTTCCAATGAGATTTCTTCAGTCAAATACTTGCATGACAAATCTAGTTTGTATATAATATAAAAGATGTGAAAGTTGAATGAGAATGGAGTATAAGTAGTAGCAGGCCCACGAAGTGATGAACTGCCCCTACTTGGTCCAAAAGTTTCTGATAACATATTTTATTTAGTTGGTGGAAATTATAAATTTGTCTTGTTGGATTAATTGAATACATAGATTTAAGTGTAAATTTTATTTTAAAATCACATATAAATCTCATTCATTTGCAATTTATTAGTCCAGTTGTTTAATTAGATGTCCAAAATCCAATTGAATCTATTAAAATAAGGTCGGTGGTCTAATTTGAAATTTAATCTGATTTAGTCCAAATCTGCAACTTAACATTAGAAATATGAAAATTAAATCTATTATTAAGAAGAAAAATAAAAATATCTACAACCATAAAAATCTCCTCTTAAAACTATATTTTATGAAGACATGTAAGTAGATGTACTAATAAAATTATAAAAGTAATAAACATTTCTTTATCATATTTACTAGGATCTGTTATATTTGAAAGTGGACAAAAGTCACAAAACGAATGAAAAAGTGTACAGGGATAAAACAAATAGATTTTTCTACGCCTCTGCGGCGTAAAATAGTTGCTCTTTAAGAGTTCAAGTCACAAGTGCGTGTATGCAGTAGATTATTAGATTTGTAGTGGGACTGCAAATTAGCAATTATTTATCCCTCCCCAATCGGCACACCCCCTCCCCGGCGGCGCGGCGCGAGTTCGCTGCCATTCCATAATCGTTTAATAATCTGCAAGTATTAGGCCAGTATTTGAAAATCAGTAGGAACAATTTTCTATGAAAATTAAGACAACTTGCAAGGAAAATGTGATATGTGATGGTCACCATAGCTATTTTTATTAGGCTAACAAACATGAGCTGAAAGTTTATTGGATGGATTTGGCCATCGCCTAGGCGACGAAGGCTGATTGCGATGAGCCTAGTAATTTCGCTTGTCGCCAAAAGCAATGTACGTCGTTGCCCGGGTGATGGCACCCATCGCCTATAATCTGGGCAAGGCTTGTGTCTTTGCACTGCTAAAGGTTTAAAAACAATAACAAAGCCACAACCATTCAAACGTCATTAAAGTGAGTTCTTTAGCATTAAAGATCATTTAAAAGCGTTTGATACTTTATAATTTATTTTGTTTGGTATATAAGTTTAGGTAATAATGCACACAAGGATGAGCACATATAATGAGTTGGGGTGGGGGGACATTCGACAAATGCCAAGCGAGTGTTGTGGGACTATCGCACTAAATAGTGTAACTTACAAAAGGGCTAGTCAAGGGCATTTGTATCTAAAATGACTTTTTTTAAAAAAAATTATCACTGTACCACATTTTTTTTTGTCTTTTATTCATCTAACCACTAAAAAAATTTAACATATTTTCTGCACCTTTTTTTTTTTTAAATTTGTATCAACTAGCTACTTTTTAACTAACAACGTTAAATAATTTAAATGAAATAATAATTTTACCCCTAAATAAATTAAAAGATCATTTTATTTTACAAAAACTTTAAAAAATAAGAAAATTATAATTATAAAAATACCCCTAAATTTAATAAAAAATAAATCACAAACAAAAGGTGCTCAACTGATTTTTATTTAATTTACATTTTACAAAATTTTAATAATTATTTTTATTAAAAAATTATAATTTTGCAAAATTTTAATAAAATGACTGAATTTATTTATTAAAAATTATAATTTTGCAAAGTTTTATTAAAATAACTGAATTTATTTATTAAAAAATAAATCCCAAAATTTTGTAATAATTTTATAATTATAATTTTTATTTAGATTTTTATTAAAAATAAAAATTCTAATTTTGGGATTTATTTTTTATTAAACTTAGGGGTATTTTTATCATTATAATTTTCTTATTTTATAAAGTTTTTGTAAAATAAAATGGTCTTTTAATTATTTAGGGATAAAATTGTTATTTTATTTAAATTATTTAACGGTGTTAGTTAAAAAGTGGCTAGTTGATACAAATTTAAAAAAAAATATGGTGTAGAGAACATGTTAAAATTTTTTTGTGGTTGGATGAACATAAAACAAAAAAGAAGTGGTGCAATGATAATTTTTCTATTTTTTTTACTATAAATATAAAAATAAAAGAAATGAAAAACTGTCTAAAATTGAAGATATAATGACTATCGCACACTTGTCACGTGTATGTGTTCGATCAATCAGGATGGCCGGCCCCATGAATTAACTTACATCTTTTACAGTTTCAATTCCCTCCATCACGGCATTTTACAGTTTCCTTAATTTTCAAGCTGTTTTTGATGGGTTCATCAAAGAAGTGGGCAGCCATTATATCTTCAATTTCTTCTTCTTTATATTTTTGTCTCGTTGTCTCCCAAATCCCTCTTTTCAGGTAATTCTTTCTGTTTCTTCCATAGCTATTTTCTCATTTTGTATAATAATGGTGATTATTTCTCATTATAAGTGAAATCTTCCCTGAATTTGTAGCCAAGGTTCTTCTATATCCTTGAGCCTTTGCAAATGCTATAATGAAAGGCAAAAACATTCCAAACTACAGCAAATTGCTGCGGTTCTATAACTTCACCAATCTTACGAATTCCTAGAAAACTGATTTCCTCCGCCTAGAGGTTGTCGTAATATTTTTTTTTCTTTTTTTGAAATCCTCATATTCATCATAATTCCTGCAAGAACATTGGGAGCCTTATGCCTAATTATAATCCTTTGTTTTTTTTGGGAACACCAGGTTCTTGCAGGAAGCTGTTTGTCTGGTGCAGGAGCCTTAATTGGAGCTCGGAGGATGAGCCTAATTAGGACACTTCTTCTGCTCTGGGGCCTTCTAAGAGAAGCAATCATGTTCAGGTTTTCTTGTGACAAAGATTCGAGAAAAGATGTTTATATCTACCCAAATATGCCAATTTTTGTGCTTTGTGCTTTCTTGTCTATTAGAAAAGATTTAAGGAAAATTATTCATTGCTGCAAAGCCAAGCATATAAAAAATTATCTCTGATTAAAAGTAAAAGATGTATGAGTTGAAGCTGATAAATAAATGTGATTTCTAGGTGAAGTACAGTTGGGGTACATAGAAGGAATGATGTAGTAGTACAAGCTGAGATTTTAGAATGGCTTCGAATTTTATGGGAGTTGGCCAGTAGAATATTTGCGTTTCTGTAGCTTGTAACTGCTTTTTGCCTTCTTTTTCTGTAGGATCTTGTTGCCTCTGTTGTTTAAAAGACAATTTATGATTTTAATCCTGTTTCAATACTGAAAATTTGTTGTAAATATAGAAATCCCATTGAAAATTTTATTAGAGCATCAATTTCAGTACGGCAAATTATTTTTGACAACATCAAATATCAAGGATGTGATCTTCAATCTATATTTTGCTACTTTATTTCATTTGAAGTTTTAATTTTATTCAGGGTCCTAAGCAAATTATAATGTAGATTTTAAAACATCCCACGTTGCTTCTATGTTACTTCATGCCCCTAAAGTGTAGATGGTGTTACCATATTATCATGTTTGTCACTCAATTTTCCATGATTTAAGCTTGAGGAGAAGAATGTTGATGATAAGGGATAAGAATGCGTGAAATGTCAGCTACTTCACACAATGATTTTGTGGTTTAGAATCTAATGGTGGGCAAGCCACAGTAATGTGCACATTGCATTCTCTTATGGAATTCGGACAAGCTGGCAAAACATTCAGCATCAATATGAACATTATAACATGATCTCATAGCCCCATACAGCTGACAGAGAGAGAATGATGAGTGATAAAGTTTGAAATTTGCTAGTTTTGGTGGATTTTGGTCGTTGAAGGAACTGAGAGAGAATGATCAATAGAAAGTCTTTTTGATGCTATCATTCACGCTGATATTATGATAAATCTTTATTATGTCCATTGAAAGTTATCATTTCAAGTGGTGGTTATTAGTTGAAAGAAGCTGTTATTGAATTTGAAGACAGAGTCTGTTTCATGTGCATTGAAATTTAGATATTTATGCAGCTTTGTTAGCTTAAATTGGTTGGTTTTTGGTGATGGGGATATTTGATAGAAGTTTGATGGTATCTGTAGGCAGTACACTGGGTTCTCTTAGTTGTTGTAGAAGTCTTCAAAAGACCAGATTGAATTTAATCCAGTTCTGGCTATTCATCTCATCTTCATTTCTTTTACAGACTGATGAAAGCGGGAAATTTCAAGAATTTAACAAGAGTTCTGGTTCAAATGCTACTATATTGAATGGTGATTCGGTTCTTAATCTAACAAAATTGCCTTCCCTTCTTGGTTGGCTCCAATCCTGTGTTAAGTAAGGATTTATTGTCACACGAGAGGAACTCTCTTCCTTCTCTTAATGGTAGAAGTGATCTGTTAAAGTTGGAGCATGCCCTGATTGCGGAGAACCTGTGGAGTTTTTTAGAGAAATTAGGAGCTTGCTACAGCGTAATTCCTTGTCATATCTATCGTATTTGGCATGATGAAGTTTCTTGTTTTGTTCCTTTCCTGCATGTGAGTGAGTATGTGCGATGGGGCTAAAGCAAGCTAAGTCAAAGCCACTTGAAGTTAGGAGTCCTTTGGGGATTCACGTGCTCATGACAAATGGCATTCTAACTGCAGGGTTTAGCAAGAGAGACCGCAGAGTGTGGTAATTTCCTCATGTGACTCATTTTGTATTTATTTCACATTTCTTGCTTTATATGATCTGGTTATGGTGTCATCTGGAGTATGTTGTCAGCAGATGCTCAGGAAGTATTTAGGTTTTTATGTTAGTAATTTCCTTCAAATAGAACTGAATTTTACGGCAGAACCAAGAAAGGTAAAACAGAGCAGACATGGTGCAGTATTTTGTTGTTATTATTTAAGCCTGAGGAATAGTGCCTAACAGACTGAAGTTTTTGTCTTCTAATCTTTGAACTTTATGGTAACATTACAAGTTTTGTCTAGTTAGTTCAAATCTTCAAGAAGTGAATGTAAAGCTTACTTGATTGAGCAAATGGTAAAGGGATGATGAACTTTTGCCCTATCGAACTTGTCATTTTCTTTTTCTTCAATACTAGTGTTTTTTTCTTTATTATTTTTCTTCACATACCAAAAAGAAGTGAAAATTTGAAAGTCTACTCGTAATGCTTTTGAGGCTTACACTCTGTCTTGATAGGAAAAAGAAAGTGGCAACATTACAAATTTACAATGTCTGATATGAAAGACAAGAAAGCATGTTACACACAATTAGATACATAAATTGAAAAGAAAAAAAAAGCTCCTACCATAAATCTATGAAAACTCTATTTCTATAGGATTGAAACAGGTAGAGAAAACTCTTTGCGTGACTCGATCCTCCCATTGTAGCTCGTTCCACCAGTCTTTCTTTCCCTTGACAACAATTTTATGTCCCATTGCTCTACTGGAATTGAGTGGGAGCTTCTTCGGCTTTGGGCATCCAGTTACTTCAATTTCCTTCAGCTGTGGAAAAGGCAAGGGATCCCAATAGATGCTCTTCAAATTTACAAGACCTTTTAGGTATAGAAATTCGAGTTATGGTAGAAAGTTATGCTTTTTCATTATCTCTAAAACTTCATTCAACTTTTCAGGACTGATTATTTCTTCCATATTACCGCAATTCTGTACATTAATATTCTTAGAGGTTTGGAGAAAAACAAGCCACGTCAATTCCTTCAATCTTAAACAATCAGATATGATAACTGTATTTTGTATCTCTCCTGCATTTTCAATCTTCAATTCTTCAAAAGCACAGTTCTAAGTAAGAAAGTTTTTGGGATGCTAGAGGTAAAACAATGACTGACTTTGGAGTATGAATTTTTGTAAGCTCTAGAGATCCTGTACCACTCAGCAACTTTTGGAATGTGAAAAAAATTTTCAAGAGCGGGCCAACTATCCAAGGTAAGTGAGCAGATTCAATTTTTCCAAACAGATCCCTTCCTAAAAGGTTCAACATATTCAAATAAAGCTCTACTTTCTTCTTCTCTACTACAATTTATGCAATCCAGCATTTTGAGTGACTGCAACTTTGGAAAGTTACACAGCAGTTGCAGAAGTTTTTTAGGTACACATATTCCAAGTTCAAATACCTAAGATTTACCAAAGCCTTCATCTCTTCTGGCAAGTCCCCTATGACAGTAAAAGACATCCCAAGATGTTATAGTGAAAGCATAAATTGGTTAAGAGTATATTGAATTCTAGATTCAAAATTTTAAGGGAAGGCATAAATTGAAAGAAGCCATCAGTGATCATACTTATTCTATTTCTGTAATGAAGCAAATTTGCAACGAACGCCATTCTAACTAAAGGGTTTACCCGGAGAAACAGCAGCTTGAGGTAATTTCCTTCTGTGTGACTTGTATGACACTTGTTTCACATTGTCCTGTTCATGGTGTGATCTAGTAGAATATGTTATTGGCATGCGCTTGTGTTCATATTATGATACTAATAAATTACTTGTAAGAAGTACTGAATTTATAACTATAGAATCCAGAGAAATAAAATAGATAAGTTACAAAACACACGGTGCACTATCTTAATAGTATTATTTGAATGATTCTAAAATGTTCACATAGGAATCATGACCTTACCTTTGCAAATTGGATGCCTGGTTGATTGATTCAGAGTACAGCACCAAGCTGACATCTATAAGATCATTTAATCAAGGGTATTTCTCTACCTGCTATTGTAGTGTTTATGTCCTTTTTTAAGTCTGTTAAATGAAATGTGTACGGAAAAGAATTGTGTTGGCAGAGGCCGAAATAAACAATGAAGAAAAAGGAACAATAAAAAGAAATGAAAACGTGGTATCTCACAAGGTGTTATGCCACGTTAATGTGCAGCTTCTGAAGACTTATGCCCTGAACCGTTTGGCTTATAGAGTAATATAAACTTATTTAACTTCCTCTGGCTCAAGTGTTAATTCAATGCTCAAGAGAGCGGTGAACATAAGCCTTGAAAGTAAAGCACACTTGATTGAGCAAAGAGAGCTTTGAGAGAAGATGAAATTTTACTCTATTCAACTTGATGTTGTCTCTATTCATCTTGTATATTAGTTGTTCTTTAATATCTTTCTTCACATAAGATAGGTAGTAGAAGCATCTGAACTTAAGCATTATTTGTATAGCATGTTAGCATGGGTTACCATCAAACAAACCTTTTTTTTTCCTTCTTTCTTTTTCTGGAGGTGTAGATGATGATATGTTACCTCCCCTTTTATATTCAGGGTTTTGAAGTTGTGCTACCAGATAAAAGCAACAATGGAACACACATTAATTCCTGCACTTGATGCTTTGAACAGAAAGGACGTGGAAGGGGCGACAAACTTGTTAAGAAGAGCACTACAGCTACTACTAGCGAGGGCAGTGAACATTGTTATCCTGGCCTCAAATGATATTCTTGATCTTTTGCCTCCGGATGATCCTCTTCTTAATAAATGCATCGATCCAATGGATGCTTTGGTCTGCAGTCAAATGGGTGAAATCTGCTGAAAAAGCTATATAGAGATTGAAGAATATTTTAATTTTTTACTTGCGTTTTGCTAAAACTACTTTCGAAAGTGAGATACAGAGCCTTTGGGCTGAGAAAATCAAGCCACGATTTGCCATTTAGGCCGAATCCGATGGACCTTTTTTTATCAGCAACACAAATTTTTTTAGCACCAACATTACATAAATCTCACTACTTCGAGATAATCAATCTCCAAAATAGATAGTAACTTTTTGAAGAAAGAAGTCCGATTCAGTTAAGCAACTTGAAAGCTTTATTACTAGCAATGCAATTCTTGGAACAAAGAAATTTTTTAGCTGAAAATAGTAAACAATATCTACGATTTATCATTTATTCCATATTATTTTTATAATGACCAATAATTTTTAACAGTATAATTTACAATATTACTTTTATTTACAAATATATTTTTATTATAAATTATTGGCTGTAATAAAAATAATAAGAGTAAATAGAACATATTAATCATAATATGGGAAAATTGACAATCTCCCTTACAGCAGTACAGAAGAGTGACAAGTGACACACACGCAACACCATAGAATGCTTTTAAATTAAATTAAGCTTGAATAAAAAATTAAATATTAAAAAAAGAAATATATATTTTGATGTGAATAAAAAACTAATAATAAAATCTTTTTCTTGCACTTTTTATTTTATAAATTTTTTTTATAATAAATATATAAAATAAAAAAGTATAAAAAATATTTATTTTTTATTCACATCAAAATATATATTTCTTGTTTTAATACTTAATTTTTATTTTTATTTTTATTTCTATTCATATATTTATTTAATTTATAATAAATATGAGTAAAAATATATTTAAAAATAAAGATAATATTAAAAAATTATACTACCAGGTAATTATTGGTTGTAATGAAAGTAGTAGGAAAATAAATAGAATATATTAATAGGAAAAAGTTTTATTAACTGGAAATAGGAAACAGCAGTACAGAAGAATGACAAGTGACACACACGCAACACCGTAGAAAGCTTTGAAATTAAATGAAATAGATAGACAAGATAATCATTGAGCACGCGCAGCAATTTTTATTCACACTTTTGCGCCTTATTGCCCTTTAATATTCATAAGCTATGAAACAGGGAGAGAAAGCATTTTGAGTGGAATTGAGAGGGAGCTTCTTTAGAATCGATTGTTCATGGGAAATGTTTAAAATATTTTAGAACAATGAGAAAGAAACTAAAAGATTTGGTTCCATTTCTAAATTAAGGTTTAATTTTCTTATTAAAATGAGTGTTATAAAAACTTTATATTATTTCCAAATATTTGAATTTGGTAAAATTAAAAAAAAAAAAGATTTAAAAAAATTCGATGGGGATATAGATGCTGAACTCGTTAAGAAATGACGAAATTATGGTTTATTGTCCAAAATCGAAATTGACTGCACGTGAAACACGCTGGTATTGTACGGGGTCCGCGAACGACAAAACGGCAATCGTTGGGGGAACAACATGAGAAAAACGTGTTCAATTCCAGGATGCTCCGCGTGGACACTCGAATTCTCGTACACCGCCACCCCAGCTTGTAGGCTGTTTCGTTCTCCTATATTTTCGCCACGACTTCAAGTTAGTTGGATCGGACCCATCTCCAATTTTGTCATTTTCTGCTTGCCCAGCGGATCAAAAAATTCGCCCTTGTGAAAATTCGCCCAGCGGATCAGATACAGTTAATAGCTCTTCCCACCATTCTTTCTCCCCTTTAATGACAATTTTACGTCCCTTTGCGCTGCTGGAATTGAGAGGGAGCTTCTTCAACTTTGGGCATTTCGATATGTCAATTTCCTTCAGCTGTGGAAAGGGCAAGGGATCGCGGTAGATGCGCTTCAAATTACTTGCATCTCCTAGGTATAGAAATTCGAGTTCTGAGAACAAGTTAAGCTCTCCCATCATCTCTGAAACTTCACTCAATTTTTCAAAATTTTCATCACTGATTATTTCTTCCACGTCATCACAGCCAACTATTCGCAGCCACTTGAGATTTGGAACAAAAACAAGCCACGTCAAGTCCTTCACATTTGAGCAATTCCGTATGAGAACCGAGTGAAGTTTACGCATTTTTTGTACCTCTCCCGCGAAGTCGACATTCCAGTCTTCCAAATTACTTTCCCAGATAAATAACTGCTCTAGATGCTCCATGTTTGCTAGATGCAACAAATTGAGCGGTAGACTGTTGCAGTCTTCGATGGTCAGAGCTTGAGTGATTTTCTGCAGCTTTGGGAATTTCAAAAAGTTTTCAACACCACGCGAACCATGTAAGGACAAGGTGATGAGATTTAATTGTTCCAAACAGTGGATTTCCTTCATCAATGATTCAGCATCATCAGATAGAACGTTGCCTTCTTCCACTATTGGCCGGTGGTTTGAACCGCAACGCAGCATCCTGAGTACCTGTAACTTTGAAAAGCTTGATATTAGCTGCTGTGGAATTTTACTCATTACAAATGTATACTCCAAGTTCAAATATCTCAGATTCACCAATGCTTTGAGCTCTTGCGGCAACCCAGTTATGTGAGTATGAGACAGATTAAGATGGTGTAATGAAACCAAACCTGAAATCCCTACAGGTAGTTCAGTTAGGTAATGATTTTCACTTAGATTCAAAACTCTAAGCGAAGGCAAAGATTGAAAGAAACTATCAGTGATCTTCGCTATACAATTTCCATTCAGAAGCAAAGTCTGGAGATGTGGACAAGTGGGAATTTGTGGTAGACTTTGGATTTCGTTCTCAATCAAGGATATCCTTTTGACCCCTTCCCATTCTTCAATCTTTGGGGCGTCAGTTAATCCAACTCCTGCACGAACCAAAAAGTTCTCCTCCTCCTCCTCTACTTCATTTGCTATCCATAATGCCATGTCGCGGATCATATCGTGCATTTTTACACGATCACCTGCTTCCTCCAATAAGCATGCACGAACGAGAGCACCAAGAACCCCCCACCCGCTGCTGGAATCCACAAATCCTTCACTTTTCCAATACTCTATCAACTCGGTTTTTAGAATTTCAGAGTCTTCGGGAAATAAGCAACAGTACAGGAGACAAGATCGAAGTTCATCTTTCGGCAAACTATCATAGCTGAACTTTAAGCTCGAAAGCACCTTTTTCTCCATACCTTCGAATTTAGAAGCTGATGCGCTTAGGATCTCAATTGCTTCTTTCCATTCTTCAGGGTACACTTTGCTCGCCATGGCATTACCTACTGTTTTGAGTGCTAGCGGCAAACCATGACACTGACGTGCCACATCCTCGGCTAACTTCGGAATGTCGGGATGCTTGTTAAGAACGTATCTCCCGACCACCCCCTCAAATAATTTCCAGGCATGGTCATCTCCCAAACAAAACACTTTGTACCGATTCTTATGGGCTCCCATTTTACCACAAGTACCCTCAAAACGAGTTGTGAAGACTATTCTGGACCCAGAATCTAGTGTCTGAATAGGGACGCCCAATTTTGTTAAATCAATTTCGGACTCCCATATATCATCCAATAACAATACAAACTTCTTATGCTTTAAAGTATTGGTGATGTCTGAAGCCCTTTCTTCAAAACTTTTTCTCTGCCATGAATCTGTTGAGAAGCCTATCCTTTTCCCAATATCCTCTTGAATCTGATTCAAGTTTGGCTCTCTAGATACAACCGACCAGATAACGACATCAAAATCATGCTCCTCACTGCAGAATTTGTTGTTGACTTGTTTTAACAGAGTAGTTTTGCCGATGCCCCCCATACCATATAAGCCAATAATTCCACTATTCTTTTTTTGATCAGTGATGCATCTCCAAACTCGGTCAAGTATTGATTCTTGACCAACAATTGTTCGGTCAATAGCTATTGCAACCGCTGCACCTTCTGGTACCCCCTCATAAACTTCTTTCATTGCTTCTCCTTTTTCCCTCAATTTGATCACTTCTTCCTTCAACTTCTCCACCTTTTTGCCGAAGTCGTAGCTTGAAATCAAGTCCTTGGAACAGAAGCCTCCAAGACACAATCTGTGAATCTCTTGATCTCTTTCTTGTTGCAGCCTCTCAACTTTAGTTACACTTCGATCCGCCCTTTCGAACCAGAGTTTCACCGTGCTCGTCCGTTGGGCACGAGGCTGTTGTTGTTCGGCAAGCCTAACCTTATTCAGTAGATCTAGTTTTTTCGCAATCAAGTTCTCCGTTTCAGTTTGCAAGTCATCGAGATTACCTTTAAGACCCCATATATACTTTGCTTGTCCACCAACGTAAAATAAAATTGGACGAATTGTGTCCGCTGAGAAGAAGGTTGAGATGATGCCACCCATTTTTGTTGAAAGACTTCAAAGGGGAAAAAAATGAAGAAGAGAAACTAACAGTAGGGTATGATGAAAGACTTTTATTATTAAAGTACATAAATGCCATTTTTGTTGATAGCCGTTTTATTTAACATTAATTACGAAAAGATGATATTGTGCACCTATTTACACTAGATTTAATATTTATCAATTTAGTGGTTCAACCACCTTGAATTAAAAAAAAAAATCCAACAGAGGATCCAGATTTGACTTCATTATAACCATTGATTATGTTGAATCAACCATTTTATTATGCATGTCAATACTTGCAATTTTGGACCCCTTGGCTTGTATTTGTATTATCAAAGGTCATCTAAAGGTTGTGGTTGCAAGTTCACCAAAAATATCAGCTAAATGTCCACACATGATCAACCTAGACTTTGCCTATATAGAGGCAAGAGATTTGATAATTCGGGGTGTAGAATTTTAGAGGTGAGTTTCCTAGAGAAATTTAGTGTAAATTTAGAGTGAATTTTATGAAGAAGTGTAGTTAATAAGAAGAGATTTTTTTTTCTCTTCTTCTTTATTTTAATTTTTCTTGTATTATACTTTTACAAATTTATTAAATAAAATGAGTGTTTTGTTTATTAATATGAGTGGCTAATTTTTTAAGCTAAGGCGATGAGTGTGAAATTCAAGGATCTAAATTGTGGATTTAATTACTTTCTCAAATGTATTTTAAGTTTATTGTTTGTAATTTATATTTTCTACCGATTATTTTCATTCCATATTTTATATTTATTTACAAATATAAATTTGCTTGGATGTATACAAATGTTTAGACACAACGTTGACACACGAATATGGTAGTGGAAACATTCCAATATGGCCGTGGCAATTATGTACTTCATCCCCATGTTTATTCATAGAGTGGTTAATATTTGTAGATCTAGATCCCTTGAATTTATGTGGGTGTTTAGACCTAATGTTGACTACTAATATTGTAGTGGGAACACTTCAATAAGGTTGTGGCATAATATGTACTTAATTCTCACATTTATTCATAGAGTGGTTAATTAAGAACTGAATCACATTATATATATATATATATATATATTAGTAGTTTTTAAATTTATACTATTCCTTATTAACTTTTTTTTGCAATTATTTTTATGTAATTATTGACTGCTAGATTTATACTTTAGAGTAATTAACCACTTTAATTTGAGTCCTGCGAATCAGTATCAATTTATAATTATGGAAGAATAAAACCAAAATTTGAAGAATTAGAACTATTGGAAAACGAAGCGTTAAATAGTGATTAAGGTATGAAAAAATGAAACTTCCACAGGCAAAGTAACATTGTCGATGAATAATGTAATTAAGTAGATATGTTTGAAACAGGAAAGCTTATACAAGTTTAGCAATAATGTAATTAACTCCGATAAAACAATTGTTTGCTATAATTAAATAAATCATATTTGTTTGTATATGATGATTAGACTTCAGTGTTATTTGCTTTTATATAAACTTGACCATCATCTTGTAAGTCTAAAAACTTTGATTAACACAGAATTACTTGATTCCATCAAATTAAAGTTTGGGGTATGAGTATAATGCGTTATTCATACATTCTTTGTAAGCACAGAATTAGTTTCAAACTTTGATAAACACAAGATAATTTTGCTTCGTTTAAGGTAATGGCGTACATAGCCCACATGTTGTTCCCGTCTACTTAACATGCCAACGGAAACATGTGTATGTATTCCTGTGGCCAATGATTTTGTTGAAATTTGAAGAAATATTAACCTTGTAGAAGTTGTCTATATTGAGTGACAAAAATTTATTCTAAGGTCGGTCACAAGCATGCTAGGTCAAGTGTCCCTGAACAATTTATTTCGTTTGAGATGAGTAGCTATCTAAAAATGATTAATGTAATAAAATTTCTAGTAATTCATAATTAGTGTATAAAATAGATACACTGGTTGATACATGGTCGCCATACTTTTGCATAACAAAAGTGCAATACATTGCTTATTTAACAGTCATAGAGGAAAGAATCACAATAGAGCACCATCCAAACAGATGGGTGATTGCTTGTGTTTACAATATCTTATTGGTTTCTGGGCAAATTGTTGATGTCCAAGTCCTTTATCTGGTCGATCTAAATGGTTATCACGGGCCTGCACACAGACGAATTGTCAATATTATGTAGTAGTAATATTTAGTAGATAGCACCAAAACATTACAAGAGAGTGTCATCACTGGTAGTTGATGTCAGCCTCTTCAGAACAGTTGCCAAAGTAAGTTAATTGTGTCCACTATAATCAGGAATAAGTTGGTATAAGTTTTGTGAAATACTGTATTGAACTGGATAAGCCTAATGCCAATCGAATAGAAAGAATGTAAAGAAAAAATGTACCTCTAGGTTATATGTAGTAGAGGGGTGTGAACAGGTGTGTCTGGCTAAACTGTTTTGAACATGATGTCATTGCTGGCCTTGCCTGAAACAGGTTTGAGATCTGAAGTCATTGGTAGAAGCAAATTGTCACTTGCTTGCCACTTCCAAGCACTGTCTTTGGCTAATTTCATCATGCCTGGTGCATAAGTTGACATATAATATTCTGCGGACATCACAGTCTTCAATGTTTTAACGAATGTATTGTGTTGCCCTGCAAGCATAAGGACATAGAATCCCAGAGATCTACCACATTCCACAACCGCATGTCATCATTTGTTCCATGTTTAACTCATTGCATGATGAAATGCTATTAGTGACTTTGACAAGATATTAGATTTAAGCAATTAACAAGATAATAGTATTGTTCGATATCACATAATTAATACCAAATATTCAGAATTGCAACAAAAAATGAGCTCAAACATACAAGATAAAATTGCATAGATTGCTTAACCATACAGTTATCAAACATATTAAAACTAAAGAGAAAAAATGAAAAATCACTGATGGTATTAAATCAGATTGTCCTTATGCAGAATATTCAAAATAAAAGTTCTTTTGAGATCAAGAATCTGTGCGGAAAAGAGCAACAAAACGAAGCTATTAACACCGAATAACATCATAGCAAAGCAAATATAAAAAAAATATTTCTTATTCAGGGTAAGTGATTAAAAATTAAGATCAAAACAAGTAAACATATTATATTCTACTCTTGAATAGGCCAAAGTCCACTACCTTACATGCCTAAAGAATTTAATACTCGGGCTAACTACCAAAACATAGCGGATAGTGCAAACCTGCAACTTTGGCACTATAGTAGCTCCTCCAATGAACTCCACTGCATATATCTCGTCCATTTTCAACCCCGAATGCTTAAGTTCATAGAGCTCTTTGAACTTTTGACAGGTAATGCTGCTCCTAAAAGACAAAACAAACCCCAGATATGCATATGAATGTATTTGGGTTTACTATCCGTGTGCAACAAAACAAAATTTTCACCAAAACTAATAAATAAATTTTATATATACCAGCAGCGTGAATCAACATAAAAGGAGAATAAGCCAATATAACTGATTAGAGTATATATATATGTGTGTATAGAATAGTTTACCAAATGAAAGTACCACTAGTAAATTTGAAAAAAGAAAAAAAGGAAAAAGAAATCTCATGCAAGAATTGGAATCCAAAACGTAACGGCCCAGTCAGTCTGGAGTAATTTTATTGACTCTATTTTTCATCAGAAGATGTCTTATAGTGCTATATTAAAGAACAAAGCACTTGTAAGAGAATATGCATCCCTCACACAATAAACTCTACTTGTCATGTTCTACAGTTCCTCACTCATTTAAAGAACACATTAATTTTGTTAATAAACTTAAAACGCACCTCAAACAGTAAAATCTGAACTTGAACTCCACCTATCTGAAGTCCCTATCATCGTGGAGAGATTTAACTGATATTGGTTCTATTGTGTTCGCACAAAGAATTGCTTTTGTATATTCAACTCTTATTGCATCCTTATATTCCCAAATTATTTAGTCAGGGAGTACAAATACTTACAAATAGCTTATGAATCCCTAATGGCTATAAGATTCTATTGTTCTAACTATGTTACCATCGGCTTCTAAAGCTTGATTGCAGCCCAGCTCTTTAAATCGCTAGCTTTCTGTTTGTGAGCCCCCGCCTCATTGCTGTAATGAAATTACCGAACCATTGTTACCAATCTCACTTTCTCTGATTCTCATAAACAAACACAGTGTTCTTGCAAGCTAATTACGAGTTTTAAATCTTTTCAAAATAAAAAAATTGCGAGTTTTAATAAGGAGTTACCTACTGCATCGGGTGATTCGATCGGCACAAGACCAAATCAAAGTGACGCGAGATTAGGGGTGGGCACGGTTCGGTTCGGTTTGAAATTAAGTAGAACCGATTTAAATCGGTTATTTTATAAAAAGAACCGAATAAGAACCGAACTCAAACGGTTCTTTTCGGATCGGTTCGGTTTTTTTTTACTTATTTATTTTTGAATTTTTTTAAATTTTAAATGTAATAATTTTTTTCAACAATTAATTTATCCTAATTTTATTACAAATATTAACAATAAATACAAAGTATTCAAAACACATTTTATCACTAATATCTTACTAACTATTAATAAGATACTCCCAAAATATGAAATATTAAAATTTCAAAATACATAACCAAACTCCAATACTCCATCTATATAAACATAATCATAATGTTATAAAGAGAAATAACACATGTTTGATTTGAATAAAATCAAAAAATAATTCGGTTTTTCGGTTCAGCTAAGTGAACCGAATACCGAACCGACATTTCGGTTTTTTTTACAAACGGTATATTCGGTTTTTTAAAAAAATAAAAACCGAACCGAATTAGAAAAAACCGTCGGTTCGGTTCGGTTTTTTTAACACTGCAGTTTTTTTGCCCACCCCTACGCGAGATCGACGCTAATTTGATATATGCCTAAACTTTTAGCACCGTAACTTTCGATTGCATCTACTGTGACGATTATAATTTCACCGTCAATTCCCTACAAGTGAGAGGCCATATTCATTTATGAATCATCGGGAAATTTTAATTCCCAAAAAAAAATGCGATCCTCTAATTCTAATTTTATGTCTTAATTGCTGTCGCGAGATCAGTTTTCAGATGGAATTAGTGAAACCCTAATCAGGACTAAGAAATTTTAGGAACCCACGCTTGCTGAACTGCTATTAAATTAATATACAACCGTTTATCGATCAATTATCCAATAATTAATTTCAGCCACTGGATTGAACAGAGAAGCACCCAAGAACTTTGTTAAATACCAATATATATATATATATATATATATATATATATATATATGGTACAATACCTCAGTTGCAACATTATTGGACCTTACCTCTGTGGCGCAAAATATTTATTTTTTAAGAGTTAGTGTATATTCGGTCAAATTTATTTATTTAATCTTATAACCTTTTTTTAAACTTAATATTTTTTATATAATTTGAGTAAAATTCTTAGAAAATTAAATAAGTTATTTTATCTATACTAGTAAAAGTTTAAATTTTAAGTTTTTTGAAGTAGAGGTTAAGTTTTTTTAAATATTATATTGTCTAAAATATGCTTTATATATTTCACAATTTTATTTTATTCATTTCATAACATAACTTTAAGAAATTTACCTATTAAAGTAATTTTATAAATTTTAATAAAAATTCTCATTGATAACCAAACCATTATTTTTTAGTAAAAGCTCTACTTAAAAGGTTATACCAAACATAATCGAAGAAAGTTAAAGGTTGGTGCTCTGAATAATGGTGAGGATATTGGTAAAATATGGAATAAAAGTATATTTTTGCTAAATTGCTCAGGTTCTGATTGAGATTGGATAATTATATATTTTTATATTTGGTAAACGCTACTTGCTGTTATTTGAAAGCTAAATTAATTTGTTCCACCACTTTTATTTTGAAAAACTTATAATTCTTTACTATTTTTTTCAAATTATTATTTACAAGTCATATTACTATATATTATTAATTTTTATTTTGTAATTACTGTATTTTTTCACAACAACTACATTATCTAAATACTAAATAGGGCCTTAGTGACAATAGATTGGATGTACTTTGGAGTAAATTTCTGCACTTATCTCAGTAAATTTATGAAATATATTGTAAACATACGTACATAGACATAAGATAATAATAGTTCTAGTAACATTATAAAAAAAGAGTATACAACTCATATTTTTAGCTTGGGGATATATCAACTAGCTGCAAGACTTGTGACTTTGCACTGTTAAAGGTTTAAAGACTATAGCAAGCTTTTTAAAGTTGACAGTTTTACAGCGTTTTACAGTTTCTATAATTTTAAAGCCGTTTATAATGGGTTCATCAAAGAAATGGGCAGCGATGCGGTACTTGCATTTTAAAATTTATTTTGAACACCAGTTAATAATTTCAAAATATTAATTTTTATGTAGAAATATTTTTCGACTTCCTATATTGTTCTCATTACCCATTTCTTTAATTACCTTATTTCCTCTTTACATCCAATAAAATATTCATCAACACAAACAAAATATTTGAACTTTTTTTCATTTTTATCAACTTTTATTTTGCTTTCATAATATGGTTTGACATATGTTTGTTCTTCTCTTCAATGTCGCAATTCAATTTTGTTTTTCAAATCCATGAAAGCATGCAGATTAGATAAGAGTGAAGATCAGAAAGCAAATTTAAAACAAATTTTATCCTTTGATTTCTTTCGTTTTTCATATGTTGTAGTGGTGCAATTTATTGTTCTTCCTCTACCTCTGTTTTTAATTCCTTTTGTTACAAAAGATGGAACGTGTTACATGATGTTTTCCTAGCAATTCTATTAATAAAAAAAAATAAAAAGGTTTAGTCCATAAGTATAGATAGCGTTTTCATGTGAACTTTCATTCATTTCTTCATTGTTGATCTAGTTTATTGTAGATAAAAATAAGACGTTGGATATAAATTTATTGAACTATATTTTATTAAATTGTCCTCAATAGTAAATTACATTGAGGTTAATTTAGTGATATAAAGAACTATTAAAATGTGAGTGTCTGTTATAGTCTTACAGACACAAATTATTGCAATAGGGAATCAAACAAAATAAAAAGAATAAGTGATAAATGGGTTAATTTGAGGAATCTAAGCTTTAATAAATATATTTTTGGTACTTTGAGGGACTAGATATCTCCCAATACAACTACTCAATCTCTAAACAAAATATTTTAGTCTACTATTATTGACATTGATGCTAGTTTAAATACTATCTTACAGAAGTTGGACCTAAAGATTAAAAGCATAATAAAACCCATGTTCATTAGAATTATGTAAACACAACAACTACTTTTATTTAATCAAAATGAACTATGATAACAACTCAAAGAGATAAAGATAACTTAAGAATAAAATTATATAATTTTTTTTAAAGACCACATCAATGTCCAAAATAAATTTTAGAGAGCCAATAGCCCTACCCTATCTTCAATTTCTTCTTCTTTATATTTTTGTCTCATTGCTTTTCAAACTCTTTTTCCGATAATTCTTTGTTATTGACTTACTTCCATAATTATTTTCACATTTATATATCTACCCAACTATGCCAATTTTTGTGCTTTCTTGTCTATTAGAAAAGATTTAAGGAAAATTATTCGTTGTTGTAAAGCCAAGCATATCAAAAAGTATTTGTGATCTAAAGTAAAAGATGTATGAGTTGAGGCGGATGAAGAAATGTGATTTCTGTGAGAAATTCGGTTGGGTAACAAACAAGGAATGATGTATTAGTATAAACTAAGATTTGGCTAGTAGAATATTTGGGTTTTTGCAGGTTGTAACAATTTTTTGCTTTCTTTTTCTGTAAACCCTTTTTTTGTAGGATTTTTGTTGCCTCTGCTAATTAAATGACACATTATGATTTTATCCTGTTTCACTTCTGAAGATTTGTGGTAAATATAGAAATCCCTGTGACAATTTTATTAGAGCATCAATTTCAGTACTGCAAATTGTTTTTGATAGCATCAAATATCAAGCATGTGACCTCCAATCTACACTTTGCTGCTTGATCTCATTTGAAGTTTCAATCTTGTTCAGGGACCTAAGCAAATTATACTGTAGATTTGAAACATCCGATATTGCTTCTGTTCCTTCATGCCACTAAATTTTAGATTCTGTTATCATGTTTTAACTCAATTTTCCAATGATTTAAACTTGAGAATATGGGAGACGAATGCTGATGATAACTGCTAAGGAAGTGTGAAACGTGAACTACTTTACACAGATTTTGTGGTTCAAAATTAAATGGTAGGCGAACAAATGTAATGTGAACATTGCATTCACATCTGGAATTGGGACAAGCTGCCAAAATATCCAGCATCAATATGAACATTGTTAAAAGAGCATATCTCCACATCTTCACCGTCCGTTATTTAGCCCACTGCAGTAACAATCTCGCCATCATCTCCTCACCATCTTGAAAGAGCATATCTCCACATCTCATCGCCGTCATCTTTGTCTTCACCGGGCATCTTCACGATGATGATGATGATGTCGACACTGTTGATCATGATTCATGATGCCACCACCAATTCCGATTTGTTGTTGCTATTGTGATGATGATGATGATGATTTTGATTATTACTGTTATTTTTTTAAATGGATTATTATTATTATTATTAACAATAAAAAGCATTATAATTAATTAATATATTAACAATAATTAATAATAATTTTTTAGTTGAATTGTTAATAATAGTAATTAACAATATTTATTAGTAATAATTAATTTTTTAATGATAATAATAATTACAATAGTTAAAATACATAATAATAATTATGATAATAATTAATTAAAGATTTTATAGTAATTTATTACAATTTAATTCATTACGATTTTGATTCTAAGACAAAGTAAACACATCAATGGTAATATAATTCATTCTAATTACGATTCCTATAGTTCAAGAAAATAACTTATTATGGTTCCAATTCTTCATTTCGATTTTAGCTCATTATGATTCTAACTCATTCTAATTCCAACTTATTTCGATTCATGTTGAGTAAACGTACTTTCGTTTCTTCTTCCTCTCTCTCACTCTCTTTGTGTGATGAGTCTGATGATGGCTTCAATTATTGATAAAGGTTGCTAATGAAGAGAAAATGATAGTGGAGAGGGATGGATTCAAAGGGAATTTATCCTTATTTTGTTAATTCTTTTATCATGAAAGTATTAATTATTCTAAGATGGTATTATAAAGAAGATGAATGGTCATATCCTTGAAAATTTTGTTGATAATGAGTGATGGAAGATGAGATACCATAATTCCTCAAGAGAGGGAAGCATTTTTTAGTATTAATTTAAGGATGTTTTTGTCTTTTTATTAATATTAGTGTGTTATGATGATTAATATATTGTGATTGTAAATAGAAACTCTTTTTAATACTTACAAAAAAAAACAGTAAATGAAAAAGATTGTAAGGAGATAAATTGAATTTTAATAGTGTAGGTAAGTAGAAAATTTTATAATTCTTATAAATAAATTATAAATAAAATAGAGTACAAGGGGCTGAACAACAATTTACGGTAAACTGAGTCACAAAAGACAAAAGCTTTTGGAACGTACGACAGTGGCAACACAGGCGGATCAAATGAATGACCAAAACTCCTTTTTATTTGATAAAATTGATTATTATCCAGAAATAATATGTCAACCAGTTAGATACACTTTTTAGAATATAATTTAATTTGTATATAATATAAAAGATCTGAAAGTTGAATAAGAATGGACTATAACTGCCCCACTTGTACCCAAAGTTTCAGATAACATATTTTATTTAGTTAGTTGAACTTGCAGATTTGTCTTGTTGGATTAGTTAAATACATAAATTCAAGTTAAACTTTTATTCTAAAATCACATACAAATCTCATTCATTTGCAATTTATCAGTCCGGTTGCTTAATTAGATGCCCAAAATCCAGTTGAATCTATTAAAATAAGGTCTAAGATCTAATTTGAAATTTAATTTGATTTAATCCAAATGTGTAACCTAGCATTAAAAAGGTCAAAATTAAATTTATTATTAAAAATAAAAAAAAATAAAATATTTGCAACCATATATTGCTCTTCAAATTTTACAATTTGATGATCTTATTTTAACTGTATTTTTTGAAGAGAAGTAAATGGATATACTAATAAGATATAAAAATAATAAAGTAAGAGCATGAACTTTTTTCTTCGGTTATTTATAAATTTTACTCTACTAATATGATTTTCTAGATACACCAATGAGTCTACAATATTGAATTTCAAAAAACATAATAAGATCCATAATTAAGGTTGGGAGAATTCTCTGTGCTTTTAAATCATGTGGAGAAAAGTGTGAATTCTGTGTGCTTTAAATCATGTGGAGCAAATTGTGAATTTTGGCCGAAACATATTCTTCAATTGAGAAAATAGTGTCCTCAGAAAAGAAAAATTGAGAAAATAGTGGGTCGGTGTTTACTTCAACGTAAATGTCATATTATTACAAGATGATATTTATTTACTTATTTGAGGTTGAGAAATTCTTTATGAGATATGGGTTGGATGGAAATTGAAATAAACATTTCTTTATCACATGATCAGGACACTCATTTTATTTAAAATCGAGGAATTTGGTGAACAAGGCATCAAATTTATTAAAATCTTTTTTTTTTTTTGTTTCTCTCTAGAATTTGGAAGTGGACAAAACAAATGAAAAGTGTGCGGGGACAAAACAAATAGATTTTTCTGTTCCTCTGGGGCGTAGAATAGTTAATTTTTGGGTAATTTTTAAAAACCTCCCCTGAGGTTTGGACTTGTTGCAAGTAGATGGCGAGAATCTGTTTATTTGTAAACAACCCCCTACGTTTTTGCTCCGTTTGGTTGCCGTTTGGGTAGTTGTGGGCATTGTTGACATTTCGCAATAAAACAAATCTTTTGCAACTTCCGTTGCCTTGAGAACAGTAGCTAGTCATTTCAGTTACTGATGTTCTGACACAAATAAAAACCAAACTTGCAAAAAGAAGTTTGGTTTCGTTTCAAACAATGCATCTCTTTGCTATCATTTTTTTTAATAATCTGAAAAACTAAAAACAAAAAACGAAAGCAAAAACAAATATGACCACCACCATTATCATATAAAACTCTGAATACAAAGACGATTTCTGATCATCACAGAGGATTACCGAATTGATGAGCAGCAGCTTACAGTGGCAACGAGCAGCAGCTTACAGTGGCAACGAGCAGCAGCACAAACCACAAGCACAAACCACAAGCACGAACCACTAGTCCACGATGTATCGCAGTGAGTTTCGCCGGCGACCCACAAGCACAAACATCTATATCGAAGCAAATCAGAGGTGAGTTGTTTGAAAACAAACTCTTATCTACTTTTTATTTGTAGATAACTCAAAAAGATATTGTGATTTATATACATGGCTTAGGTAAAATCAGAATTGAAATTAGAAAAATTTGGCTCAGTAATGGCAGTAAAACAAGGCAAAATTTGTTTGATCTATATATAACATTTGCTGCATATGGTCGTGGACTTACAATGGTTAAGCCTTAGAGTTTACAGCTTATAGGAGAATTGGTTTTTGGTTTAATATTAGTGGAAGGAATAATAAGAATCAAGCTATTTGACACCGGACACTTGATTAATGTAAGAAATTCTACTCAAAACTGAACAGTCTGCAGTTAACTGATCATAACTTACTGTAGATAGCTCCAAATTTAGATTAGTAAAATTCATTGGAAAGCTAACAGAAATATATTTCCAATGATGTATGGCTCAAAAATTAATTCGATCTCATGAAGTACAGTTTAATTCCCAAAGATGCCCCTTCTGCACAGAAATTCTGCTCACTTGATTAATGTAAGAAATTCTACTCAAAACTGAACAGTCTGCAGTTAACTGATCATAACTTACTGTAGATAGCTCCAAATTTAGATTAGTAAAATTCATTGGAAAGATAACAGAAATATATTTCCAATGATTTATGGCAAAAAAATTAATTTGATCTCATGCAGTACAGTTTAATTCCCAAAGATGCCCCTTCTGCACAGAAATTCTGCTCACTTGATTAATGTAAGAACTTGAACTGCACTTGGTATAACTTGAATACCAAATATTTCTACTTATCTGTAATTTTTACCTATCACTGTTTTTGTTGTCAAACGATGGAATTTTTACCTATCTGCTATCATTGTCTCTAATGCATGTGTTGATGACCATTTGCAGTTGTGTTTTCTTTGATGTTGAAGCTGTAGTTGATGGCTCAGTAATTGAGATTGGTAGTGTTCTACCTGATAAGTACACCCTAACTAAGTTGTGGGCAGACATCATTGACATATGTTGGGATACACCTATCAGGTATGCATCTATAAGGGAGTACAAAGTGATGCTCCCTTGGTCTTCTGAGTACCAGAACCTGTTTAATGATAACGACATGCAAGATGCATTTCAAAAGTTGAGGGAAAAAGAATATCGTTGGGCTAGGTTTATTGTGAATACTTCTATTGGTCTAAAACCAGCTTATAAATCATCTGAACATCCAATCAGCAGCAATGATAATTCCATAGATTTTTACACTCCTGCAAATCAAGTTTCTGTTAACTTAAACCTTGAACCTGACATGGATTGGTCTGGTTTTGCTGATGAAGAAATCTTGGCCAAATTTTCTGCTCTTAATTCAAATATGCATCCTGAAAATTCAATATCAGTGCTGGAGAATGAGATTTCACCTTCAAGTACTGATGATACAGAAAATGTAGCAAAGTATCTTGGTAATGTAGTACCGGAACCTAGTGATGATGAGAGTGATGGGTCAGGTGATGATGAAAGCGACCATGGTCTTGATGATTACCAATCTGGTGATGAAAGTGGCGAAGAATCTGATAATGAAAATGATGAGGCTGCTTGGGCGAGATACGAAACAAGCTCTGGTGGATTCGAATTCACTGGTGATGGAGAGAACATAATTCTTAGGCCTGGACAGTTATTCATAGATGTGTATGAGTTTAGGAAAGTGATAAGGGTTTTTGCAATTAGAAATGGGTTTAGGCTTAAGAGGATTAAGAATGAGAAGGCAAGGGTGACTGCAAGGTGTGCAAAACCAGGATGTACTTGGAGAATTCATGCAAGTCCTAACTGGAATAGTAACTCATTTCAGTTGAAGACCTACTGTCCTGAGCATACATGTGCAAGAGATGATGTTGATAACCGTGAAGCAAGTGCAGCTTGGATTGCAGCCCAGTACTTGCATGTATTCAAAGCAACTCCTGATATTAGTGTGAAGGTGATTGCTGCTGATATGTTTAAAAAATATGGGATTGAATGTAGTGTGCACAGGCTGTACAGAGCTAAAAACAAGGCAATGGAGCTGCTGGGACAGGACCATAAGAAGAGTTACAGCAAACTCTTTCGATATATGCATGCTCTATTGGAAACCAATCCTGGATCTACTGTCTCTTTAGAAAGGGATTGGCTTGGTGGTGCTGCAAATCCAGTTTTTAAAAGGTTCTTCATGTTCATTGATGGTAGTAGACGAGGTTTTTTCGATGGATGTAGACAATTTGTAGGAGTCGATGGCTGTCACCTCAAAGGTCCTTACAAAGGAGTATTATTAACTGCTGTCAGCATTGGTGCTAATTTTGGGATATACCCCCTTGCAATGTGCATTGTCGAAAATGAAAATACTAACTCTTGGGTGTATTTTATGGAAAAATTATATGAGCAAATCAGGTGTAATCAAGGAGAAGGGTTGTGTTTTATGAGTGACAGGCAGAAAGGGATTCTTAATGCACTTGAACAAGTTTTCCCACTTGCATTAAAGAGGTACTGCTGCAGGCATATCTATGCCAACTTCAAAACGAAGTTTCCTGGTTTATTATTGAAGAAGACATTCTGGAGGGCTTGTAGAAGCCCAAATTGTACTGAGTTCAGTGAGCAAATGGAGAAGTTGAAAGCAATTAGTAGTGCCGGCCATAAGTGGCTAATGGAGATACCTATCCAGCATTGGGCCAAGCATACATTCCTACCCTTCACAAAATGCACACATGTGACTAATAACATGACCGAATCTTTCAATAATTGGATTAATGGCTACAGAACGATGCATGTTGTGAGGATGTTAGAAGAAATAAGGAGGAAGATTATGAGGTTGATTCATACAAGGCATGAAGCTGCTAAAAAATGGAATGAGGAGCTGCCACCATTGGTGAGGAGAAAAATTGTTGAGACAAGGATGGAGGCAAGAGGGCTGTCTGTTATTTTTGGGCATGAAAACACATTTGAAGTATTGGAAGATGCATCTAAAGCATTTGTTGTTGACATTGGTAATAAGAAGTGCGATTGTGGGGAGTGGCAAATCTCGGGGCTACCTTGTAAACACGCGATATGTTCTATTGATGCGAAAAGGTTGAAAGTTGAGGATTATGTGCACAATTACTTGAAGAAGACTGCTTTTTTAGGCACTTACCAGCACCAATTCAAGCCTATGCCAGATGAGACTAAATGGCCATTGGTGCTGACTGACAATCTACAGCCACCACTTGTAACCAAATCTGCTGGGAGGCCACAGAACAAGAGAAAGAGGGAGGCTAATGAACCTGTTGCATTCAAGAGAAGTCATAAGGTGCTCCATGCAACCACCTAAAAGGACCTGCCAAAGTGAAAAGCAATCAAACAAAAAGGTTAGTCAAATTTAAGCTATTTACTAATGATTTCTTATATAATTGCAATATAAAATATCTAATTTTTTGTCATTGTCTGATTCAGAGGAAGAATGGAGAAGGAAGCTTAAGGCCCCAACAAACTGCGACTGAAGTGGCTACATCACAGTCCACTGTCTTTGACAATGGTGAACTCGGTTTCCTTTATATTTTGGTTTCACTTTTTAATTTGATTACTTAACTACTTTTATAATTAATATTAACTCTTTATGTTTGTTCTTATAATCATTTAGGACAACTCACTCAAGAATGAAACTGAAACAGTTAGAGCATCCAGCATATGGCAGATCAATTAATGGTGTAATGATAAAGGAAGGCAAACTTACCTAATCCCGTTAACTAATTCTTTTGAGGGATTAGATGATACAACACCTTTTGGAAAGGCAAGGCTTTTGAGATGGTGTATCATCTTTTACTCAAGCTAACTATAGGTTTGAGACTTTTGTTTTTTGTTTTTTTTTTTTCTATATTATTAATCCATTGTCTTTATGTAATCATGCCAAATACAAGTAGCTTGGTGTGCTTGCTGGGTTATCAATTGTAAAAAATGGAAAAAATGAATGTATTTCTTGCATGTTGTGTGAAGGTTGTATAGAGTAGCCAGAACTGATACTGCTGCTATTGTACTAGTGCTGGATGGTTTCATTTGAAAAAAAAAAATTGTTTTTGCTTTCGTTTGTTTTTGCTTTCGTTTTTTGTTTTTAGTTTTTCAGATTATTAAAAAAAATGATAGCAAAGAGATGCATTGTTTGAAACGAAACCAAACTTCTTTTTGCAAGTTTGGTTTTTATTTGTGAACATCGATTCAAATGACTAGCTATCGTTTCAACGGAAGTTGCAAAAGATTTGTTTTATTACGAAATGTCAACAATGCCCACAACTACCCAAACGGCAACCAAACGGAGCAAAAACGTAGGGGGTTTTTTACAAATAAATGGATTCTCGCCATTTACTTGCAACAAGTCCAAACCTCAGGGGAGGTTTTTAAAAATTACCCGTTAATTTTTAAGGTTTCAAGTGCGTATACGTTTGACAAAAGTAGATTACCATTTAGATTTGAAATGGGAGGGCAAAATTAGCAATTATTTAGAGAATTAGTGGTATAAAATCATGGCACAAAAGATGTTTGCTAAATTGCCTCTAAGAGTTTTTTTTTTCTTTTTTTAACCTTAAGTTTGCTGCCTTTCCATAAGCGATTAATAATTATCTGCAAGTATTAGGCCAGTATCGGAAGATCAATAGCAACACTTTTCTATGAAAATTAAGACGACTTGTAAGCAAAATGGGATGCGTGATGGTCACCAAAGCTGTTTTTCTTGGGCTATCAAACATGAGCTGAAAACTTATTGGATGGATTTGGCCATCATGCAAAGCGAAAAGTCAAAATGGTTTGTTGCCTCAATGTACATCGTCGGCCCACACCACATCAATCACTTGAGTGATGGCACCTATCGCCCGTAATCTATGCTACTAGATTTTGGGCAAGGCTTGTGACTTCGCACTGCTAAAAGTCTAAAGACTGTAAGTCCATAACAAGCTACTATTATTCGTACATCATTAAAAGCGTTTAATTAAAAGCGTTTGATACTTTATAATTCATTTTGAGGAATATATGTTTACGTAATAATGTAAAAAAATGAGCACATACAATGAGTTATTAAAAAAAAAAAGGACATAAGATATTCGACAAATGTCAAACACGTGCGGAATAGTATAATTTACAAAAGGATATTTGTATCTAAAACGGGGTATTCTTGGCTAAAAAAATAAAAAAGAATGAAAAGCTGGCTAAAATTATAAATAACTCCTAAATTTTGGCTATTTTCAATAAACAATTTCCTAATTTAAGAGAGAAAACTAATGTCAGTATATAAAGGACACTTTTCAGGTGCTATGTGTTCAATCAATCAATCAAGATGGGCCCATGATCTAACTTGCATATTTTAGGTTTCAATTCCCTCCATCACAGCATTTGACAGTTTCTTTAATTTTCAAGCCGTTTTTTATGGGTTCATCAAAGAAATGGGCAGCCATTATATCTTCAGTTTCTTCTTCTTTATATTTTTGTCTCATTGTCTTCCAAATCCCTCTTTTCAGGTAAGTCTTTCTGCTTCTTCCATAATTGTTTTCTCATTTTATATAATAATGGTGATGATGTCTCACCACGTACTCACTTCTATGATTCAATTATCACATGAAATTTATTTTACTGTCAATGGCAGCATTTTTAATTCTAGTAATAAAACGTAAAATCTTATCCAACCCACATTTCTTTTTTGACATTCCTTTCATATGTGAGCGGAATTCGAATTCCAGTGGTCTTGTAGAGATTTTTTTGGCTAAACTTAATAGCATCAGAAATGCTCTCGATCTATTTCGTACTTGAAATACTTGTATAATACATGTTGTATTGTTTGTTTTTGCAGGATACCATGTAGAAGTGGAAAATGTACGACACCTATAGAGGTGACATGCTTCCAGTTGATTATAAGTGAAGTCTTCCCTGAATTTGTAGCCAAGGTTCTTCTGTATCCTGGAGCCTTAGCAAGTGCCATAATGAAGGCCAAAAACATTCCAAGCTATAGCAAATTGCTCCGGTTATATAACTTCACCAATTTAACGAATTCCGGGAAAGCTGATCTCCTCCGCTTAGAGGTTGTTGTCATTTTTTTTTTCTTTTTAACCATCATATTCATATCAATTATTTGCTATTTCGAACATTACGAGCCTTATGCCTGAATGTGATCTTTGTACAAAAAAAGTCCTAAAACCATGGGCAAAGTGAAATTCCAGAAGTTTATGTTAGGAGCCTTTCTCTTGATTTTAGCAGTACATTGCATTTCATTTTGTGCTTTTTTTGGTGGGGGAACACTAGGTTCTTGCAGGAAGCTATTTGTCTGTTGCAGGAGCCTTAATTGGAGCTCGGAGGATGAGCCTAATTGGGACACTTCTTCTGCTCTGGGGCCTTGTAAGAGAAGCGATCATGTTCAGGTTTTCTTGTGACAAAGCTTCGGGAAAAGCCGTTTATATCTACCCAACTATGGCAATTTTTGTGCTTTGTGCTTTCTTGTCTATTAGAAAGGATCTAAGGAAAATTATTCGTTGTTGTAAAGCCAAGCATACAAAAAAGTATCTCTGATTAAAAGTAAAAGATGCATGAGTTGAGGCTAATGAAGAAATGTGACTTCTGTGAGAATTTCAGTTGGGGTACATAGAAGGAATGATGTAGTACTATAAGCTGAGATTTAAGAATGGCTTCGAATTTTAATGAGAGTTAGCTTAGTAGAATATTTGGGTTTCTGTAGTTTGTAACAATTTTTTTCCTTTCTTTTCCTGCAAACCCTTTTCCTGTAGGATCTTGTTGCGTCTGCTAATTAAATGACACATTATGATTTTATCCTGTTTCTTTGGGTCAACAACAACTTTCATTATTTTCGGTTTGATTACACTACCTTATATTTTTTTAGAAAATTTAATAGCCACTAAAAGTAACAAACCTTTACATATAAGTCCATTTTTGGAATAAAATGTCATTTGAAAAGATTTCTTATTATTATTATTAATATCATTATTATTATATAAGATTATTTCTATTAAATTTCATTATTTTTATTATTTTTAATTATTTTTATTTATGATTATTACTGTCATTATTATTATTAAAATTGATTTCTTTTATTATTTTAATTGTTATTATACTGTAATTAATTCATTAATATTAATATTTATCTTGTTATGATTAAAATTATTGTTATTAAAATATATTAACTTTATTATTTTAATTATTATTAATTATTGTTGTTATTATTATTATTAAAACTTATTAATAATTTTTATTATTATCATTATTAATATTATTATTTCAGTTACTTTTGTTGTTATTATTGTTATTGTTAATTTTTTTTTAAATTTTTTGTTTTAATTAACATTACTGTCATAATTATTATTTTTAGTTTTATTATTATTATTGTTTAATTATAATATATACAAATAATATTAGGGACACAATTAACAAATGGCATTTTAATAACTTATAATAGTCTATTCCAATTATAAAATAAAGTAAACACATCAATGGAAATGTTGTTCATTCCGATTCCGATTCCTATAGCTCAAGTAAATAACTTATTCTAATTCAAATTCCTTATTACAATTCTAGCTCATTTCAATTCTTATTTAATAAACGCACCATTAGAATGTGTTTAGAACATAATATTGTATATTATTATAATATTGTTCACATTAATTTATTACTTACCTATGTTTAGAAGTTTTAAAAGTTAGATTGTAGTCAATTATATAATTCACTATAGTGTGCTAACTTTTGTCTTAATTGAAATATTAAATATATTTAAATTATTTTTTATTTTTACTATAATAATTATAATATTATAAATAAATTATATTATAATATTATTTTGTAATATTATATTTATTTATTTATTAATAATTAATATAAAAATAATAATTAATAAATTTAAATAATGAGAGTAGATCTAGAAATGATAGTAATAATTAATAAATTACGAAATATTTATGAATTTGTGGAATAAATAAACGAGTATTAAATCATGCATTGTAATTGCCTAATATCAATAATAAAAGTTCTCTTAAATTTCATACTTATTCCTTATTCATATCATTTAACAACTAAGCTAATAAATAAAATAATAATAATTATATTTTTTCCTGGCATTTCAAAAAGTAAGAGGGATTGCAATGAAAAAAACCAAAATAAATACACCCTGCCGTTGGATTTGCTTTTACCATTCTTGCCTTGGATCCAATGGTTAAATTATAAAATGACAAAAGTAGTGGTATGTTGCAACTGTTGCAACATAGGCGGCTCCTCTTTCTTATATATGCAAGAAAAACCGGTGGTCATATAGGGGCAATTATTGGAGATGAATTATTGGACAGATAGGTATTGGGATGTGTGTAGCCACATGTGACTCTGAATTTTTTTTATTTCTTTTTTCTTGCGCTTTGCCTTTTTTTAAAATTTTTTTTTTAATAAGTAGTTTGGTTGGTTTTTGGAAGAGATCAAGAGGCAAGAAATTGAAATAAAAGAAAGGAAAAGAAATAATAAAAATATCTCTTTCCTTTTTCATTAAATTTTATTGGGATAATTATTTGTACTAAATACTTGTGTTTTGAAGATGTGTTGGTTCTTTAGTGTAAGATGATCATTATGGTTTGCTTAATAAATTATCATTGGGAGAAGTTAATTCTAGTACTTAATAAGAATCAATTAAAATTTTTTTATGTTCTGATTTTTTTCTTGGGTTAAATTTAAGTGATTAGTGTTTAATAAATTTAAAAATAAAATAATTAAATCATAATCAATACTACTATTACTAAAGAGAGGTGGCATAAAATTTTTAAAAGTCTATATAACTTAGGTCACAAAGGGTTTTAATATGATAAAAATTGTATAAAATAAAAGTGTATTAAATAAAAGAATTTTGATGCTGAAAGTAAAGATGATGCCAGCACGCTATAAGCATAATGGCATTTTGAGATGATTAGTTTGACAACCTTGGAATTATGATGTTGATGTTATCAGAATTTTGATGCTGTAGATAAAATATGATGATGCTAGCCACGCTTTAATGTTATTCATGCTGGAGATAAACTTATTATTATTTCTAACAGTATAATTTACAATATTACTTTTATTTACAAATATATTTATATTTATATTTATTATAAATTAAATAAATCATATGAATGATGATTTGAATAAAAAATTAAGTATTAAAAACAAGAAATATATATTTTGATGTGTAAAAAATTAATAATAAAATATTTTTCTAGCACTTTTTATTTTATAATATTTTCTTATAATGAATATATAAAATCAAAAGTACAAAAAAATATTTATTTTTTATTCACGTCAAAATATATATTTCTTGTTTTAATACTTAATTTTTATTTTAATTTCTATTCATACATTTATTTGATTTATAATAAATATAAATAAAAGTATATTTAAAAATAAAAATAATATTAAAATATTATGCTACCAAACAATTATTGGCTGTAATAAAAATAATAAGAAAATAAAAAGAATATATTAATCATAATATGGGAAAATTGTGAATCTCCCTTACCAGCAAAGCATTTCTAAGAACAAAAAAGTTTTATTAACTGGAAATAGGAAACAGCAGTACAGAAGAATGACAAGTGACACACACGCAACACCGTAGAAAGCTTTTAAATTAAATGAAATAGATAGACAAGATAATCATTAAGCACACGCAGACATTTTATTCACACTTTTGCGCCTTATTATTGCACTTTATTCTTCATAAGGTGAGAAACAGGAAGAGAAAGCATTTTGAGTGGCTTGATCCTCCCATTGTAGCTCTTCCCACCATTCTCTGTCTCCCGAAATGACAATTTTACGTCCCTTTGCGCTGCTGGAATTGAGCGGGAGCTTCTTCAACTTTGCGCTTCAAATTACTTGCATTTCTTATTACCAGAAGTTCGAGTTCTGAGAACAAGTTAAGCTCTCCCATCATCTCCGAAACTTCACTCAATTTTTCAACACTGATTATTTCTTCCATGTCATCACAACCATCTACAAATAGCCACTTGAGATTTGGAACAAAAACAAGCCACGTCAAGTCCTTCACATTTGACCATTCAGATATTCTAACAAAGTGGAGTTTACGCATTTTTTGTACCTCTCCCGCGCAGTCGACATTCCAGTCTTCCAAATTACTATCCTCGATATATAACTCCTCAAGATGCTCCATGTTTGCTAAATGCAACAAATTGAGCGGTAGACTGTTGCAGTGTTCGATGGACAGAGCTCGAGTGATATTTTGCAGCTTTGGGAATTTCAAAAAGTTTTCAACACCACGCGAACCATGTAAGGACAAGGTGATGAGATTTAATTGTTCCAAACAGTGGATTTCCTTCATCAATGATTCAGCATCAGCAGATAGAACGTTGCCTTCTTCCACTATTGGCTGGTGACGTGGACCGCAATGCAGCATCCTGAGTACCTGTAACTTTGAAAAGCTCGATATTAATTGCTCTGGAATTTTACACATTTCACGTGTAAACTCCAAGTTCAAATATCTCAGATTCACCAATGCCTTGAGCTCTTGTGGTAACCCGCGCACTTCAGTAAAAGACAGATCAAGATGGTGTAATGAAACCAGACTTGAAATCCCTACTGGTAGTTCAGTCAGGGAATAATTTCTACTTAGACTCAAAACTCTAAGCGAAGGCAAAGATTGAAAGAAACTGTCAGTGATCTCCTCAATATGATTATATTCCAGAAGCAATGTCTGGAGATGTGGACAAGTGGGAATTTGTGGTAGACTCCGAATTTTGTTCCTCATCAAGGATATCCTTTTGACCCCTTCCCATTCTTCAATCTTTGGGGCGTCAGTTAATCCAACTCCTGCACGAACCAAAAAGTTATCCTCCTCCTCCTCTACTTCATTTGCTATCCATAATGCCATGTCACGGATCATATCGTGCATTTTTACATGATCACCTCCTTCCTCCAATAAGCATGCACGAAGGAGAGCACCAAGAACCCCCCACCCGCTGCTAGAATCCACAAATCCTTCACTTTTCCAATACTCTATCAACTCGGTTTTTTCAATTTCACAGTCTTCGGGAAATAAACAACAGTACAGGAGACAAGATCGAAGTTCATCTTTCGGCAAACTATCATAGCTGAACTTTAAGCTCGAAAGCACCTTTTTCTCCATACCTTCGAATTTAGAAGCTGATGCGCTTAGGATCTCAATTGCTTCTTTCCATTCTTCAGGGCGCTCTTTGCTCGCCATGGCATAACCTACTGTTTTGAGTGCTAGCGGCAAACCATGACACTGACGTGCCATATCCTTGGCTAGCGTCGGAAAGTCGGAAAGCTTGTCAAGAACGTATCTCCCGACCACCCCCTCAAATAATTTGCAGGCATCGTCATCTCCCAAATAAGACACTTTGAACCGATTCTTATCGGCTCCCATTTTCCCACAAGTACCCTCAAAACGAGTTGTGAAGACTATTCTGGACCCAGAATCTAGTGTCTGAAGAGGGACGCCCAATTTTGTTAAATCAATTTCGGACTCCCATATATCATCCAATAACAATACAAACTTCTTATGCTTTAAAGTGTTGGTGATGTCTGAAGCCCTTTCTTCAAAACTTTTTCCCTGCCATGAATCTGTTGAGAAGCCTATCCTTTTCCCAATATCCTCTTGAATCTGCTTCATGTTTGGCTCTCTAGATACAACCGACCAGATAACGACATCAAAATCATGCTCCTCACTGCAGAATTTGTTATTGACTTGTTTTAACAGAGTAGTTTTGCCGATGCCCCCCATACCATATAAGCCAATAATTCCCTTATTCTTTTCTTGATCTGTGATGCATCTCCACACTCGATCAAGTATGGATTCTTGACCAACGATTGTTCGGTCAACAGCTTTTTCAACCGCTGCACCTTCTGGTACCCCCTCATAAACTTCTTTAATTGCTTCTCCCTCTTTCTTCAGTTCGATCACTTTTCCTCTCAAGTTCTCCACTTTTTTGCCGAAGTCGTAGCTTGAAATCAAGTCCTTGGAACAGAAGCCTCCAAGACACAGTCTATCAACCTGTTGATCTCCTTCTTTTTGCAGATTCTCAACTTTAGTTTCCATTTCTTCCACCCTTTTAAACCAAAGTTCCACCGTCGTCGTCCGTCTGATTCGGGGTTGTTGCTCGGCAAGCTTAACCTTATTCAGCAGATCTTGTTTTCTCGCAATCATGTTCTCCTTTTGAGTCTGCAAGTCATCGAGATTGCCTTTAAGACCCATATATACTTTGCTTGTCCACCAACGTAAAATAAAATTGAACGAATTGTGTCCGCTGAGAAGAAGGTTGAGATGTTGCCACCCATTTTTGTTGAAAGACTTCAAAGGGGAAAAAAATGAAGAAGAGAAACTAAACAGTAGAGTATTATGAAAAGCTTACTACCTCCTCTATATATATATATATATATAAAATAGCGCACGTAAAAAATCTATCATTTAAAAATTTACTTCCACAACCAAAAAGAAAATTTACTTCTATTTCATATTTTTTATATAAAAGAAAAATTCCCATAAAACTCGAATTGGTGCTTTTACAAGCCCAATGACCCTAGACACTATCTAATGGAGTAAACCTGCCTAATTATATTTTGGTTTCGTTCTTGATAGTGATATACTTCAAGAAATATTATGTGTCAACTTTTTTTTTTTTTCATTTTTTACGTCAATTTTTTTTAGTTGTTAGACGTAGATAAATATAATTTTCAATTGGCATGCATGATGCATCGTGCGGGTCCCTTTTTGTAAATGTCTAGAATATTTGGTTTTGAGCAATTCCTCCAGCAATGAATTTAAGAAATCTTAAACTCGTCCCCGTACTCTAATAGGCTGACATTAATGATGGAGATTAAAAATTTTGCTCAATTTCTTTTTGAACACATTAGTTAATTCTGAACAAGACGTTTATGTCAGTGCTTCATTATTGACATGTTAAACTTACCTAATAAATGTATTAGGGAAAAAAAACTGCCTAATTAATTAAGCTTTTTTTTTGGGCAGCTATATCTTATATATTAATAATTTAATATTATAATATGTCTACTTGCAGAGTGAAAGAGAATTAAAATAACATTGTTTTAGTTGACACTTTGTTAAATGTCATAAAGTTGCTGTTATGTCTAATCCCCACTCCAAATTAGTGACCCTAGCTTTTCCTTAGGAACAAGTGAGTTATTCTAATGATCATCAATTGTAATATGGCATTCTCTCTTTTTCAAATTGTGGAGAATTAATGACAGTTTTGTCTTTATTGTTTTGACCACTTGTGTTTCTGATAAATTTTTTATACCCCATTTTGTACCGAGCGATAAAATAATTGTAACCAGGAAACTACGGTATTGATATTATAATCACATTTAGATTAGTGGTGATAAGAACGTTTGACTAGTGATAAAGGTTATAAATGAATAACTTGATCAGTGTTAACATAATTAAAAAAAGAGTGATGATACAACCACAAACTCTTGTACAAATTGATGTGTCATCAATTCATTGATTGAATGAAAATACAAAATAATGAAAATAAATCATGTGGGCCAAAAGATATTTAATTTAACAAATGAATTGATACCACATCAGTTTGTACAAAATAAATTTGTACAAGAGTTTGTGATTATATCATTACTCTTAAAAAAAATGAATTGGAAGCCCTAAAGTAATTGCATTAAGGATTGGATCCAAATTGATGACGCACTTATTTACGTTAAATTAGGACCACTAATTAACAATGCTCACACTATGCTGTAATCAGGTTAATGTTGGGAAAATATGCTCTTTAAAAGCATATGTGTTTATTTAATTGTAATAAATAATTTTTTTATTAATAAAATAAATGAGATATTTTATTTAAATATCTTAGTTGCATTAATATTTTGAATAAAATCCATTTAATCATATTATATGTATTTATGTGATCACCATGTGGATTCACAGAAGACATAAATACAAGTTATCTTATGATTAAATAAATTTAGTTCGCAGTTGATAAATAAAGTTGGGCACTTTATTTAGGTATAGACTGTAATATGAGATTTAATTAACTTTGTAATAACTGTCAGACTTATTAAATCTCATAGGCATTGATTTTACTGTAATCTTAATATTGAGTTAGTTATAATTTTATGATTGTAATTGTTATTCCATTTTGAGTTACCAATGGGCACGACACATACTTATAGTCAAGATTACCCGGTATCTTGGTGAAAGCAATTATGAGTATTGGAGTTATAGATTAACAATATAGAATTTGTACAACACATCTCTTGATGAGTTTTCGGCACTTGATCATAAATTTCTCTGGTCAGAGTGTGTCGACATGTTTAATATGTTGAAAATAATCATTAGAGAAAACCAGTAAGTATCAAGGAACAAGATGTAATTAAATTGATTGGACATTTGAGATATCAATTTAATTAACAATGTGGTACAAAGGATTATGCAGTAAAGAAATCAATGTGGCATGGGTCAAATTATTATTCAAGAATACTATCCTGGATAACATACAATTATGGAGTTCAGTTCCAATATTTTAGTGGAGTAGATTTGGAATTCAATAATTGGGCTAGTTTAATTACATGCCTAATTATTGTAGCCACTATTGTATGTACTCATATGATCCCCGGGTTAGGTTATTTAATTGAATGCACTGTTATTGGATTAATAAGTAAGATAACTAGCTATTTGGGTTAAAAGCCTAAATATATTATTTGTGACGCCCATATAACGCTGCTTTGTATTGTTATTTTACACAAGAAGAAGTAACGTTACTTTTCATTTTATTATTTTTTAATTTAAATCAAATTTGATTTAATAGAATTAAAAATATAAAAATATGGAGCCTAGGGTTTCCACTAGATAGAGATATAAAAAGGACTTATTTTCTCCCAAAAGGAGAAAGAGCCACAATATACAGATCAAGAGAAAAAAGATTTTTTCTCTCCAATTGTGAGAGGAATATTTTTTCTTGCTAGTTGCTTTTAGTAGTGATAAAGGTGCCCACACGTCAAGTGCAGATCAAACATGAGTCATAACCCGGAAGATTATTTGGTGACGGAGCGTGATCTAATCAGCGTAGTGGTGACAGATCGTGATCTAACAAGCGTGGTGGTGATAGATCGTGATCTAACAGGCGTGGTGGTGGCGGATCGTGATCTGGGAAGCCTGGATTAATTTCAATTTTTCATCTTTTCGGATTGTCAATGTATGATTTTCTAGATTACGTATTCCTATATATTGTATGAGATCAGTCCTAAAAGTTTTTATAAAAAATTTAAAAAACTGGTTTTTCTCCTACAATTAACACAACATAGTGAAAAGAATTGTGTTAGCAAAGCCAGAAACACACAATGAAAAAAATGAACACTAAAATGAAGTGAAAACAAGGTTTCTCACAAGGTACGTGCCATGTTGATGTGCAGTTTTTGCCTCTTTGTCACCAGAAGCCTAAGGACCTTTGCCTTCAACTGATTGGCTTATGGAGTAATATAAACTATTTTAACTTTCTCTGTCTCGAGTGTTAATTCAATGCTCAAGAGAGCGATGAACATATGCCTTGAAAGTAAAGCTGACTTGATTGAGCAAAGGGAGCTTTGAGGGAAGATGAAATTTTACTCTATTCAACTTCTTGTTGTCTCTCTCTTTTATATTAGTTGTTCTTTAATTTCTTTCTTCTCATAACATATGTAGTAGAAACATTTGAACTTATGCTTATTTGCTTACATTTCAATCTCATTTCATTCTATTTTCTGGTTTGATTGTGAGTTCGTAAGAACAAGCATACTGTTGCAGACCACCCAAGTTCCTAGCCCAAGTGCCCACAATTTCAAGCCAAGACCCAAGACAAGGCTGAGAGTGTTAGCTTGGCCCGATTCTAGAATTTTCTAGCTAACTCTAGCACATCTCAAGCTTGTACATATCTAGAATTCTCTACACATCTCTAGCACATGTAAATATCTAGATATTTAAGTAATTTGGTAGAATACTCTAGAGCTCTAGAGCTTGGCAAGCCCCCTATAAATAGGGCATGGCATTTGGCATTTGAGGATCAAGCTTAGAGCAAGCAACTCAAGCTCTCTTGTAAATACTTTGCAAGTAATACAATTTTCCTCATTCAGCACAATTGCTCTCTTCTCTCTAACTCTTAAAAAACCTTTAGGCTTAGCTAGTTGAGAAGGTTAAAGGTTTACTTAGCAACTTTCGGCAAGAGTTGTCTAATTGTCGCACGGGTTCGTTGCGCAAAACACTCATCCCATGACAAGTGGTATCAGAGCTAAGGTTTGCACTCATGCAAGTTAGCTCACGACCAATGGCCAACCCTCCTAACCCATCACAAGAGGGCATGGAAGCCCCATCGAATCCAAGTCGTGGTCGCGAAGAAGGATGCGCTCAAGGCAAGTCTCGCGGCAAGTCCAAGGTCCCATTTGTTGATGCATTGAGCTCGTGATGATGACACCCTTGAAGGATTAGAGGAAATGGTGGATGGTCTCAAGCGAGAGTATGCCGACTTCACTATGGCAACCAAGACCCTTATCCAAGAAGAAGCCAACACCCTCCGAGGGGAGTTTCGAGCATTTCATGAAGAGTTGCTGAAACTCCGCAGTTTCATCCAAGAAGAACTGCGAGCTGTCTGTGCGGAAGTGGAGGAAGTCCGCTTGGATTGGGCATGGCATAAGCACACACTCTTCGCTAGCCCGGCATCCGTAAGTACGAGTGATGCGCGACACATCGACGTGCTAAAGCCCAACACCTATTATGGCACATTCAATGCCACTGTCATGGACAACTTCCTCTTCGAACTAGAACAATACTTCGATGCCATGGGTGTACGAGACGAGGCATCGAAAGTGGGTACAACACCCACCTATCTTTGAGGTGCTGCACAACTATGGTGGCGTAGGAAGCATGGCGAGATGAGTAAAGGTATTTACACCATTGATACTTGGGCCGACTTCAAGCAAGAACTCCGAAAGCAATTCGCCCCAAGAAATGCGAAAAAGGAAGCGCGAGCGCGCTTACGTCGCCTCAAACAAACGGGTAGTGTCCGCGACTACATCAACTAGTTCATTACCCTCATGCTCGAGATAAGCAATATGTCCGACAAGGAATCCTTCTTCTACTTCCAAGACGGCCTCAAAGATTGGGCCAAGACCGAGCTTGATAGGCGTGGCGCTCAAACATTTGACGACGCCATCGCCATCGCAGAGTCGCTTACCGATACTCCACCCAATCCAAAGACAAAAGGCCTAACCAAGCAAAGGTGGGGGAGAGAGTCGCAAGGACAAGGCTAGCAACCGCAAAGATTGGAAAAGAAGTCGCTCAATGCTCTTGCTGCCCAACTCAAGAGCAACCCCACAATGTCCGCGAAGGAACCCCGACTTAGCATGGGTTCTCTCCAACGTCTTGGCGCGTTTAAGACGTGAGTGCGATCATAAACAACCAGCCCGTTCGAACACTACTAGACACGGGAGCGACACACAACTTCGTGTCTGTAGATGAGGCCAAGCGCTTAGGTCTCAAGACGACCAAGGGAGGCACGATGAAAATGGTGAACTCACCTGCCAAGCCCATTGTGGGAATCGCACAAGGCGTGCACACCACCTTGGGATGTGGAGCAGAAAGCTTGAGTTCTCCATCGTGCCCATGGACGATTTCAAGATGGTTCTTGGCATGGAATTCTTTGATAAAGTTCATGCCTTCCCGCTGTCCGCTACGAACTCCTTGAGTATCCTCGACGGGAGCAAGGCATGCATGGTTCCAACAGAACTTGGAAAATCCGAGGAGAAAACTCTCTCGGCCATGCAATTCAAAAGGCTTTAAAAAAGGACCCAAGTTTCTTGGTCTCCATCCGGAAACTAAACAAGAGCGAAAATTCGCCAAGCCAAGTCCCTCCGCAAATACAAGCTGTCATCAATGAGTTCAAGGACGTTATGCCTCCCAAAATTCTGAAGAAGCTCCCGCCTCGTCGAGAAGTAGGCCACGAGATCGAGCTCGAACAAGGCGCAAAGCCACCAGCCTTGGCGCCACCCGAACTTGAGCGTTGAGAGACTTGGACGCAGTTACATTCATCAAAGGCCCTATTCGGTGCACCGGTCCTCTTCCAAAAGAAAAATGATAGATCGCTTCGGATGTGCATCGATTATAGAGCGCTCAATAAGATCACTATCAAGAACAAGTATCTGATTCCCTTGATAGCGGATCTCTTCGACTAGCTTCGCAAAGCGCGGTTCTTCACCAAACTCTACTTGCGCTCCGTGTACTACCAAGTACGCATCGCCGAGGGAGACGAACCTAAGACAACGTGCACAACACGGTACGAGTCTTTCAAATTCATTTTCATGCCATTTGGCCTCACCAATGCACCTGCCACATTTTCCACACTCATGAACAAGGTACTCCAACATTTTCTTTGATTAATTTGTGGTCGTGTACTTGGACGACATCGTGGTGGATAGCACCACTGAAACGATCCGCCCCGAACCTCAAGGCGAATCTATTTAAACTCGTCTAACTAAATCGATAATAAATTTAATATCTAAGAATTCTACCAAAAATTTGGCAGAGTCTCCTATATAATTATGACTTCCCCAGACCTGCAATTTATAAAATTAACACTCCAAAAAATAATACAATATTCAATCAACCTCCGCAACCAACTTCATTAATCAAATACCAGTATCCTTCAAACATATAATGTCAAGAATACAATAATTTATCCTTAATCACAAACAGTAATAAATTATACAATTCAAAATATCCCAAAAAAGTATCTATGATTTCTAACACCATCATGTGGCCAAAATTTCAGATCTAACTATCATTGCTGGGTCGACTGATATACTTGCAAATCTCATGTGGGAGGGAAAAATATAATAAAAATAGAGTGAGTATAAAACTCAGTGAGCTCAATGAGTAGATAGTAGTTTTTGAAAATAAATTTATTTAAGATTTAATATTTCCCAAATCAATTTCATCGAAATATCATAAGAACTTACATAAACTTATTTAATTCAAATCATGCACTGAAATAACAATATTCCATAAATCCGTATAAAATCAATAAAATCATAACACTTATAATATCAAATACTAAATACCAAAAACTATCACCAAACAAGTACCCAGGGGAATAATCTCATCATATCCGGACCTCAACGAACGGGCAATCAGGGAACCATCATGCCCTAGAGCTACAACAGATAGACGAGGAAATGTCATTTCATATCTCATATATCTCAACATATTTGTGCATGCATAACTGGTCCCCAAAGGACAAAGCGCCCAAGCACACGGCTTAAAGCCTCTGTGTGTACTCAGACGGACCCCAAAGACCTATATCACATTTGTATCATCATATCTCATATGTATCACCATATCTCATATGTATCATCATATCTCATATGTATCTCAATATTTATATCTCTGTAATCATCATATTGCATGCATACGCCCCCAAAAGGCAAAAGCTCCCAAACACACAGTCCAAAACTTATATGTGTGTTCAGACGGGCCCCAAATGCCTCTCATCTCATATCATCTCAGATTATCATCATATCATCATCTATATCACCGTATCTCATATTATCGAAGGGAAGGGTATTGTCCAATGATTTTTCAAACAACATTTTATACACATGTACATAAACACATAATCACATCTGAAATCCCATTTCCTTTTTATTTAACATATCTCAAGTCCACTCAATTCTATTATCATGCATTTACTAAAAAATAATAATAAAATCATTAATCAAACTTATTTTTAAAAACAATAAATAACAGCACGGAGATAAAAATCCATTTTTTAGGAAATCATCAAATCAGAGCATTAAATACTTATTTATCAAAACATGTTGTACTGTATCACAAAATCAGAATATAATATGAAAATAGATTTTGTATATTTCACTCACAGTGACAATGTCCAGACTCGATATCAACAATGTCCGCGGGTTGATTTTCGTTTGCGGATCCGTCACCACCACTCCTGTTAGAGCTCGAAATGAATATTCATTCATAATAAACTATTCCCGTATGCATAAAATTACCAAAATACCCATACATGCCAAACTTACCAAAATACCCCTAACATCAATATTTACCAAATTATCCTCAGAATCCTAAATTACCAAACTGTCCTTAACTCAGATCCAAAAAATAACCACAATGTTAGAAATTATGAAATTACCCTCGGAGCGTAAAATTACCAAAATGCCCTTAACAACTTAAATTATCGAATTACCCCCGAAATCTCAAATTACCTAACTGCCTTAGTCCAAAATTACTAAATTATCCACTGATTCCAGAAATTACAAATTTATCCCCAAAGTTTGTGAAATTATCGAATTGCCATTGCCGGTCAATGGTGATCGGAGTTTAGTCAACGGCAAAAAGGAAGCTCTGGTCTGATAGTTCTGATCTCGGTGAGTCCAATGGTACCGTCAATGACCACCTACGCGCGACGGCGGCGGTGAATCAAAGCTTCCAATCCCGTGAGCTTGGTGGCGGTTGATCGGTGGAATTTCGGTCGTTTCAGACGGCGAGTTTGGTCGGAAATGGAAGCTGGTGACGTGAGGAGTGGAGCCCAACCGGTGGCGCAACCTAATTCCGACGATATCGACGGCGATGGTTATGGGTTTTGGCTGCAGCTTTTCGAGCTTCCAATGGCGGTGTTCCAATTAGTTTTCGACGACAAGGACGACGGAGAAGTGATGGTCGGCTTCTAAGCTTCAAATCAGTACCTTGATCGGCCGGTGAGGTGGCTGGAATCAGCGGTTGGAGTCGGGTCAAGGACGCGGGTTTCCGGGTCGGATCCGGGTTTATCTCCCTCTTTCTTCTTCTCTCCCCCCCTCTCTCTTTTTTCTTCTCAATTTATAGAACGCATCTTTTTTTTTTAAGCTTAATACAAATTAAACTAATATCGGACCCGTGACAAAAACAAAATCCGACTACATGACCCTTTAATCGTGTTCGATTTATTGTCATGACAAATTTAAAATAATACAAACACGACATATTTAATAAACATGTAACATTTAACAATCTTCACCCACAATGTCGGAAAAATCAAGTCACATCAACTTCACCGTAAAAATTCGTAACAAGTTCGAAAAATTTAAAATTAATGCCGAAGGGGAAAAAAATTAAATACTACACTTAATTAGAGAAATTATAGTGCATATATTACAATACGCTCGAGGAGCATGCCCAACATTTATGACAAAATCTCCAAGTACTTCGAGACAACGAGCTCTTCCTCAAAATAGAGAAGTGCTCATTCGCTCAACAAGAGGTGGAATTCTTAGGCCATAAGATTGCAGACGGAAAACTCATAATGGAAAATTCCAAGGTAAAGGCCATCCTTGAATGCGAACTTCCCACGAAAGTGTCTGAGCTTCGCTCATTCCTTGGGTTGGTGAACTACTACCGACACTTCATCAAGGGCTACTCAGCCAAGGCGGCGCCCTTGATAGATTTGCTCAAGAAAAATCGAACGTGGCATTGGTCCAAAGAGTGCCAACGCGTATTCGAGGAGTTGAAGAAGGCAATTTCTGAGGAACCTGTTCTCGCTCTTCTGGACCACACCAAGCCCTTCAAAGTGCAAATGGATGCCTTCGACTTCGCCATTGGTGGAGTTCTCATGTAAAAAGGCCACCCCATAACATTCGAGAATCGAAAGTTAAATGATACGGAACGCCGCTACACGGTGCAAGAAAATGAGATGATTGCAATCATACATTGCTTGCGAATGTGGTGACATTACTTGCTTGGCTCACACTTCACGATCATGATGGACAACGTAGGAACAAGCTACTTCCAAACGCAAAAGAAGTTGAGCCCTAACCAAGCTCGGTATGCAAGATTTTCTTGCAGAATTTGATTATTGGCTCGAGTATAAACTGGGTTAAGCCAATGTCGTTGCGGACGCTCTAAGCCGCAAGGCCAAATTGGCAACACTTAACATGAGTCAACTGAAGTCCGACCTTGTCTCAAACATTAAGGAAAGCCTCCAACAAGATCCGCTAGCAAAAGACTTGTTGGGGAAGGTGCTCGAAGGAAAGATAAGGTGATTTTGGCAAGAAAAATGCATCCTCCTCACCAAGGGAGATCGGTTATTCGTGCCAAGGTGGGAAAATTTGCGGAAAGAAGTTATCAAGGAGTGCTATAACTCTAAGTGGACTGGTCCCCCAAGAATCGAGTGAACCACCGCACTAGTCCAAGCCTCGTATTTTTCGCCACACATGAGGGACGACATCGAGGCATACGTGCAAACTAGTCTTGTATGCCAACAAGACAAGGTGGATCACCAACTCCCAGCAGGATTATTAGAGTCTCTACCACTTACGACAAGGCCATGGGAAAATGTCTCTATGGACTTCATCACATCACCGCCCAAATCCGAATAGTGCGGTAGCATTATGGTCGTTGTCGACCGTTACAGTAAGTACACAACTTTCATTACCGTACCAACCGATTGCTTTGTGAAGCGTTGGGGAGTCCCGAAGAGCATTGTGAGCGACCGAGACTGATAACCCTAGGAAATACAAGTTATCATGGCATTTTTAGGCTTAAATCAAGATTACTTAGAGAGTAAATAATGTATTTTAGTGCATTTTATTGATAGTTTGCATCAATATCTATCGTAGTTTAATTTTAATTAAAAATTTGTCAAATTTTGAATAATTGTGTACTTAAAACATATGCTTAATTATAGGCAAGTGGAAATCTAAACTTCATGGAATGGATTGCTGTTGCAATGGGCTGACAAAAAGGACAAAAGAACGTGGCTGTAGAAGACTTGAAGCAAATCTGGAACCGTGCAGATGTTGTAGCCATTGTTATAGCAATCCTGGAGCATTAATAGAAAAGATTTCGCGTGATCCACTTAGCAGATTGTGATCTACAGTTTCCTAATCTAGAAAATACGTGCCCTAAGCTTCTGTTTACCCTAATTTGCGATTATAAAAGAGGCACACAAGCAAGGGAACAAAAGATGAGGCCGTCAATCAAGATCAAAACAGAAAAGAAACCAAGAAGAAACATAATTCATGAGCAAAAACTCAAGGCTGCACTAGTGGAAGAAATTGCAAAATCAATTGGAATTTTTTCTTTCTCATTCTTTTCTTGTTTTCTTGTTTTCTTGTTATTCTTTGATCATGAAAATGTATTTGATGGCTAGAACTTGGTTGTTTATTTTCCTTTCACAAATTATGAACCAAATTTATTAGTGGTTGAGTGTTAAACTTTCTTAATGGTTTATTGACGGAATATATGAGTTACTGCATGTTTGTTATAGCATTTTATTTTAATAATATTTATGTACATTCATTGTTTCGGCTGACCACTCATTTAATGATACAAGTTAAGAAATAGCTACAAAAGGGCCTATCTTAGTGGAACATATTATAGCGAGTTTCCTAGATTGAGTTTAACTTGAGTCTAAAAAAGGGTAATGCTTAATCTAAGATTAGTGATGAACTAGATATAGAGATTCACCTTGTAGGGTAAAGAGAACCTAAACGTGTAATGTTATATCTTATGTTGACATAACAACTGGTCACTGTTAGGTTGCATAAAGGTATAAGATATCCAACATGCTACCACTGAGGTTAAAGATGGTTTATGTCCAGTGCTATAGCAGATGCTGCAGCAACTGAACTTAACATGAATAAAACAGTCAGCACCATCAACATAGTTTAATCACTCAAGTACTCTATTCTTATTGGTTTTACCTTTGTGTTTAGCGTGCAACTTTTATTCATTACATTTTTAATTATTGCGTTTTTATTTTATTTAGTTATTTAGTTGTCTTGTTTAATTTAGAGCATAGATTGCACCGTTGAGATTGTTGTAGCAAGTCTAATAACATTAACCCCCATTGAGATGATCTTAAATATTAATCATTATATTACTTGTTGTGTACACTTGCACATTGACGCCAATAACGTAAGAAATCGTGTAACAAGTTTTTTGCGCTGTTGTCGGGGATTGATTGTTTATTTTTGAATTATGAAATTAATTTCGACAGTGCTAATCTTTGATTTTACTTCAATTTGTTTACTTTGTTAACAGATCACTCTTGCATGCACAAATACAAACTTGTTGAATTTCAAATTGATCTAGAGATTGAAAGACCTGCAAGGAGATTGAAAAGAGAACAAAGAAATTCAAAAGCTGCTATAGCAATAGATGATTTGCAAGACTTGAGAAATTTATACCCTCACGGACCAATACAACCTGTCAATGTTCAAGAAGGTCAGAATGGGCAAATTAATCAGAGGCAACCAGGAAATAACTAGATTATCTACATGACAGATGATAGAGACAGAGCCATTAGAGATTATGCTGTGTTGACCCCTCAAGTTATACAACCTATAATAGTCAGACTTGAGGTGCAAGTTGCCAACTTTGAACTCAAACCAATGATGTTTCAAATGTTGCAAACAGTGGGGCAATTCAATGGATTGCCATCAGAAGATCCTCATCTCCATTTTAAGTTGTGCTTTTAAAATTGTTGGAGCATTACAAGATGCACTGAGACTCAGATTTTTTCTTTACTCCTTAAGAGATCGAGCAAGAGAATGGTTGAACTCTTTACCACCAGACTCTATCACAACATGGAATGGCTTGGCTAATAAGTTTATGATGAAGTACTTCCCACCAACCAAGAATGCAAAGTTGCGGAATGAGATCACTTCTTTTCATTAACTCGAAGATGAAAGCTTATATGAGGCTTGGGAAAGATTTAAGGAATTGCTCAGGAGATGTCCTCATCATGGCATTCCCTACTGCATACAGTTAAAAACCTTTTATAATGGGTTAAACCCAAGCACTAGATTAATGGTCGATGCTTTAGCAAATGAGGCTTTATTATCTAAATCTTACAATGAAACCTATGAAATTTTGGAGAGAATTGCTAATGACAACTATTAGTGGTCATCGACTAGACAAACTACAGCAAGAGAAGCAGTATGGGTACACAATATGGATGCATTTACAGCATTATCAACCCAAGTAACATCATTGACCAATATGGTGAAAGCTATGACCACTTTGCTCCGATGCAAATCAAGTTCTTTGAGGATTCTTGTGGAGAGGCATTTATTTGATAATTGCCGGGGAATCCACCTCGTCGATTATGTGGCAACGGCGAACGAACAATCTATATTACAATACTTACAAACCTGGATGGAAGCAGTACCCAAACTTTTCATGGAGCACAACCGAATGCTTTTGCTCCGCAGGTTTTCATCAGCAAAATCAAGGGCAAAGAAACATCAGCAATGATCAATTCCGTTCTCTGGAAACACTAATTAAGGAGTACATTGTAAATAATGAAGCAGTTGTCCAAAGTCAAGATGTGTCATTGAGAATTTAGAAAATCAAATTGGACAGCTTGCCACAGCATTAAGTAACAGACCCCATGGGAGTTTACCCAACAACACAGACGATCCAAAGAGAGAAGATAATGAACATTGCAAGGTGATCAACTTAAAGTTTGGGAAGGGTGTTGATATCCATGTTGGCATGCGAAGAAAAAAGATGGAACATATTTCATCCTAAGATGAGCTGCAAGTTGAAAAAGAGACACAGTAACCTAATTATCAAAACACTGGTCAAAGTAGTTAGGCTACAACAACCATATACAGAAATCATTCTGTTGAAGCAGAAGCTGCAACATTAATAGTAATAAACCAGAGTCAATCAAAAGAGCAGCAACATGTACCCCATGTTGTAGTGCAGCAGTTTAGGCATCCACCCCCTTTCCCACAAAGATTCCAGAAGCAAAAACAAGACAAGCAGTTCAAAAAATTCTTAGAAGTGCTGAAGCAATTGCATATCAACATTCCCTTTGTGGAAGCCTTAGAACAAATGTCCAATTATTTGAAATTTTTTAAGGATATTTTGGCAAGAAAAAGAATGCTTGGAGAATTTGAAACTGTTGCTTTAACACAAGAATGCAACCATATGCTTCAGAATAAGATTCCTCAAAAACTGAAAGATCGAGGAAGCTTTACAATACCATGTTCTATTGGAACTAGGTACAATTGTAGAGCACTTTGTGACTTAGGAGCAAGCATCAATGTAATGCTCTTATCTGTATTTAAGCAATTGGGAGTTGGTGAATGCGGACCAGCAACAGTCACTTTATAATTTGTTGACAGATCTCGTGCATATCCTGAAGGCAAGATTGAAGATGTGTTGGTAAAGGTAGACAAATTCATTTTTCCAGTGGATTTTATTGTACTAGACTTTGAGGCAAATAAGGAAGTACCAGTTATACTTGGTAGACATTTTCTAGCCACGAGGAAGACCCTAATTGATGTGCAAAAATGAGAGTTAACTATGAGGGTGAATGACCAACAAGTCACCTTCAATGTGCTGGAGGCTATGAAGAGTCTTAATGAGGTTGAAGATTGCAATTTTATAAGTGTTGTAGATCTTGCTGTGACACAAATGATAGACAGTTGCTGCAGCAAAGAAGAAATCAAAGCTGCTACTTTTGAAGAACTTGAAGAAGAGGATGCTGCAGCCACCCAGATAGCATGGTTAGGAGAAAAACAATCTTTAAGACATGACAGACACTTTGAATCTCTAGATCTTTCAAACAGGGAAGTGAAACCAACAGTCTCATCTATTGAATCACCTCATATTTTAGAATTGAAACTTTTATCTTCACACTTAAAATATGTTTATCTTGGCAAAAATAATACACTTCATGTAATCATTTCATCTTCTTTAAATGCAGATCAAGAAATGAGCTTGGTAAATGTGCTGGGGAAATACAAAAAAATAATTGGATGGACTATAGTCAATATTAAGGGAATCAGCCCATCCATATGCATGCACAAGATTCTGCTGGATGACTGTCACATCAATTCAGTAGAGCAATAGAGGAGACTAAACCCTATCATGAAGGAAGTTGTGAAAAAGAATATCATCAAATGGCTGGATGTTGGGATCATATACCCAATATCTGACAGTTCTTGGGTGAGCCCAGTACAATGTGTTCCAAAACAATGTGGAGTAACTGTTGTAGCAAATGAGAAGAATGAACTTATCCCCACAAGAACAGTAACTGGATGGAGAGTCTATATGGGCTATAGGAAACTTAACAAAGCCACAAGGAATGAGCACTTCATACTGCCATTTATAGATAAGATGTTAGACAGACTTACTAGAAAATAATACTACTGCTTCCTAAATGGGTATTCATGTTACAACCAAATTGCTATAGCACCAGAAGACCAGGAGAAGACCACATTAACCTGCCTTTATGGAACTTTTGCTTTTAGAGGAATGCCATTTGGTTTATGCAATGCTCCATCAACCTTCCAGAGGTGTATGATGTCCATCTTTTCAGATATGATTGAGTAAACATTGGAAGTTTTCATGGATGATTTCTCAGTTCTCAGAGAGACATATGATGACTGTTTGCACAAAGCTTTCTAAACATGTAATTTTAGTTAATTTTTATATATTGATTTAAACAAATGAGATTTTTTCTTTTCGTTGTGTTACATTTTGAGACTTTGAATGTATTATTCTAACTTTATTTAAACACTTAATTTATTTAAATATTATTTAATTTTAAATTTGATTGGCAGAAAAATTATTTTTATATTAGATTTTTTTTATGTAATTAGTTCGTAGAATGAGCATAATTAAAAATTTTTAATTCACAAACCAATCCGCAAAATGGTGGATTGGATATGGATTGGGTCAAATCCACATCCAATTCGCAGACGTATGGATTGAATTTGAATTAAATTCACTAATCTGTGAATTGAATTGGATTGAAAATTTACAATCCGCAAAAATCATGAATTGGATGTGGATTGATGTTCAATCCGTAAAATCTAATCCACGAACACTCCTAATATTATAAAAGATGAAAATAGAAAGATTGTGTGTGTGTGAGAGAACTGATGAAGCAAGAAGATGATAGCATAAAAGAGCATGCCCTAATATGGGTGAATCAAACATTTATATAGTGGAGGTTAGTGGTAAAAAGAGTGCATAAAAATTAGGATTAGAAGAGAGAATGTTTTTAGAGTTATGTGTCATATTTAGGGAAAACGAACAAGAATATTCCTTTTATACTAAGTTTATTCTTTCTCATAAATATCTTGAAGTGTCCAACCTTGACCTTTAATTTCAAAGTTCATCCAATGAAGTAAATTCTTCCAAATGACATTTTTATATTACTCCAAGTATTTTGTCCATTTTACCTTAGTGTCATTCATTTATTAGTCCAAAAGTATCCTTCCAAATTTACCCCCAAACTGTTGGAAGAAAAATCAGTTTTTTAAATTTTTTATAAAAACTTTTAGGATCGCTCTCATACAATATATAAGAATTTGTAATCTAGAAATTGTACATTGAAAATCCGATTTAGCTTTTTCCGTTGAGGTGATTTAAGCTCCCAGATCACGATCCGTCACCACCACTCCTGTTAGATCACGATCCGTCACCACCACTCCTGTTAGATCACGATCCGCCACCAAATAATCTTCCAGGCTATGACTCAAGTTTGATCTGCACTTGACGTGTGGGCGCCTTTATCACCACTAAAGCAAGAAAATTTTTTCAATAGAGAGAAAATCTTTTCTGCGATCGTATAAAGTTATTCTTTTTTAGAAAATAAGCTTTTATATCTCTTTTGGTAAAAGCTCAAATAATGAAAATAAAAAATCACGTTACTTGCTTTTTTATGGGGCTCTTGTAAAAATAACATAAAGCATATTAAATGGGTAATTAAATGATATATTTAAGCTTTTGACCCAAATAACTAGTTATCTTGCTTATTAATCCAATAGTGGTGCAGTCAATTAAATGAGCTAACTCGGGGATCATTTGGGAACATATAATAGTGGCTACAACAATTAAGCATGTAATTAAACTAGCCTAATTATTTAATTCCAAATCTACTCCACTAAAAGATTGGAACTGACCTCCATAATTGTATGCTTGAATAATAATTAAATTGATTTCTTTCTTTAATCATTTGTACTACGTTAATTAAATCGATATCTCAATCGATTTAATTACATCTTATTCCTTGATACTTACTGGTTTTCTTTAATGATCATTTCAACATACTAAATATGTTGACACTATGTGAGAAATTCTATGATCAGTCTTTGAAAAACGAGATGTGTTATGCAATTATATTGTTAATCTATAACTCCAATACTTATAATTGCTCCCACCAAGATACCAGATAATATTGACAACAATTGTGTGTCGTGCCCATTGGTAACTCAAATGGAATAACAATTATAATCATGAAACATAACTAACTCAAGATTAAGACTACAGTAAAATCAATGCTTATGAGATTTAATAAGTCTGACTGTCATTTCAAGGTTAATTAAATCTCATATGAGATCCAGCTCAATGTAGTCAAACTACATCAGTAAATTCATATATGATTAAGACAAATCATTTAATGAATTTACTTCTAAATAAATAAATGGCTACATTTATCAATATGACAAATTTATTTAATCATAAGACAACTTGTATTTATGTTTTCTGTGAATCCATATGATGATCACATAAATACATATAATATGATTAAACGGACCTTATTCAATATATATTTATGCAATTGAAAATATCTCAAATATTTTATTAATCAGAAAATAAATTAATATGCTTTAAAAGAACATATAATCCCAACACAAACAATATGTTAAACCTACCTAATTAACATACTAAAAAAACAGCTACCTCGCCAACCCCTTTTTTTTTGTCGATATCTTATATATTAATAATGTAATATTATAATAAGTCGATCTGCGGAGTGAAAGAGAATTAAAATAATATTGTTTTAGTTGGCACTTTTTTAAATGTCATAAAGCTGGTAATTTGGTATTATGTCGAATCCCCGCTCCAAATTAGTGACCCTGGCTTTTCCTTAGGAATTACAAGTATATTCTAACGATCGTCAATTGAATATCGCAGTGTTTGAAGGCACAAAATATTTATTTTCATTTTCTTTCTCTCTTTTCAATTGTGGAGAACTAATGACACTTTTGTTCTTATTAGAAATTGTTGTGACCACTTGTGTTTTTTATTAAATATTCAAAAGGTTCGTTAAGCGCCTCCTGGATATGTCATAATAGATTGATTAATTTTTAATACCTTACTTTGTTCCTAATGTTAAAAAAATAATGACAAAAAAACTACGGTATTAATACTATAATCACATTTACATTAGTGATGATAAGAACGCTAGACTAGTAATATAGATTATAAATTAATAACATGATCACCGTTAACATAATTAAAAAAAAAAGAATGGGAAGTAGAAAAGTAATTACATTAAAAATTGGATCAAAATTGATGACAGACTTTTGTAGAACTATAAATAAACAATAACAATATAGAGTAGAAACTACAAGGCACAACCAGTGTTTGCTTTCAACAATTAAATTTCACTTATTTTTTTTAAACAATATGATAATAAAACACATGAATCATGAAATACTAAAGGGGTTGATTTTTTTTTCAATTGTCAGTAATTAGAACTCTGGAGAACAATTAAAGATTTTTATTTATAAATTTTTATTTTAATTAAATTGATCGGAAAAGATTAAATAGGATTTGACTTTTTATGGGTTTAGATTTTATTGGATTTCAATCGGTAATTGAATCGGATTGGATCCAAAATATAAAATCCAACATATGATGTATTAGACTTGTGACAAAATCCAATGAATTTGAGCAATTAAACACCCTAATAGATAAATTAATTAATTTGAGAAATAGTCACTCAAACATCTTTTGCTTGTTATCTCCAAAAATGAACTTTAAAAACGCATAATCAGTATAGTGAATATTTAACAAAATTATTTTAATAGTGTTAGTATGTTTTAACGTATTAACAACAGGCAGAAGAAGAAGTCATAATTTACACCAACCTCAATTGGAATTCCGCCAGCAAGTCGTCCAATATAGCAAAGCACGTGGCCCTTCCTCATTGTCTGCTTCTGTAGAGCAGCAAGGCAGATGTTATCTATCAGCAGAGATTTGATAGAAATTTTCACGAGGGTAAGTATATCTCTCGAAAGAGAAGAGGAAAAAGAAATTCGGAAACCCAAAAGAAGAAAATAGAAATAACCCTGTTCAGATATCAATCAACCATTACAATGAAAATGTTTTGGAATATGTGTTAGGATGAGTTCAAAGCATTTTCCAATAGTTAACAGGGCATAATCCCAATGAAAAGTCTCAATTACTCCTGAAGAAGGCTCCGGTTTTGAAATAGCTAAAGATGGAGTAGGAACCACATTTCTTCTTTCTTTCCTCTGGAGGGTATGGATGATGATTTGTTACCTCCCCTTTTATATACAGGGTTTTGAAGTTTTGCTACCAGATAAAGAAACAATGGAACATAAAGGACGTGGAAGACAGAAGGGGCACGAAACTTATCGATCCAATGGATGCTTTGGCCAGGTCTACAATCAGATGGGTGAAATCTGCTGAAAAAGCTATATAGAGATTGCAGAGCAGCTAATTCCTCACCTCATTTTGCTAAGTCTAATTTGGAAAGTGGAACAAATGTGTTAGACAAATACTATTACAATTCTATGGGGAATTAGTGTGTTTGAATTGCCTCCCCTATATATATATATATATATATATATATTTATTGAAGATTCAGAGATTAGAGAAGTACCTGAAGCTTGTTTCTCTTTTTGAAGATGAAATGATTAAAGAACATTCTGGACAACGAAGGGTACATTGACATCAGTTATGCTACATAAAAGATTAACAGAAACTTAAAACGGATTAACAATGCATGATGTGAAATAGATATTAAAACCACATTTTAATACCACTACTGCAGACATCTCACTACTTGAGATAACTGATCTCGGAAATAGATAATAGTTGAAACCTTTTCGAGCTAGAAGTCATATTCAGAGTTGCAGAACATTTAATTCTTCACCTCCATTTTGCTAAATCTGCTTTGGAAACAAATGTGTTTGATAGATATCACTACTCTCTATTTTGAGGGGAATTTGTGTGTTTCAATGGTACCCCTATAGTGATATATATGTATTAATTGAAGATTAAATGATTAAAGAAGTGTCTCTTCATTCCTAATATTGTCAAACTGCCTGAAAATTGTAAACATGCAAATGATTCAAGGTCTGTTGGGACTGAGTTTATGGGATGCGTAGTGAAAAGACCAAGAAGTAAGTCTTTGAATTTAGATCTAAGCAACCATTGAAATAAAATTATGCAAGAATTTAACAAGATCTGGTTCAAAAGCTGCTCCATTGGGTGATGATTTGTTTCTTAATCTAATGAAATTGCCTTCCTTCTTGCTTTCCTCTGATCCTGTGTTCCTAGCTACAAGTGACTTCAGCTTGGTTTCCTTTAGCTCCATTGCAACACACCCACTCACAAGCTGGAAAGGAACAGAACAAGAAACCTCATCATGACAAATAAAAGTTAAGAGACAAGGCATTATTCTGTAGCAAGCCCCTTATTTCTCTCTAAAATTTCCAATTTATCCACAGGCTCTCCACAATCAGTGTGTGATTCAACTTTAGCACATTCACTTTTATCATTAAGAGAAGAATCCAATTCCTCCCAATTCAGGAGGTCGCAACAAATAGCAGTCTAACTGCAGGGTTTACCAAGAGAAACTGCAGAGTGTGGTCATTTCCCCCTGTGACATTGTTGCAGTTCTTTCACATTTTCCTGCTTTATATGATCTAATTATGATGTCATCTAGAATATGTTGCAGCAGATGCTTAGGAAGTATTTAGGTTTTGATGTTAATAATAGCCTGAAGTTTACTACAGAGCCAAGAAAAGTAAAAGAGAGCAGAAATGGTGCGGTATTTTACTATTTTATTGTTATTATATAAGCCAGAAGAATAGTGCCTGACAGACTAAGTTGTTGTCCTTATAATCCTTGAGCTGTAAGACTCATACGGTAATATTACAAGTTTTGCTGTCTAGTTCGTTTAAATCTCCAAGAAGTGAAGGCAAAGCTTACTTGATTGAGCAAATGCTAAAGGAATGATGAACTTTTATCCTATTGAGCATGCTATTTTCTTTTTCTTCAATACGAGTTTGTTTCTCTTTATTATCTTTCTTCACATACCAAAAGGGAGTGAAAATTAGAAAGCTTACTCTCCATCTTGATAGGAAAAAGAATATGGCTACATTACAATATCCGATATGAAAGACAAAAAAGCATGTTACAAACAAGTAGACACAAGGAAAAAGAAAAAGAAAAAAAGAAGCTCCTACCAGAAATCTTATTCAAAACACTATCTCCATAGGATCGAAACAGGTAGAAAAAACTCTTTGAGTGACTCGATCCTCCCATTGTAGCTCAACCCACCACTCTATGTTTCCCTTGACAACAATTTTATGTCCCATTGCTCTAGTGGAATCGAGCGGGAGCTTCTTCAGCTTTGGGCATCCAGTCACTTCAATTTCCTTCAGCTGTGGAAAAGGCAAGGGATCGAAGTAGATGCTCTCCAAATTTTCGAGATCTTTCAGGCATAGAAATTCGAGTTCTGCCAGAAAGTTCTGCCTTTCCTTTATCTCTGAAACTTCACTCAATTTTCCAGGACTGATTATTTCTTCCATATTATTGCAATTCTGTACATCAATATTCTTGAGGTTTGGAGCAAAAACAAGCCATGTCAACTCCTTCAATCTTGAACAATCAGATATGAAAACTGTGTGAAGACTGCGGAAACCCCTTTGTACCAAATTTTGTATCTCTACTGCATTTTCAATCTTCAATTCTTCAAAAGCACAGTTCTGAATAAGAAAGTTCTTGAGATGTTTCATGTATGCTAGAGGTAAAACATTGAGAGACGTTGGAGTATAAAGTTTTGTAAGCTCTAGAGATTCCGTACAACTCAGCAACTTTTGGAAGGTCAAGAATGTTTCAAAAGCATGCCAGCTATCAAAGGTAAAGCTCAGCAGATCCAAGTTTTCCAAACAGAGCAATTCCTTCATAAATGGTTCAGCATCTTTGAAGAAAACTCTATCTTCTTCTTCTCCACTATAATTACTGCAACCCAACATTCTGAGTGCCTGCAACTTTGTAAAGTTACATAGCAGTTGAAGTGGAAGTCTGTTGAGGTATACATATTCCAAGTTTAAATATCTAAGATTTACCAAGGCCTTCATCTCTTCTGGCAACTCCCTTATGACCGTAAAAGACAGATCAAGATGTTCTAGTGAAATCAAACTTGAAAGTCCAGAAGGCAATTTGTTTAGGAATATATTGAACCCTAGATTCAATACTTTAAGAGAAGGCATAAATTGAAAGAAGCCATCAGTGATCATGCTAATTCTATTTCTGTAAAGAAGCAAAGTCCGGAGATGAGGACAATTAGGAATTGCTGACAGACTTGTAATATTATTTTCCATCAATGATATTCTTTTGAACCCTTCCCAGTCTTTAATCTTTGGGGCTTCAGTTAATAGAGCTCCTGCATGAACCAAAAAGTTCTCCTCCTCCTTGTCTATTTTACATGCTATCCATAATGCCATATCACGAATCACGTCATGCATTTTGACGTGATTATCATTTACCTCTTCCAGTAAGCATGCACGAAGAAGATCACTAATAATGGTGTATCCTTCGTCAAAAGCATCTACAAATCCCTCACTAATCCAATAATCAATTAAGTCCCCTTTATAAACCTCATAATCTTCAGGAAATAAACTACAATACAAGAAACATGATCTAATTATGTAGTTAGGCAGGCTATCGTAACTGAATTTTAAACGTGCAAACACATTCTCTTCCATACCTGAAAATTTTTCAGGTGATGTGCTTAGGACCTTTATTGCATACTTCCATTCATCAGGATTCTTTTTGTAGGCCATGGCTCGACCAATTGTTTTCAGTGCAAGTGGCAGCCCACAACACTCTCTTGCCAAGGTTTGTGCTAGCTCGAGAATATCAGAATGACATCTAAGAGTAGCTTCACCAACTTTCTCTTGAAATAATCTCCAGGCTTCATCATGAACCAAACATTTGACCTCAATCTTCTCATCAGCTTCCATTGAACCGCAAACATTAAGAGAGCGAGTTGTGAAGACCACCTTGGATGAAACATTCAGGCTTTGAAGAGGGATACCCAATTCTGTTAAATCAATGGGCTGCCATATATCATCCAATAACAACACAAATTTCTTTCTGCTTAAAATGTTGGAGATGTCCAAAGCCTTTTCTTCAAGGCTTTTATCCTTCCATGACTCTGCTGATAAACCTATCCTCTTCCCAATAGCATCCTGAATATTGTCAGGTTTTGGCTCTCTAGACACAACCCCCCAGATAACAACATCAAAATGATGCTGCCGCTGCTCAATGCAGAATTTGTTATTGACTTGTTTTAAAAGGGTAGTTTTGCCGACTCCCCCTGTGCCATACAAGCCAATAATTCCTCTGTTCTTTTCTTGATCAGTGATACATCTCCAAACTTGATCAAGCATTGATTCTTGACCAACAACTGTTCGCTCAAGAGCTAATTCAACCGCTGCATCTTCTGGTACCATCTCAGCAATGTCTTTGATTTCCCCTCGCTCATTCTTCAAAAGGATCACTTGTTCCGTCAGTGTGACCACCTTTTTTCCGAAGCTGTAGCTTGAAGCCAAGTCTTTGGAACAGAACCCTCCAAGACAGAGTCGATCGAGTTCTTGATCTCTCACATTTTGCAGGTCAACAGCTTTGGTTACCGTTTCTTGCACCCTCTGAAGCCAGCCTTTGAGCTGATTCGTCCGTCTGGCTCGAGGTTGTTGTTGTTCAACAAGCTCAACCTTGTTCAGCAGATCGTCTTTTGTTTGAATCAATTTGTCGAGTTCAGTCTGCAAGGCGTCAAGATTGACTTGGAGAGTCCATACGTATTTAGCTTCTCCACCAACGTATGACAAAATGGAACGAAATGAATCAGGTGATGACAAGAAGCTTGAGATCAGGTTACCCATGATGTTGCTAAAAGATTAACTTCAAGTATATTGTAGAACAGATTTATGTTCGTCGAGATGGAATCCAGAGCAGATAGTAATATCTATGAACATTTAAAATTATGACTTCAATGCGAAATGGCTTGACTCTGCCGGCGTCAAGAGCGTTGAATTCCAATAGAGGAGAGAAAAACGTTGAATTTACTCCCAATCAGCCTTCCAGCTGGTACTCGTTTGGTAGTCGTTCCAATCAGGACGAGCACTACCTCAACAAAGTTCATAAAACACTCGGACATTTGTTCCATTAATGTGTGTTGGGATGGAAATGGGTCGGGCCGGGTCCGGTGTTGGCCAAGGCTGGTTATGGCCCGAACCAAAGAAAAAGCCCAGGCTCTCCATTTTCAAATTATCATCTCCATTCTCCAGGCTAATAAATTTTGAAAATTAAATTTTGTTGTCTTCAATAAATGAGTTTAGGTCTTTTTATATGTTTATATGGATTAAAAAAATGTTGGGTGTATTTGATTTAGTAAGACTTTGAGGTAAAATATGATGAAATATGCTTTTATGTACATGTAACATGTCATGTTTAGATGAGATTAATGATGTTGATTCTTAATAATTGAGTTTGGTGCTCGATTGCTTTCGGAAAAATTTTCAGATTTATAAAAATCTAGATCTTTAGAGTATGAATTCTCATGTTATGTAAATTGATCTGAACTTCTAGACCTTAACAGTTTTTTTTTTTTTTCAAAATGTTCTTAATGTCATTAATGGTTTTAAATGTCTTTGCACTTGCTAGCTCTTATTTTTGACATGAAAACTATTGAATTATATCAATGACATTTACATTGCATTAAGTCATATGTGGTGAAAATCACTCTTCTGGGTGAAATACAATTGGCGATGTAGAAAAACTTTTTAAACGGAGATGTGGAGATTACTGTTCATTTTGAAACATCCCATGTTCCTTCAAGCCACTAAAAGTTTAGATTGTGCTATCATGTTTGTCGCTCAATTGCCCATGATTTGAACCTGAGGTATGGGGCCTAAGGAGAGCAATTCTGATGATAAGGGCTAAGAATGGGTGAAACGTGGACTACTTCACACAATTATTTTGTGGTTTAGAATCAAATGTTAAGCATTAGTCAAGAAAATATAATGTGCACACTGTATTTACATTTGGAATTGGGACAAGCTGACAAAGCATTCAGCATCAATATGAACACATGACCTCATAATACCAAGATTGAAAATGTTCGCCAATTACATTTTATTACTATGATCTTTTTATAGCTTTTTACTAAAAGGGGTGTAAAGAAAAAGATATAAAGTAGACTATTTTATGGTATTATGTGGGCTTCAACTTGAAAACTTGATGCATAATATATATCCGAAATCTCATTTTTTATGAAAGCATAGAAGATAGCAGTAATATTCATTCATATTCCAATTATATAAAAAATAAAACTATAATTATTATTCATAGTTTATTTATCTTATAAATTTTATTTGTTAATAGAAAAAAGAACGCATGAGTGGTCAAAGTGAAAGTAATTTTGGCAAGAAGCACAAAGTTGAAGCAGATGAAGGGGCCCCTCCTTCCTCAAGTAGCAGATTCCACAAAAGATAACAGAAAAAGACATAAACATGTGTTCTTTAGTTATTTTCTTTGTTTAGCAAAAGCCAAAAGGTAGTTTAGAATTCGCACATGATTTTGTTCTCAAAGTGCAAAGATTCCTTACCCCAACTTGCAATGACTGCTGGTGCATTAATGGGAGCGTACAACAAAAAGATAAAATAAAATGAAAAATAAACATATGAAAAATTCTTAGATTTTGGAAGTTTTGTGTCTTCAATTTCCCTTTCATCATTCCACACTGGTGATTTTGGTATTCAAGTTGGGTTCTTCTTGGTTGTTGCTTGAATTCTAGAAAGAGTTGATAGAGACAGATATGTAGTCTAGAATTGGGTTTTGCTTTTGGGTCTGCAAAGCTAGAGATTATTAGCACAACAGGTTGTCTCTTTTGGGAGATTATTTGGACAAACTATTAGGAGTTTTTGGTTTGAAACTCAGATCAAAGTTGGTTTGAAGAGTGATGAGTGATAAAGATTGAATATTTGTTAGTTCTGGAAGTGGGTTTTGGAGAGTGCCTTTCAGTGACTTGTTTCATGCATTGAATTTACAATGACGATTCATTAGTTCTTAGAGGTGCGTTTTGGTTCAAAGAAGCTGATATGTGAAGTTAAAGGCAGAGTATGGTTCATGGGTAGCAAAGTTTAGATATTCGTGCAGTTTTGTTTGTTTAAATTGGTTGGTTTTTGCCGCAAGAGATGTTTGATAGAAGCTTGACAGTATCCGTCAATACACTGAATTACCCATCTTGTACGTTGGGTTTTGTAAATAGTTATAGAACTCTATCTAGAACAAGATTGAATTCAAATCCACTGCTGGCTATGCCCCCATCTTCAGTTCTCTTACAGACAGATGAAAGCGGGAAATTTCAAGAATCGAAGAAGAGTTTTGGTTCAAAAGCAGCTCCATTTTGCAGTGATGCGTTGCTTAATCAAGCAAATACTGTTGGTATTGTTGGAGGTGCATCAGTTGATTCTACTTTGAATCTTTTGGGAAAATTAGTTCAACTGAGTGGGGAAGAAAATGACTTTCCCTTCTTGCTTTGTTCTGATCCTTTGTTAAATAAGGAGTTATTGTCACATGAGAGGAGTTCCTTTTCTTCTCTCAACTGTAAAGGTGGGGGCGTTCAGTTGGATGACAGTCTAATTGTGGAGAATCTGCGAAGAAAAAGGGTTTTTCTTGAGAAAGCAGGAGCTCGCTGCATAGTAATGCCATGTCATCTTTCTCATATTTGGCATGATGAGGTTTGTAAGGGTTGTTCTGTTCCTTTCCTGCATGTGAGTGAGTGTGTTGCCAAGGAGCTCAAGGAAGCCAATATGAAGCCACTGGAAGCTGGGAGTCCTTTGCGAATTGGGGTGCTCGCAAAAAATGCGATTCTAACTGCTGGGTTTTACCAGGAGAAGCTGCAGCATGAGGTAATTTTCTTCTGTGTGACTTGTATGCTACTAGTTTCACATTGTCTTTGGGAGGTACTTCTGTTCATATTTGGTTACAGATAAATTGCTTGAAAGAAGTACTGAATTTTTAACTACAGAATCCAGAGAAATAAAAAGGATGTTAGCTACAGAAGACATTTTGCATTATCTTATTGGTATTATTTTAATGGTTCTAAAATGTTCACATAGTAATCATGACCTTACCTGACTGAAATTGGATGCCTGGTTGATTCAGCACCAAGCAAAAATCTATAAGATCATTTAATCCAGAGCATTTCTCTACCTGCTACTGTAGTGTTTATGTCATTTTTCCAGGACTGCTAAAATGAAATGTGTACAGAAAAAGATTGTGTTGGCAAAGCCTGAAAGCTGAAATACACAATGAAGAAAGATGAAACAAGGAAAAGAAGTGAAAACCTGGTCTCTCATAAGGTTCATGCCACATAAATGTACATCTTTTGCCTCTTTGTCACTAGAAACCTGAAGAGTTACATCTTACAGACCCATGCCTTGGACGGTTGGCATATAGAGTACATGAAATATTTTAGCTTTCTTTCTGTCTCAAGTGTTGGTCCAATGTTCAAGAGAGCGGTGAACATATGCCTTGAGGGAAGATGAAATTTTACTCTATTCAACTTGCCATTGTCTCTCTCTTCTATTTTAGTTTGTTGTTCTTTGATATCTTTCTTCACACAAGATAGGTAGTAGAAGCATCTGAGCTTATGTTTAGCTGCTTACATTCAAGCTCATTTCTGTCTAATTTTTTATGTGGTTTGCTTGATTGTAGGAACTAAGCATAAGCTTAAAACTCTAGAAAATTGGCGAAGGCCAAACACTAGGAAAATTAATGTTTGTTTTGAAAAAAACTAGATATCGACTGATTTTCTCAGTCTACTGAGCAACCAAATGATGCAGAGCATATACTGGTACAAAATTTTCTGTACAGAATTGAAAATCGAACCTAAAATTGCTATTACAATTTATTCTTGAGTAAGGGTCGTCTGAAACATTGTTCGTACAGCATATCAGTAAGGGGCGCTATCAAACAAACTTTCTTACAAACTTTCTTTTCTTCATTCTTTCCTCTGGAGATATGGTTGATGATTTGTTCCCTCCCTTTTTTACACAGGGCTTTGAAGTTGTGTTACCCGATAAAGCAACAATGGAACACACATTGATTCCTGCCCTTGATGCTTTGAACAGAAAGGACGTGGAAGGGGCAAGAAACTTGTTGAGAATAGCACTTCAGGTACTACTGGTGAGGGCAGTGAACACTGTCATCCTGGCCTCTGATGATATGCAGGATCTTTTGCCTCCCGATGATCCTCTTCTTAAGAAGTGCATTGATCCAATGGATGCTTTGGCCAGGTCTACAATCAAATGGGTGAAATCTGCTAAAAAGGGTACATAGAAAATGTAGAACGTTTTAATTCTGTACCTCCATTTTGCTATATCTTCTTTGGAAACAAACGTGTTAACAAATATTAATACCATTTTAAGGGGAATTTGCGCGTTTAAATGGTAGCTCTATATATATATTGAAGATTAAATGATTAAAGAAGTGCCTTAAATTTCTGTCTCTTTTTTTACCACTAAACCTCTCTTTCCATGATAGCAATAACCCTTACTCTAGAAATTAGAAATGTCAAGTACCTATGGAAATTGAGAGTCTGTCGTGTTTTAGTGATGAACAATGTTAGGAAATTGATGGATGAAGTAACGTACGCCACTGCTAAAATGAAATTGGAAGAAAATAAAGAACAAGCACAAAGAGGACACTAGAAATTTACATGGTTCGGCTTTTAGTCTACATCCACAGACGAAGATAGAAGGAAAATATTTTACTAGTGAAATGAAAATTTCAAATATTGTAATATTTTTGGATCACTACCCGGAACCTCAATACACTCAATCTCTCAAAACACTACAACAAGAGTTTTTAATTTCAAGCTCTCTAAACTCTTTCTTAAATATAAGAAATGTTTCTAAAAATTGGGATGATCAAATGAGGGGGTGAACCCCTCTATTTATAGCCAAAATTTTGGCTACTATTCACCTTTTTTTGAATTATTTATTATTGTTCAAAATTCAAAGTTCAAAGTTTGATATTTAAACTTTGAATATTTAGAATTTTGAATTTGATATTCAAAGTTTGAATATCTAGAAGAGGCACCAATCTTGACATTACTGACCACTCCCACTACTTGTTCAATAGCTGGTCTTCTACATATCATAGCAAATATTAAACTTCCCACTGTTGATGCATACGGTACTCGAGACATCTCTTTTCTCTCTACTTCATTGCTAGGACACATACTTGAGGATAACTTGAAATTAATAGGAAATGAGGTAAAAATTGGTTTACAATCTTGCATGTTGAAGCGTCGTAAGATTTTCTTCAAATAATTCTTTTGAGAAAGCCAAATCTTCCTTTTATTTATGTCTCGGTAAATTTGCATCCCTAAAATATTATTTACTGGTCCCAACTTCTTCATTTCAAACTCCCTAGCCAACTGTGCCTTTAACTCTTGTACTCAATCTATCTTGGGGCATGCTACCAACATGTCATCCACATACAACAGTAGAATGATGAAATCATTATCCTCAAACCTCTTGTAATATGCACAATGATCTGAACTGAGTTTGTTGTATTCAACACTCACGATGAAGGAATCAAATCTCTTATACAAATACCTTGGTGCCTGTTTGAGACCGTATAAAGATTTGTTCAACCTGCAAATCAAGTTCTCTTTACCCTTTTTAGCAAAATCTTCTGGTTAGAGCATATAAATTTCTTGTTCAAGTTCTCTACGAAGAAATGCAGTTTTCATATCTAACTGCTCTAGATGTAGGCCAAATGTAGCACAACTTGTCAAGACTACCTTGACTGTTGTGAGTCGAACCGCTGGAGAAAATATCTTGTTGGACTCAATATCTTCTTTCTAAGCATATTATTTCACTACCAATCTTGCACGATATCGTTCCACTTGGTCTTTGCCATCACGTTTGATCTTGTAAACCCATTCGTTTCCAATGGCTTTTTTTCCATGTGTTAGTGGTACAAGTCCCTATATCTTATTCTTGCGTAGAGCCTTAATTTTTTCTTGCATTGTTGTCATTCGCAAAACAACATCTAAGTTGTTTAAAGTTTCATAGAAAGTTGACGACTCTCCATCTTTCATTAGAAGACAGTATGCAATATTGATCTCTGTAACATAATCCGAGTGCCACACTGGCGGTCGTCTCTCACGAGTTGACCGACGAACTTCTAGAACCTCGGACTCGACTGTTCCTCGTGTTCTGGTGCTTCTTTAGAAGAATTTGAATTTTCCTCTTCCATATTATTTTTAATAAATACCGGTACAGTCTCTGATTTGTCCTTTACAGTGTTATCATCCTCATCTCTCCTTTATAGTTAATCTTCTACAAAGATAACATCTCTGCAGATAACAATTTTGTGGGCAGTGGGGTTCCACAGACGATATCTCTTTACTCCATCAACATATCCTAAGAAGATACATCTCCTAGATTTTGGATCCAGCTTTGTTCTTTCTTAGGCATTGTACATCACATACACATGACATCCAAATGAATGTAGGTGGGAATAATCAGCTGGCTTTTCAGTCCATATCTCCATCGGAGTCTTCAACCCAATTGCTATGGATGGCGACCGATTTACTACATAACAGGTAGTTTTAGCTGTTTCTGCCCAGAATAAATTAGGTAGTGCAACAGTGCTTAAAATAACTCTTATTCCTTCTAAAAGAGTCATGTTCATCCGCTCTGCCATTATATTTTGTTGAGGATTGTATGCCAGCGTGAACTGCCTCTGAATATCTTCTTGTTTATCTGTCCTTAAGCACTTTATCCTTTTTCCGGATTCAAGTTCTACCCGCGCCTTGTATTCCTTAAACATTGGAAACACATCTGACTTTTTCTTCAGTGGATACACCCAACATCTCCTAGAATAATCATTAGTAAAAGTCACTAAGTACTTTGCACCTCTCATAGACATATTTGGTGATTCCCAAACATCAGAATGAACCAAGTCTATGATGCATTTACTTTTGGCGTCAGATCTGCTGAACTTCAATCTATGCTGCTTATTTATAACATAATGCTCGCAAAACGGTAAGTTCATCGATTTGAGCTCCGGAAGCAACTTTCACTCAGAGAGAATTTTCAAACTTTATTCTGACATGTAGGCAAGCTTGAGATGCCACATCATCGTCGACTCTTCTCCATTTGACGCAACACATTTATCAGCTTCCTGTAGTGTTTCCTCTTTAAGTATGAATAGATTAGCACTGATCTTTTTCGGCTTCATCAATACAAGCGCACCTTTGACTATCTTCATGATCCCATTTTCTACATGTGTTTTGCATCCAAGACTATCTATTTGTCCTAAATACAATAAATTTTTCTTTAGATCTTTGATACGTCATACCTCCTCAATTGTGCAAACTGTACCATAAAATATTTTTATTTTGGTAGTACCAATATCAGCGATCTCCAAGGCATGATCATCCTGAAATATGTTCATATATGTAGAACCATTCTCTCCCAAAGGTCATGTGTCAGGTAGCTCCTAAGTCTATGAGCCAAACATTAGATAATTGTTTTCTACCTTCTGAAACTATTGTTGCCTTGATGTAGAGGATTTCACCATCATCTGAGGTACTTGCTACACACCCCCTGAGTATTTAATGACTCAGAATCTTTACTCTCTCTTCTCTTTTGGTTGTTCCAACACTCTTTCTTGACATGTCATTTCTTGTCACAGTTGGAGCACTTGACATTCTTCTTACTTCTTGATTTTGATCTACCATAATTGTGACTCCCACTGGGGCCACGTTCCATTGACCTCCCTTTTGTCATCGGTAACACTTTCGTTTGCTGCAAATTCGTCAGTATGTCTTCCTTATTTTTTCGCTTACTCTCTTCATTTAATACAGAGACTATAACATCGTCAAAGACTAGACTATCTGTTTGGTTGTTATTTGTTAGATTGATGATACATTGATCATACGAATCTGGTAGACTTTGAAGTAGGAGCTCCGCACGTTCATTTTCCTCTTTTTTATGACCCAACATTGTGAGTTGAGAAAATAGAGTCTTTAAGGTGTTGATGTGGTCACTCATCGATGTAGATTTCACCATTTGAAGAGTAGAGAGTTTCCTTTTTAAGAAGATCTTATTGTGCAGCGACTTGGCCTCGTACAATTTGTGAGAGTATCATATATTTCTTTATCTGTCTTTTTCTCTGTCGCATTAGATAACACCTCATCTGCAAGTACCAGGTGTTGATAAGCAATTATGTTGCCATCCATCAAGTTCCACTTGTCATTAATTATCTTTATAGGCCTAGCAGAGACGTGAAGCAACATGACAAGGGTGAAACATAAAGGGTGATGTGGAGATTGATTGGTTCATAATCAAATCTCCAAGTAATAGAATGTCAAGATTAGTGCCTCTTCTAGATATTCAAACTTTGAATATCAAATTCAAAATTCTAGATATTCAAAGTTTGATATTCAAACTTTGAACTTTGAATTTTGAAAAATAATAAATGATTAAAAAAATATGTGAATAGTAGCCAAAATTTTGGCTATAAATAGAGGGGCTAACCCCCTCATTTGATCATCACAATTTTGAGAATCATTTCTTATATTTAAGAAAGAGTTTAGAGAGCTTGAAATTAAAAGCTCTTGTTGTAGTATTTGGAGAAATTGGGTGTATTGGGGTTCTGGGTAGTGAACTAAAAATATTACAATACTTGTAATCCTCATTTCACTAATAATATATTTTCATTCTATCTTCGCCCGTGGACGTAGGCTAAATGTCGAACCACTCTTTGTACTTGTTCTTTATTTTCTTCCAATTTCATTTTAGCAGTGGTCTTACTTCACCCATAAATTTCCTAACAAACAATACTACTATGATTAGCCATCCATGTACTGTCAAACTGCTTGAAAATTGTAAAAATGCATATGAATTATGATTCAAGATCTGTAGGTATTGAATTTATTGATTAGGTAGTGAAAGACCAAGATGTAAGCCAATGTCTTTCAATTTAGATCTAAGCAACCATTAAAATATAATTATGCAAACTGAGATAAGCATACTGAACAATTAATGGTACTTTGATATCGGCTTTGTTTCATATATAAAAGATGAACAGAAACTGAAAAAAGATGGATATATAACAATTCCTGTTGTGAGATAAAAATTAAAACCACAATTTCCTTTATATCTCTACTACAGAAATCTCACCACCTGAGTCCTTCACATTATTTTTTCCATGTCTTTATAACAATATATATCTGGAAACTTGAGATTTGGGAGGGGAAGGAAGGGAGACAAAAAAAAAAAAAAGCCCACGTAAAGTCCTTCACATTTGAGTAATCTCCTAGGATAGCGGTGTGAAGATTTCGGAACCACCACTTTGAAGCACTTTATGTACCTCTCTTGTGCACTTGTGCCAATCTTCCACTTCCAAATTTAACCTCCTAGAAGTAAGACATTGAACGGTAGGGAGACCACATAAACTACATAAGCTACATGAGGTCAATCTGATGAGATTTAATTGTTCCAAACAGAGCATTTCCTTCAGCAAAGATTCAGCATCATCAGATTGACAGTTACCTTCTTCCATTACTTGCTGATGATCTGTAACTTTGAATAAAAGCTAGATATCATCAATGCTGTGGAATTCTTGACATTTCACTTGTACAGTCCAAGTTCAAATGCCTGTCAATTAACTGGGTATAGTATTAACGAATTTTTTTTGGGGGGGGGGGGAACAGTATGAAATCGCTTTGAGAGCCAAATATTAAAAAAATACTAATAATAATAGAAACAAGAATAATAGCAATAATAAAAATATTTTAATCGACACACAGGTCTGAGGTGATTCATTGTTTATTGTTTGAAACCAAACGACATGCCATTCAACAGTTCATGAAGAAGATGACATGTCGTCGACGTCATTTAGCCAAAAACGCTCGATAGGCTTCATACCACCTTCCCTGGGCTGATATTGTGGCTCAGATCCGTCATTCATGAAACATAGTACAAATTCTTTGAACTTCGGCCTTAACCAGTACCCAAGATCTGTAGGTGTTGAAGTTGTAAGGTGAGCACCATTTAGCCACAGTAGTTCAATTGAACAAACAAGTTGGGGTGAGGGTTTCTTAGTGAATAATTGTTGTGTACTTGTGTGCATAATATACTCATTCTTGATTGATAACGGCGCCAAGATGTTGATGCCGAAAAACGACCTCAACAGCTGAATTTGTTTCTTTTGGGGAATTACAGCGCGAATCCAAGCTCAATCGCCAATGATTGTAATTTTCTGTACCTGTCAATCAGAAAACACGGTTAGGATACGCCGGTGGGGTTCCGGCGCAGACCCTCCGATGCTTAAGTCAGAAATTGTGTATAAAGAGATAAAAATGAAAGGGAAGAATTGTAAATGAGTTCAAAATAAAGGAATTTTCCGGTAGAGAAACTCAAATGTTAAGGCTCTTAGATAGGTCACTTGTAGAGTTTTTGGTTCATTTTTGCTAACCCCTTCACCTGATGCGCTCTTCAGTTTAAATAGACTCTTAGTCGTATACAGTTACCTCCTTAACTTCAGCCCACTTTCTTCAGCAGTCGCAAGTGGTTGTCAGTTGGAGGTGGTTTAAATAGATCGTGGCACACAACTTCCCTATAAATTAGGCCACGTTCTCTTAACTAGCAATTTTCCATGTCAAGCTAATTCTCAGGTCGGACAAGAGAATTTCAAGGTCGGATTACTTCACTTGCAGATCAGACAGATGAATTTCTCAGTTGCTCATATAGCGTTGAGGTTGTACTCTTAACTTAGGTCATTCACATAGATCTTAGGTCGTACTTGTAAACCAGGTCGCCAACATAGGCTGCAGGTTGTACTTATGAGATCAGCTCAACAACAATAAGTTCTGAGTAAATTGTAAACCAGGTCGCCAACATAGGCTGCAGGTTGTACTTATGAGATCAGCTCAACAACAATAAGTTCTGAGTAGATTAGGATCGACTATATTTTGAGACACTACCAGAAAAATCCAACCCAAACACCAGTTCCCTAGTTTTCAATACCGAAAAGTCATTGCCGGTGTTGGAAACTAATAGAAAAATTTTCTCAAAACCCAACACCAGTCCTCTAGTTTTCAATACTGAGAAGATATGAACGGTATTGGAAACTAAAATAATTAAAGAAGAGCAATCTGGCCGCAAGCAAAAGAAAGACGGTGTAGAGCAGACCAATGAGCAAAGAGAAATGTAAGAAGAAACCTTCAAGTGTAGACCAAGAAAATAACCATGGCCAAATGCCTCAAGGTGATAGGGTCGAGGTTGAGGGTGAGGTCTCCTTAACTAGTAGGGTTGTTGAAGACCAAGAGAGAACTTCCTAAATTTAATTATTACAATGCTTGCCCCTTTTTGCAATATGAACTTGTGTAGACGGTATGCTACTGAACTTTATTTTTCCTTTGTAGTCGGATAATTATTATGCTGACCTTGCCTTTTTTACTCTTTATTTACTGGGGTTGGTTATGACTTGCATTCCGTAGACTGAGCCCATCTAAGACTTTGTTGAGGTCAAACAAATAGATATGGTCAACTTTGGTAGCAATAACACCAAGCAATGACCTTGAATTCACCAAGATTCTATCATTTCGATGTGAATCTTGATAAGGAAAATGTTGACCTCACGAAAATGTCAACTTCAACAAGATAAATTGTTGACCTCAACAAGGTTAAGTGTAGAGCTAAAACGTCGACCTCACGACAAGGAAAATGTTGACCTCACGAAAATGTCAACCTTAACAAAATAGATTGTCGACCTCAACAAGGTTAAGTGTAGAGCTAAAATGCCAACCTCACGACAAGGAAAATGTTGACCGCATGAAAATGTCAACCTTAACAAGATAGATTGTCGACCTCAACAAGGTTAAGTGTAAAGCTAAAACGCCAACCTCATGATCTCACGACAAGGAAAATGTTGACCTCACGAAAATGTCAACCTTAACAAAATAGATTGTCGACCTCAACAAGGTTAAGTGTAGAGCTAAAACGCCGATCTCACGACAAGGAAAATATTGACTTCACGAAAATGTCAACCTTAACAAGATAGATTGTCGACCTCAACAAGGTTAAGTGTAGAGCTAAAATACCGACCTCACGACAAGGAAAATGTTGACCTCACGAAAATGTCAACCTTAACAAGATAAGTTGTCGACCTCAACAAGGTTAAGTGTAAAGCTAAAACGCCGACCTCACGATCTCACGACAAGGAAAATATTGACCTCACGAAAATGTCAACCTTAACAAAATAGAGTGTTGAACGCAATAAGGTTAAAATGTAAAGCTAAAATGCCGACCTAAAAAAAAATTGAAAATTGGAGAACTTAAATGTTAAGCTTATGATCGACCTCAACAAAATTGAAAATTAGAGAACTTAAATGTTAAGCTTATGATCGACCTCAACAAAGCAATAGCCGACCTCAATAAAATTGAAATTGGGCAACTTAATGTTAAGCCTATGGCCGACCTCAACAAAATGGAACATTGTAGAACGTAAATGTTAAGGCTATGGCCAAACTCCACGAGGCAATGGCCAACCTCAATAAATAGAAAATTGTAGAACTTATCTTATGGCTTACCTCAATAAGGCAATGGCCGACCTCAACAAAATAGGCTATGGCCAAACTGCACGAGGTAATGGCCAATCTCAATAAATAGAAAATTGTAGAACTTAGCTTATGGCCGACCTCATTAAGGCAATGACTGACCTCAACAAAATTGAACATTATAGAACGTAAATGTTAAGGCTATTGCCAAACTCCACGAGGCAATGGCCAACCTCAATAAATAGAAAATTGTAGAACTTAGCTTATGGCCAACCTCAATAAGGAAATGGTCGACCTAAATAAGGTAAAAGCCAATTTCGATAAAATTGAAAAATGTAGATCTCAACAAGATAAAAGTTAAAGTTGTCTAACCACAAGGTAATAGCTGTCTTCAATCTCAACATGGTCGAATTACAATTAGACCTCAACAAGGTCAAAATGACAACCTCAATCTCAATAAGATTTGATAAATATTTTAAGTCGGACCTCAACAAGGCCGCAATGTCGATCTCAATCTCAATAAGATTGGATAAATTTTTTCACATTGGATCTCAATAAGGCCGCCATGTCGATCTCAATCTCAATAAGATTGGATAACGTTTTCAAGTTGGACCTCAACAAGGTCGCAATGTCGATATCAATCTCAATAAGATTGGATAAATTTTTTCACGTTGGACCTCAATAAGGTCCAAAAATGCCAATCTCAATCTCAATAAGATTTGATAAATTTTTTAGGTAGGACCTCAACAAGGCCGCAATGTCGATCTCAATCTCAATAAGATTTGATAAATTTTTCAGGTAGGCCCTCAACAAGGCCGCAATGTCGATCTCAATCTCAATAAGATTGGATGAATTTTTCAAGTAGGACCTCAACAAAGCCGAAATGCCGATCTCAATTTCAATAAGATTGGATAAATTTTTCAGGTAGGACCTCAACAAGGCCGCAATGTCGATCTCAATCTCAATAAGATTGGATGAATTTTTTCACGTTGGACCTCAATAAGGCCGCCATGTCGATCTCAATTTCAATAAGACCGGTCACAAGTAGATAAGACATAAAGTTGCACTTCTAAATAACCTCATTGATATTAATCTAGCAGAAGTTACAGAATTGAACACATAACAAATTGAAATAACAAAGAAACAAACTTTCTTAGCATATTTAAAGAAAACAAACAAACAAGAACATCATAAATAAGATATATTTTAGCTGATAGTATTTTCGCAGGTGCTCTGCATTCCATGTCTTGCCAGCGACCACCGCCATCACGATAACTTTAACTTATATGCCCCATTACCAAATGAGTGTAGCACTTTATATGGTCTTTCCCAGCTCGGCCCTAGAACTCCATCAATAAATCTGAAGCTCATTCGAGATGTCATCTATCATTTTTGTTCCCATTCTTACCACTCTGCTCGGATCAACCTCACTTACCGGCACTTGTTTCATTTTTTCATTAGGTCGCTGTTGGCACAACCTATTTTTAGCTCGTGGATCGATACTTGTGATCTGCATGGATTCTCTCGCAGCTTTAGCGTAACAGCTTCGAGCCACTTGTTGCTGGCCCCTCATCACTCCAACTCCACCTTGAACTCTAAACTTCACACATTGCATATAGGTTGAGCTCACTGCTCCTGCTATCCTATTGAATGGTCTGCCCAAAATAACTTGATAAGGGCTTGGCTCATCAACTACCAACCATGTCACCATCACTGTCTTTTGTAGTTTGGACCTGTTATCGTTGGCAAGTCAATCGACGAGGGAATCGCCTTTCATTTCGAACCCTTTAGTGATGTTACGGCCGGATCAAGAGGTCTCTGTTGTAGATCGTCGAGTTTGCTAAATAAAATGTCGACTTCCCAATGAAAAGCTCGGTTGATTCACCCTGCCTTAGACAACGCGCTCTGAAAGCGCATCCTCGTGTGGATATTTCTCGTCCTCGTCCTGAACATGATCGGCACCCTTTGAACCCTTGCTTTGGTGGACATTCAAAATTACCTCAAAACTTTTTAATGACTATCTGCTATAATTTCTCCTTGGCGGTTTGAGTCTCCCTCTTTAAGGTCGGCCTCCGTAATCATCATCGCTACATTATCTATGATGTCTCCTCTTACTCCTTGTACATCCACATCCTTTAGATATTGATTTTGCATTCAGCCATTGATCATTCTTTCAGTCAATCGATCCAGTGTCGGTCGCACCTTATGAAACTAATGATACTTGTGGTGAGCACTTCGATCCACATCTGCTTTGGCGGTATTAGTAACCCCTTGTCTTTTATTGCAACATATATTTCAAATAACCTAGGCATCCCAGATGATCGAAAGGCCCTGAATCGATAACCTCGCATGATGTCACGGTCCATGAAAACTCCTTAGCTTTCAAAATTCTCCTTGGACGATTTTTCCGAACCTTTGCGTATCTTGCTCTGGTATGCATGAACCCTACTGGCCGAAAAGCTCACCGTAACTCCTTGAAATTTCACATATCTTTTAATCTCACCCTCCGTGCCCCATTTACAGGTTAAAGGAAAAAACACGGCACCCTGAAAAATCGTTCGAACACTTGGATCCACAGTGGTCATCTCGTTTAAACTTCTCCGTGATGATTGGTCGGTTTTGCCTTCTGCAATGGAACCACGTACTTAGGTGGCAATTAAGTAAATCCCAACTTGGCGTACCGAGGACTCGTCATCGATAACAACCTTACCATTTTCTTTTCCTCTGTTTTACTTCTGTGCCTCTAAGTTTTGAAATTGCATCATTCATTGCTTGAAGCTCATTTGCCGGTTAGAGGGGTCTCGGCTCTTCCCTACTCCCTTTCTTGATTCAGTCGTTGATTCTACCATTTCGTTCTTGTTCTCGCACCTTGATTAACTATTGTCATTTTCCCAAGCTTGTGGTAGTCCCATTCCTTTCTGCTTGTTCACCACCAAGCTCTTCCCTCTCTCGCGCTCCAGCTCCTCTACAGGTCACTAGCTCGAAGACTTGAGCCCTAGCAGGGCATCATTAGCCCACTGATCGTCTCGCCAATTTTGCCATTTGCCTCTCGATCCCTTACCGATCTGCTTATCTGTGCCCGTGACATTCATTTCTCAGCCAATTGGCGAGATAAATATCTCGTTGTTATCATCCATATTTATTTGTAATCGATAAACTGCTTCCTTCAAAATTTCAAGCGTGGCTTTATTTGGTCATGACCCAGGCGCCAAGATGTTGATCTTAGAAAAACGACCTCAATGGTGAATTTGTTTCTTTTGGGGAATTCTGGTAGCGAATCCAGTCGCCAATGATTGTAATTTACTTTGTCATTCGACAGGTTAGGAATACTGGGGAATTGGAACCTCCAAATCTTAGATTAGAAATTGTGTATAAAGAGATAAAATGAAAGGAAGAATTGTAAATGAGTTGAAAATAAAGGAATTTTCGGTAGAAAACTTAAAATGTGGTAGGGAATGTTAAAAGGCTCTTAGATGGAGTCAACTTGTAGAGTTTTGGTTCGTTTTCTAACCCGCTTACTTTGATCGCTCTTCGGTTTAAATAGACTCTTAGTGTATATATGGTTACCCTCATAACCCATTGCTTGTGATGCAAAGTGGTTGTCGAGTTGGAGTGGTTTAAATAGATCGTGTACCTTGTGGCTTCCATATCAAATTAGGCCAGTTCTCTTGATTTTCCATGTCAAAGTAATTAGGGTCGGACAAGAGAATTTCAAGGTGGGATTACTTCACTTGCGGATCGAAGATGAATTTCGATTGCTCATATAAGCGTTGAGGTTGTACTTTCTTATTAAGTCATTCCATTAGATCTTGAAGCATTATGCTTGTAAATTGCAGGTTGTACTTATGAATCGGCTTTCAGCAATAAGTTGATAAATTGTAAACCGCCAATTATGCTGCAGGTTGTACTTATGAGATCAGCTCAACAACAATAAGTTCTGAGTAGATTAGGATCGACTATATTTTGAGACACTACCAGAAAAATCCAACCCAAACACAATAATATTATTATATTTAAACGCTGTTACAATGAATTTACAAACCGTAAATCGAAAGGAAAAGTACACAAACTAAATCAATCATCAGCAAGCCCCTGCGCTGCTGATTCCCAAAGAAATTTATCAACAACAACTTTAAAGCAGGAAGAAAAGACATTTTGGGTGTCTTTGTCTTCCCATTCTAGGCATTGCCACCATGACTCCAATTCCTCGATATCGAGCTTTCCTTCCTTTGCACTGTTGGATTCAAGTGGAAGCTTCCAAAGCTTTGAACAACCCAATTACTACGATTTCTTGATTGGGAAATGGTAAAGGCGATTATAATAGAATCTTTGGTCAAAATAAAGAGATTTTCTAGTTGAAGAACTTCGAGTTTTGAAAATGGGATTTGATTTCCGATCATCTTCTGAACTCCACCAAATTTCTCAACATTGATTATTTCTTGGACGTTACTGCATTTGATACTTCAACAATCTTGACGTTTAGCTCAAGAGTAACCCTGTCGAGTCACTCAATCCCCCGCATCTTGCTATATATACTCTGCAAAGGCTGAGGAAACTCGTAAGTTCTCGTATATGTTGTGTTTGGCTTGCACTTTCAATCTCCAACCCCTCAAATTCACAAGAACTCATATTTAGCGTATGAAGATTTTTCAGATTTGTTAAATATGAAATATTCGGTGACTTTGAATCTATAAATCGTCGGGGACGTAGAGTCACGAGAGACCAAAAATCTTTTCAAAGCACGAGAGCTCCATATGTCGATGGAAGTGAATGATAAATCAAGAAGTACCATCCATATCCAGATATTTTAGCTTTTCCAAAGCCTTCAATTCCTCAGGCAACTCCAATATGGAAGTGAGTGATATATCAAGATGTTGTAGAGAAACTAATTTTGAAATCCCTGATGGTAATTTGGTCAGACAACGATTGTACGACAAGTTTAAAACTTTTAGACAAGGCATAAACTGAAAGAAACCATTTTTGATGTCTTGTAAATAGTTATCATTGAGAAACAGAGTTAGGAGATGTGAACATGAAGAAGTGTTCGACAAGGTTTTAATTTGATTATTCATCATGACATCATTTCTTAACCCCCAGCCATTTAAAGAATCAAGGCTTGATTAATCTAGGCCCGAATAGGCTTCCCTGATTTCGCATCTTATCCATAAGGCCATGTATCACTACATCATTTTTTCTAAAATGTCTTCCTCTTCTTCTAACAATGATGCACGAATAAGATCACCATTAATAGAGTACCTTCTATTTATTGCTTTATTTCTGTCAAACTCATCATCCAAAATAATTCCCTCATCAATCCAATAGTTTACTACCAAGTCCCTTTTGTGTATCCTATAATCTCCAGGAAATAGGCTACAGAACAAGAAACAAGATCTAATTTGATCGCTAGGTAATCTATCAAAACTGAACTTTAAACGATAATAGACCTTATTGATACCTGGGAATTGAAGGGCTGATCTCATTAGGATCTCAATTGCATCCTTCCATTCTTCAGGAGTTTTCTTGCAAGCCATGGCTCGACCAACAATAGTAAGTGCAAGTGGCAGACCTCCACAGTCTTTGGCCACCATTTTGGCCGGCTTATGTGTTGGGGAAAAATCAGGTTTTTAAATTTTTATAAAAGCGGCTTTTGAATCATCTCATATAATATATAAATTAGTATTCTGAAAATCGTCCTTGAAAATCAGGGTTGGCTTTTCTCTTGAAGTGATTTAGGCTCTAAATCCGATCCATCCTGCCACCATTAGAATCACGATCGTCACCACGCTTGTTAGATCCGCTGATGATCTTAGGGTTATGACTTTCGAATTCGATCTGTGACTTGGCGATGTGGGCGTTATCACTACGAAAGCAATAGCGAAGAATTTTTCTACCAATGAGAAAAATCTTATTCTCGATTTGTATAAAGTGGCTTTTCTTTTTCTTTAGAAAATAAGTTATATATCTCCTTTAGTGAAAAGCGCAGAAATTTGAAAAATAATCTTTTAAATAAAAGCTCGTTATTTTCTTTTTGATAGGGGACCCATGCAAATAACGTAAGCTATCTCTAATTAATTAAATGGGTACATAAATGATATATTTTAGAGCTTTTGAAAATAAATTAGTTATCTTATTAGTCAGGTGGTGGTGCGATCGATTAAATGAAACAGGGGATCATTTGAGAACTGATAGTGGCTACTGATAATTAGGCTTGTAATTAAACTATTTATTTAATTCAAATCTGCTCCTTCAAAAGATTGGGCCGGCTTCCAATTGTATCTCGAATAATAATTGGGCGCGTTGATTTCTTCTTGCCGATCGCTTTGTACAGTCGTTAATTAAATTGATATCTGTTGTCCGTCGATTTAATAACATCTTATTCCTTGATCTTCTTGGTTTTCTCGTGATCATTTTCAACATACTAAATATGTTGACACACTACAGAATTACATGATCAAGTCTTGAAAACCCATCGAAGATGTGTTATAAATTCTATATTGTTAATCCATAACTCCATACTATTACTTGAATCTAGGGTAATCTTGACCACGAGGATGTATAGTGCCCATTGGTAACTCAAATGGAATAACAATTACAATGATTGAAATCATAATTAACTCAAAGATTAGATTCTGACGGTAAAATCACGCCTATGAGATTTAATAAGTCGTTATTACAGTTAATTAAATCTCATATGTGATCTTGTTCGATAGTGCTACATCAATAAATCATACATGATTAAGACAAATCATTCGATGAATTTATTACGATCTATCTAAATAAAGTGCCTTTATTTATCAGCCAAATTTATTTAATCATAAGATAACTTGTATTTATGTCTTTTGTGAATCCATGGTGATCATAAATACATATAATATGATTAAATGGACTTTAATACAAGTAATGCAATTAAGATATTTGAATAAAATCTCATTTATTTTATTAATCAGAAAAATAGTTTATTACATTAAATAAACACGTATGCTTTTAAAGAGCGTATTTTCCCAACAATCTCCACTAGCTCTCAAGCGTATCGGCATATTGCACATGCTAGGAAAAGTGCAGGTTATAAAGGTTTTCCCACTAATGGCCATTGTAATAAGATCGCCATTTTAGCATCCCCAATGCCATTTGAATCTTTGTCGTATAACCTTTCTACCTGCTATTCCTTATAAGATGATACTTCCTTTCAATATGTTTTGTTTCTTGTGGTTCCTTGGTTCCTTAGATTGAGCTTACCGCATTTATCCACGTAAATAGTTTAAGAGTGCGATTCTGACAAATTTCATTAGGAACTTGCGAACCATATAAGCTTCTTTTGCGAGGATATACCACGTATTGAACTTTAGTTGTTGAATGCGTGATAAGGTGTTCACTCATCGACTAATAGCTCCTTCCCAAACACATAAAGTTGATTTTACGGAATCCTTATCGACGTAAAGTCGAATCAGGTATAACTTGGAATGAGTTCATCAGAATACCTGAGCATATAATTTTTAGTTCTTTTGAGGATACTTTATAATATGCTTATTTGGCTGCCCGGTCGATATTGAGGTCGAGGATTAAATTGATATCGCTAACCATCCACCCGTAAGCGGATGTACGGCCTAGTGCAAAGCATGGCATCGTGAGACTTCCATGACTTACGCAGGAACTCCGTCTGATTCTCTATCTCTTCGAGATGTTTTAGATTGATCAGAGAATGTAATTCGTGTCGAATGGTAATAAACCGGTCTTGAATTTTTTCATGCTAAATCTAGCCAATATCTTGTCGATATAGACCGGCTTGAGACAAAGTGAAAGTTTTATTCTTCGGTAGTAACGATACCAAGAATATAACTTATCTCTAAAGGTCTTTCATCAAATTGTTTTAACGATCTTTATTATAGTCGATACTCTATATTGTTTCCAATCGAGGAGAATATTATACTGAAAAGGAAGACTACAAATTTCACGAATTTTCTTGTACACACATGGTTCATCAATGTTACGAATGATCAATTGATTTAATAAACGATCAAATCGATGTTCCATGGCCAGGGATGCTTGCTTGAATCCATAAACGTGGATCTCTGCAACTTACATACCATGTGTTCTTGGCCTTTTTGTATAAATCCATCGGTTCTTTGCGTATAGATGTTTTTTCAAGATGCACATTAAGAAAACTCTTGAGATCCATTTGCCAAATTTCAAATCTAGCAATGGCGGAAATCCGATGGATTTAAGCATATGAAGAAAAGGTTTCCTTATAATTGATTCCTTCTTTTTGAGTAAACCTTGTACTAATCTTGCTTTAAATGTTTCCACCTTCACTCCTTTTTTTTCTCTTGTAGATCCACTTTTATAGGTTTTACCCCGTTTGGTGCCTCTACAAGTTCGAGACTTTATTGGAATACATAGATTCCATTTCTTGATTCATGGCCTTTTCAAAATTCAACATCTCTATTAGAGCTTGTTGTAACTAGTGAGATCTTATACATGTTCATCGAGATAGCAGTATAGGTTTCTCCCGCATGTATCTCACAGTAACCTAGATTACCTCCCCTTCTGACGAGGTTAAAAGTGATGGTTATTCAAGGATAATCTGTCTTGATCGGTGGTTGTTCTTTGTTCTATAGCAGTGTTGAAAGCTTAAGATCAACTGGTCTTTTTATTTCTCTAGTTTTACGCTTACTTTCTTGGGTTATAAGTCATTATATAGTCTTCGCCGAAAAGTAAAGAATATTTCTATAAATACATTCCTATCTTGGAGGACTATAATTCGACTTTCCACTTATTCCTTTAAGATACCTAAAACATGCAAGCTTAGAACACGAATTCATCTTATATCTCTGATTCTAGTAGAAATACTAGTAAACTCCAAATCTGAATGTGTCTCAAACCATGTTTGTGACTTTTTCGTAATATCTTGGAGTAGTAGACAAGATAGATGAAACTAAGGATTCGATAAACTTTGTAGTTTCAAATACTAGTATCAGGAATCAAAAGGTAAATGATAAACCACTTAGTATATATCTTGTTTTATCCAAAAGAATCTTGTTTCTCCATTTAATTACACTATTGTGTCATAGTGTTCATTGACAACCAAATAGTGCTTGAATTCTCCGAGATATTCTTTGTTTGATCATATCGAAGTTCTTTTATGTTCTGTCTAATTGTCTTATCCATCTCTTTGAATTTCAAAAGCAATGGAATCATGGCATTTAGACAAACATAAATAAAATGAATATTCATCAACAAGATTGATAGAATACTCATAACCTCTTATAACATGTAAACTGATTAGTCCGTATATATTTGTATGCGCTAAATCATCAAATACAATGTTATGCTTTTAGCTAAAAAAAGAGCATCCTTGTCATATTACTTTTCTAAATAAGATTTATAGAGTTACAATGATCAATCTTAATAGGCCATCAAGTCTATCATTAATCATTTTCTTAAAATCTTATTATAGTTTATATGACTTAAGCATAAATATCAGAGGTGATTTTTGGTTAGAAGAAACATTTCTTTTCTTAGATAAATGCATACTTTTATCATTATATCTTACTTTGAATAGATCGAATGTCTTACATGATATAAATTGTCTTTATAAATAACCAAAATAAGTAATAAGCAGGAGGATCATAAATAACGGTGTCTTTTTATTAAAACAAGCCACCAAATTAAATTCTCTAATATTTGGAAAAATAAAGACAAATATCAAAACTAAAGTCTTGTAAAATTGATCTAGTCTTTCAATTGATATAAACTAACACGTCCTCAACTGATGTTTGACTCTTTCTTCACTTAATCTCTTGGTTTCCTGAAAACCAAATAAATGAATTACAAATAAGATTAGTTATCTCAATTCATTGTATGAATCAATAGAAATCCCGAACTAATTAGGAAGCTTAAAGATTTCCTATGCCGATTTTAATAATCTTGGACAATCTTTCTTCATTGACATACATTTGTAACACTTGCCTTTTGGCTTGCCACTTCTTTTTGGACGGTTTGCGATCCAACTCTTGCTTGCTCATTCTTGTCTTTCGACTTAAGCCTTGAAGAGAATCCTTTTAGGGAAGTTTTACATAAAATTCTTCATAGCATGTAGTTCGTGCATTAATTCAATTAAGGTCATATCTTTATTGTTTAAGATATAGGCCGACCTTGACTCTTTGAATGTGTCGGTAAAGATTCAATCTCCATGTTAATCTTTGATTTATCATTGATTTGAACACCATGAATCTCTACCTCATTCAAATAGTCCTACATTTGAGGACATGATCACGAACTTTTGTGCCCTCTTCCATCTTAGTATCAATGTCGTTTCAATCTTTCTACAGCAAAATGGGTATTTGCCTAAACATCGATGAAGACTAGCCATTATTTGCTGGTACATTTCCATGTTCGATGTTTCTTGCGGTTCCAAATCGAAGCCAATATATAGCGGCTTAGCCATTTTGTTAACCGCACCATTTCTCATAAAGGCTCCCATTTATAATCATATAACGATGGTTCGGAGGGCAAGGGTAGTCAAAACATATTTGCTTCAGCGGTGAGAATATTAAATAGATTGTGTTTTAATCTAAATAATTTTCGTAGGTGAGTTCATTTTAACAAGGATAATTAATAATGGGTTGATGGAAGACATTTTCTAAAAAAAACAAAATAGACATGCATAAATACTTTGAAACAATATTCACAATAAATTGCAAAAACCATAAATGCATTTTAATTTATTATAACGATAATCTAGTACTTTGACAAGCTATCCGTTAGAAGTCATACCTTACTAGACCCAATTATCCATTAGATTATTTACTTTCATGTAGAGGTGATAAATAATTATCGTTATCCTTTACCTAAATTTGTTATGAGCTTCGTTGGGAAGGTTAATAACAAACTTTAGTTGAGTGTATAAATTGTTTGATCTGTATTTTCATACCAATAGTCACCGTTGGGGTGAACAATCGATTAAAAATATTTCAATTTTATCTTTGAAGAGTTATCAAATAAAATATCTAATATATATCTTGAAGGGAAGCGTCACCGTATCGTGAAGTCTATATATATAATTTTATTATTAATTATGATGGGAAAAATTATCTTGAATTTTCCTTCTCTCAATATTTTAAAATTGGTTTATTTCTTTTAAAACATACATATTATTAATTGCGCTTCCTATAATATTATCTAGATGATATCAAATATTATTAAGCATATGCAATTTCAAACAATATAATGAAATTCAAATTATTAATGAATGACATATCATTATCGTAGAGGCACTACCATTACAGATGACATGTTATCGGCGTTATCATCCAAAACATAACATATAGAAAAATAATTAAATAATCTTAATTGCTTTCTTAATAATGAAAAATACATTAACCCTAATCTTCATTGAAACTTGTCAATTCTTGTTGTTTTGTTAATGGCCCAGGGAAATTGAACTTTAAATTTATAATTGGTCCAATTTTAATTTTGAAAGGAAATAAATAAATAAATAATTTTATTTTATTTTTTTATTAAAATAAAACTTTTGGACCAAAAATAAATTTAATGTATTTAATTTTGTCTATGCATTTTTAATCCATTAAGTCCAATTGAAATTAGGCCTAAAACTAGGATTCATTAAACCCAAAACTGTTTTTGGATTTAAATGCAAATAATTAAAAAACTTTCTGCCCAAATGACAAATTATGGAACCATAGGGACCTCCATGATAAAAACCATGTAACCCTAAATCCATATTTTTCTTCCTCTCTTCCCCAGCCGCCATCTCCAAAAAATCCAGCCGCTGCTCATGATTTTCCAGCCATCTCCGACGCCGAACCACCAGCCGCCATGTTGCCGGAAACGCTGCAAACTCGCGCACGCAACTTGCTGCTCGTGCAGCTCGCGCTACTGGCCACGCTGGCCGCGCGCGCTGTTTGCTGCGCGAGCAGCCTGTGCCAGCGCGTGCTGCGCGCACAAGCCACGCTTCCCGCGCGCGCTGGCTGCTGCGTGCTGCTGCTGGCTTGCAGCGCGCGCTGCTGGCAGCGTGCGCTGCGAGCCTCGCGCTGCTGCCGCTGCGCGTGCAGCGCGCGCTTGCTGGCAGCATGTGCTGCTGGCCGCGCGCTGCTTGCTGCTGGTTGCGGCTGTCAAAATTTCCGGCCTCCGTCGCTCCGATCTTGAAAATCCGAGATTAATTTACAAATTTAAATTTAACAAAAATAAATCAAGAGAAAAGCGTGATAAAAAGCCACTCCATTACGGATCCAAGAAAAATACAATGAAAATCTAACTGAATTAAGAATGACCATCTTTATATATTAAGCAAATAATATATATCTGAATAAATTACAAATTTCAAGAATGATTTCGAAATTCTTATATATTAATATAGATGAATACAATTGTTAAAAATCGGTTTAAATTTTTATAAAAGCGCTTCAAGATCGATATAATATATAAAGATTAAATCGTCGAAAATCAGGAGTTGAACTTTTCTCTTGAAGTGATTTAAATCGCGATCCGCCACTTAGATCGCGATCCGTCACCACCATTTGTTAGATCATGAATCGCGATGATCTTGGGTTATGGCTAGGGTTCGATCTGACGGCGTATTATCATTCTACAAAGCAATTTTGAGAAAATTTTTCTACCAATGATAGAGAAAAATCTTGATTTTGTATAAAATTGCTTTCTTTTTTTTAGAAAATAATATATCTCCTTTAGTGAAAGCTCAAATAATCTTAAATAAAACTCACGTTATTTTCTTTTGATAGAATAAAACGTTATAAAAAATAAATTAAATGGAAATGATATATTTAGAACGGCCAAAATAGATTATCTTTTTATTATTCAGTGGTAATTAAATAAATTGGGGATCGTTTGAGAATCTGATAATGATAATTGAATTAAGCCCGATTTATTTAATTAAATCTCTTCCACTAAAAGATTGGGAACTTGTAATTGTCTTCGAATAATAATTATAAAGCATTGATTTCTTTCTTTGTATCATCGTTAATTAAATTGATATCGTCAATCAATTTAATAACGTCTTATTCATCGATCTTCTTGGTTTTCTAATGATCATTTTCAACATAAATATGTTGACACTTGTAGGAAATTACATGATCAGTCTTGAAAATCGAGATGTGTTGTCAAATTCATATTGTTAATCCATAACTCCAATACTTCATAATTGCTCCTAGAGATCGGGTAATCTTGAGGATGTATCGTGCTCAATGGAATAACAATTACAATGAAATCATAATTAACTCAAGATTAAGATTACATAAAATCAACGCCATGATTTAATAAATTCGGCTTATTACAAAGTTAATTAAATCTCATATGTGATCTGTTGATGTAGTCTCAATAAATTCATACGTGATTAAAATCGTTCGATGAATTTATTCTATACAAATAAAGTCTTTATTTATCATTATGACTAAATTTATTTAATCGTAAGATAAGCTTTGTATTTATGTTTGTGAATCCATGGTGATCATAAATCATATAATATGATTAAATGGACTTTTAATGCAATTAAGATATTTGAATAAAATACCTCATTTATTTTATTAATCAGAAAAATAGTTTATTACAATTAAATAAACACATATGCTTTTAAAGAGCATATTTTCCCAACATTATGAATAGCAGGATGACTAACAAGAGTTTCGTTCCCAACCTTCATTTGAAACACTTGCCATGATTCCTGAGGGGTGAAACAATCCACTCTAAGTTTGTTTTATGAGCTTCCATTTCACCACAAACCTCCTCAGAGTGAGTTGTGAACACCACCTTTGATACAATTTTTTGGCTTGGAAGAGGAACTCCTATTTTAGACAGATCAATCGGCTCCCACAGATCGTCTAATAGCAATAAAAACTTTTTCGTGCTCAAAATCCTGAAGATATTTTCAGCTTTTTCTTTAGTACTCTTATCCTTCCATGCTTTGGTAAGCATGTCAATCTTTTTCCACATGTCGTCTTGACTCGTCTCAAGCTTCAGTTCTTTAGATACTACTACCCATATTACAACATCAAAACCCTGCCTTTCACTGCAGAATCTGTTGTTGATTTGTTTTAATAGAGTAGTTTTGCCAACTCCCCCCGTACCGAATAGGCCAATGATTCCTACATCTTTCTTTACGAGAAATCGCCAAACTTGATAAACTGTTTGGGGTCTTCAATATCTAATTAATTTTGAAAGGTTTGTTAATGTATCACTATCAAAACTTGTTGACCTAGAATATTTTAGATTATCAATAAGAAGTTGACAAAACGATTAATGATGTTCCAGCAATTTGTGCCGAGAAAATTATATTCTAGTCAATTAAGGAAAAAAATGTCCAAAAATTCTTCTGCTGCTGCATTCTGATTCAAACAGCTGCAACTAAAATTACTTGAATCTTTTTAGCTGCTTAAGGCAAGTAAAATTATTATTGCTATAAAATTAATCTAATTCAAAAGCTGCAAAACTAGTAAAATTAAATGTCAATGGCAGTTATTTTGGGAAATCAATCACCGGCCGGCTATTCGGATAGTTATGAGATAAAAAATAATGCGTTAACAAAATCTTAACCAAATTACTGGATTTAAATTCTAATTAGTACCCTTAGAATCATGCTAAACACTTGACATTCCCAAGAAAAACTGTAACACTTCAATTTAAGAAAAATAACAGTAGCAAGTATTTACCAAACATTTTAACATTATAATTGTCCAACCATAATATTAAATAGGACCCTAAATAAATCAATCTTGTAAAATGATGCTAAAGAGATAGAATTTCAGGATGATCTGCTCTGACCGTTTATGACTTACAGTAAACAATTACATTCTTCTTTCCATAAATTTTGAAATGATATATTATTGGCCCAAAATAGACAACTATAGCAAAGTTATTGCCTTGAAAAGTACCTCTGCTCATCCTACATCAGTAGTTTTCAAGTAACTTATCCTGCAGGTCTTCTTTCTATGGTGAGTCACCAGCCCTCATCCTGCAGGTCATCTAGAAGGTGTTTGATCAATTGCATCGCAACCTCCATCTTCCTGCCTAAGCCAATTCAAAGAGACACAAGACGTTTCATCGAGCATCTTTGCATTTCCATCAAACACCTTCTTCTTTAATTAGTGGGACATCCTTGAAATAAAAATCTGTTACACCACAAATACTCTTTTATAACACTCCACGAATATTCAGCTTTTTCCTCATTCTCCTTAGAAGCTTGAAGACTTATGCTTTACAGACTCTGACTAGTATCCTTTTAGCCTTGGACAGTAATGCTTAAATAGATTAATTTAAGTTGCTCTTCTTTGTAATTTTTTGGCCAAAGCCACTGTCCTCACAAAGGGTATTGTGGGGCTTAATTCCTTCCTCAATTATGAAGAATCATATTGTAAATATATCAGTATTAATCTCATATTATATGAGTTGTAATCTAAGTATTATCTCAAGTGGAAAATTGCAAGGATTATGGAAACAGAAAGGGGCACAATTAAAACATAATTTGTATTAAGTCTTCACAGTGAATATTTAGCAAGCATGGATTCTTTCCAGCAGAGCGATTCTGAAACCAAGAATCTACTGCTGAAATTTTATTAATTGAAAATAGAGAAAAGCAGTATATACAAACGGCGATTAATAAGAACAGCAGAACGGGAAAAATTATCTGCCCATTTAAGTATTTCTATGCAGCCGTCGGCCTTTTTGCATTAGTGACAGCAACGGGACAAATTACACTGTAGTGTGATAAGAAGAATATGAAAGCTATTACAATGAATTTAAATTTAGAAACCATAAACGAAAAGAAAAGAACAAAAATTAAATCAATCATCATCAAATTCCCGCTGTGGTGATGTCCAGAGAAATTTATCATCAATAACTTTAAAGCAGGAAGAAAAGACATTTTGAAAGCTTGTGAATGACATTACACATACCAAAAAGGCAAAGAAAAATTGCAATTCATCTCTAATCTCCACCCATGTCAATGCTGTTTAAAGGCCGGTTTGAATTGAAACAAAGAAGAAAAGCATTTCGAGCAGCTTGATCCTCCCATTCTAGCTCATTCCACCAGTTTTCATCTCCCTTAACAACAATTTTACGTTCCTTTGCGCTGGTGGAATCAAGCGGAAGCCTCTTAAGCTTTGGGCATCCATATACTATAATTTTCTTCAAATGTTGGAACCCCAAGGCACTCCAGTAAATGCTCTTCAATTCTGGAACATGATGTAGTTCAAGAAATTCGAGTTTATTAAATGGGATCTCTTGAACTTCACCCAGTTTCGCAGCAGTGATTATTTCTTCCATCTTATTGCAATTCAATATGTCTAGAATCTTGAGGTTTGGAGCAAAAAGAAGCCGTGTCATGTCCTTCAATGCATTGCAATTCTGTATATAAACTTTGTGAAGGGCATGGAAAACATGAGCTTCTCGTATTCTTTGTACATTCCCTGCAAAGCCAATCTCAAACTCTTCCAAACCATCACAACTTACAGAGAACTTGTGGAGATGCTTCATATCTGCCAAAGACGAAATATTCAGAGACTTCATTTCGCTATGGAATCGAAGTCGCAGAGAGTGAGTACAGCTCTTCAACTTAAGAGAGCTCAAAAACCTTTCAAGAGCATGTGGGGTTCTCAAGGTAATGCTGAGCTCGTTCAACCGTTTCAAACCAAACAATTCCTCTATCAAGAATTCATCATCAAAAACAAAATTTTTATCTAATGTTCCACCAAATTCACCACAGTTCAACATTCTCAATACTTGTAACATTGAAAAACTAGATATCAGATGCCGTGGAATAGTACGGAGACTATACATGCGCTCCAAGTTCAGATATCTGAGGTTCACCAAGGCCTTTAGTCCTATGGGCAACTCTGCAATGCGAGTGCAAGATAGATTAAGATGTCGTAGTGAAACCAACTTTGAAACTCCTGATGGTAATGAAGTCAAAAAAAGATTATATGACAAGTCTAAAACTCTGAGAGAGGGCATATGCTCGAAGAAATTATCAGAGATACTCAATAAATTGTTAAAATCAAGGAGCAAAGTTTGGAGTTGAGGACATATAGGAGACTGTGACAGATTCTGAATTTGGTTATTTCTCAATGATATCCTTCTCACCCCTTCCCAGCTCTCAACCATCGGTGCTTCTGTTAATCCAGCGCCAGCTAGAACCAAAAAAATTTGCTTCTCTTTCTCAATTTCGCATGCGATCCATAAAGCCATATCACGAACAACATCATGCGTTTTCACACAGTTGCCTTGTTCGTTTTCCAATAAACATGCACGAATGAGATCACCAATAATGGTGTATCCTCTGTTTACTGCTCTACTTCCACCATATTCATCCAAAAATCCCTCGTCAATCCAATATTCTATCAAATTTCTTTTATCAATCTTATAATCTTCAGGAAATAAACAACAATATAAGAAACAGGATCTGATTTTGTCACTAGACAATCTATCATAAGTGAACTTCAAATGACGATAAACCTCATCCATACCTGAAAATTCAGCTGTAGATCCTGTTAACATCTCAATCGCATCTCTCTATTCCTCAGGGGTCTTCTTACAAGTCATGGCTTGACCAACAGTAATGAGCGCAAGCGGCAAGCCAGCACACTCTTTGGCCATGGTTTTGGCTAGCTTAGAAATATCAGGATGACTGTCAAGAGTGTCTTCTCCGACCTTCATTTGAAATAATCTCCATGCTTCCTCGAGCCCCAAACACTCCACTTTGATTTTCTTCTGAGCTTCCATTTTGCCGCAGACCTCCTCAAAACGAGTTGTGAAGACAATTTTAGACTCAGTTTTTTGGTTTGAAAGTGGAACACTTACTTTGGTTAAATCAATAGACTCCCACATATCATCCAATAGTAACAGAAACTTCTTTTTGCTCAAAATATTGTAGATGTCTCGAGCTTCATTTTCAATACTTCTATTCTTCCATGAATCAGTGGGCAACCTTATCTTCTTCCCAATATCTTCTTGAATCCTCTCAAGCTTCAGCTCTTTAGACACCACAACCCAGATCACAATATCAAAATTATGTCCTCCATAGCAGAAGTTGTTGTTGATTTGCTTCAATAGAGTAGTTTTGCCGAGTCCTCCACTGCCATAGAGGCCAATGATTGCATTTTCTGCAAGGCAATTCAGGACCTTTTGAAATGTTGCTTGTTGGCCTACAATTGTCCGCTCAAGAGGCATTTCATCAACAGGATCTTCTGGTACTGTCTCAGCCACATCTTTGAAATCTCCTTCACCTTTTAAACTGATGACTGCTTGCAGCTTTCTTGCCACTTCTTTGCCAAATTTGTAGCTGGACTTGCAGCTTTTGGAACAGTAGCCTCCAAGACACAGTTTTTCAATTTCTTGAGATTTAACTTCTTGTAGTTCCCCAACTTCAGCTTCAACAGCTTCCACCCTTGAAAGCCACCCTTGTACTTGAGCTTTCCGTTTCATCATATAATGCTGTTCAGCAACCACAACTCTCCTCATCACATCATTCCTCACTTCAGTTAATTTTTGCAATTCATTCTGCAAGGCAATAAGCTTATCTTCTAGCTCACTTACGTACCCCACTTTCATAACACTGCAATCTATACAACGAGATAGAATTCCATCACATGGGATTTAGATTGAGCAGATATTACCCATAATTTCTGCGAGATATCAAAGAAGAAGGAATAAATTAACAATGAAAAGTTGAGCTTGTGAGGTTTTGGAAGAAATGAATTATAGCTAATTTAAGAAGAGGCAATAAGTTGAAAGAATATTATGATATTATTAGTACAATAAAATATTATGATATTATTAGTGCAATAAAATGGCGGGTAATTTTTTTATTTAAATTAAACAAGCCCATTAGTGAGGCTCGAACCCAGAACCCGAGTTCTAGGAAAGTCATTCCTTATCATAGGAGTTAGACCTTGGCCTCAAATGAAGGATAATAATATCAACTAACACCTCCAATGATTCACATCAAGTTAATTTAGACTCCCTTCAGATTCTCTCTAAGAAGATAACAAGGGTAAAACAATTTAGATATTTTGAAACAACTAAGATAGAATTTTTATTTGCCAAGTTGAAGTAACAGCATGATTCGATTCAGATCAAGTTGATGGTGATAAAATAAATAAGTTTACGTCAACTTAGATTGATAGTGACACTTAAACAAACCTTATATATCTTATTGTAAAATATTAGCATCCTAAAATTGTTTATGCTCACTTGTTCCATTGACAAATATGTGATACTCAAGATCCAAATATAGTATTCATAGAGCATGTTTGATGCATTGCACGGGATAAAGAGTCGTGAAGCAATAAAACAACATAATACATTGTACGATTGCATTTCAAAAACGTTACACAACAAGCTATCTACAATGACGATCTATCATTAAATAAAAAATAAAATCATATATCAAACACTTGTTGTATCAACTCAAAATATTTTACCAGCTAATAGACCCAGACTTTAATTACAAGGTTCCTTTCGTGTTTTTTTTTTTAAAAAAAAAAACGCATATGTTATATGCACTAAGGAAGCTGAGAATCAGACATGTTTTATTTCGCTATTTTACTGATAATTAATCACCAAAGACAAGTCCACAGTTAAAAGGGTGAAAGCATAGCAATTAGCAATCTGAAATTGCACACAATTACTAATTATTTTCAATTTATCTTTTTTAATTATATCTTTTAGGAAAAGAACTATTTTAATTTGATATATAGCACACAATTTTAATTTGGAATTCTTGGGATGCATCTTTACTGCGACAACATTTTTCTGTGTTTGTGGATTGTTGTATTTCTCAGACTAAATTGTCATTTAATTGCTTGCTACTTCTGAAAATGCGTTGCCGCGGCATTACGATAGGCAGTGATGTTTGTCAATGTGAGGTATTTGTTGGTTGGATTTACAGCATTTGTAGTGATTGAATCTGCTCTCTTGTATGCAAGACAGAATCACTTCGCAGGACCTTTGATACAAAATTATCAAGTTGCACAAATTGAAGAATGAATCCAGAAAGAACTAATGTAACACAAGAATTAAGAGACCTAAAAAGAATAGAAACAAACACAGACAACACAAGAATCGATTACGTGGTTCAGTTGCACCAAAAGGGCACAACCTACATCCACGGGAGAAGCTTTCTGGAGAGCTCTTATTACTCAACAATGGAGGATCTTTTTAACTGGGCTTACTCACAAGATTACAGAGAACTCATATCACACATTCTCTGATCTCTCTCTCTCTTAACACGGTTACACACGCTTGGCTAGCAAACTGTTATATCAGTCTGTTCTTAAAGCTACCAGAGCAACAACCCAGCTAAACCCAGATCGCACAGCTTGTTGACACGCAGCATAACAAACTTAACGAACTGAATCAAGCTGCTTCACACTGCTGTCACGTGCATCACTTTAAGCTTTCTATAAACGACGCAATTGGACTGTCGTTTCAAGCTTAAAACATAAGTGACTACACACGTGCTTTTCCCGTGACTTTTAAGTGCTCTCTTATTTGACAAAACGCCACCGTTTAGAGCCGATGAGTTTGATTCACCAGCAAGCCTCACAGCATTCTTACTCAGATAGTAGCTCTTTGGTGTTACTCATGTATTTATGATATGAACACACTTTTGGCAGCTCCGCATTCCTCCAAAGGTTAAGATTTGTACTCCACTTTTTGATTTTCTTGATAATGTTCTAGAGGTGGATTTTTGGCATTTTATGTTAAGGATTAAGGAATAGAGAAAAAGTAAGCAATTGAATCAGCAATTGATTAATGGTGCTGACAAAGTACTACAAGAAACGGGCACAGGAAAACTAATAATTTAAATCAAACCTCTATTGGGATTTCACCACCAAGTTGTTCAGAAAGAAGAGGAAAATTTTCTCTAAGATGAATTCACCATCATCGGCCCTTATCCTGAGAGTCATCTAGACGGTGTTTGATCAATTGCACTGCAGCTGCCTTCTTCTAATTCAAAAATCTTTGATTTCCACCGAAGCTGATTCACGGAGACATTTCATTGAACATCTTTGCATTTTAATCAAACACCTTGTTTTACTATCTGCGACATCCTGTGTACACCTCCTTAAACATTACAATGCGTAATGTCAAACGGATTCGGAGCCACAAATCTTTTATACCACTCTACAAATGTTCAGCTATTGCCATTCTCCTTAGAAGCCTTAACCGAATCCATAGGCCTTGCAGACACAGACTTGTTCCCATTTACATAAGCGTTGGAAAAACAATTGAATGTCTTTTTCTGTGTTAATTGTTATAATTCAAATCTTCAAGAATTGAATGTAAAGCTGCTTGATTGAGCAAAAGTGGAGCAGTAAAGGGAAGATTCTGGTAGATGCTTTTCAAATTGCCTGCACCCAATATGAATAGATATTCGAGTTCTGCAAACAAGTCAGGCTGATGTTCCATTATCCCTAAAGCTTCACTTAACCTTTCACAACACTGATTATTTCTTCCATGTCATTACAATGATCTATTTGTAGTTCCTTGAGATTTGGAAGAAAATGAAGCCACGTCAAGGCCTTATGCTAACTGTGTGAAGACTGCGGAAATCACTTTGAAGAACTTTCATACCTCTCCTCTGCTCTTAAATTCTCCGAAATTACAGCACATATTATGCCACTCCTTAATCTGCTTCATGTCTGCTAGATTTAAAATTGGATGGCAAGTGAACCATTTAATGTCAGGCTGATAACATTTAGATGATCTGAAAAGAGCAATTCCTTCATCAAAAGTTCTGCATCTTCAGATAGAAAGCTACCTTCTTCAGGTTTAAATGTTCTGCATTGTAGCATCCTGAGTACCTGTAGCTTTGAAAAGCTAGACATCAATTGCTGTGGAATTCTAGACACATCAGATGTGTAATCCAAGTTCAAATATCTCAGATTCACCAAAGCCTTCAGCTCTTCCAGTAACCCACAAATGTCTGTGCATGACTGATCAAGATGAAGCAATGAAACCAAAGTGAAGCCAAACTAGAAATCCCTGAAGGTAGTTCAGGTAGGGAATCATTTCCTCTTAGACTTAAATGTCTAAGAGAAGGTATAGATTGAAAGAAACAATCAGTGATCTCAATACAAATTTCGATCTAGAAGCAAAAGTTAGGAGATGCGGACAAGTGGGAAAGCCCGATAGACTTCGAATTCTATTTTTCATCAAATATATCCTTTATGAACCCTTTCTATTCTTTAATATTTGTTGCTTCCGCCCATTGAACTCCTGTAGGGACCAAAAAGTTCTCATCCTCCTCTTCAATAATTATCCTAATAATTTATTTCACAATAATATAATAGGAATACAAATTCTTGTGTGTGTTTGTGTGTATGTATATATATATACACCGTTTTACTATTAGATGTGTCAATAAATTATTGGTTGGATGATTTTCATATGACCCACTTCACTAATTACATTAAATTTTATATTTGTATCCAACCAATAGTGTATTGACACATCAGCTCTGTAAAGAAAAAATTTGTACAACAATTTGTATTTTTATCATTGCTGTTTATTTAAATAAGGATCTGCTTGGCATTTAAGCAAATGGGCATGGAAAAAAATATTCTAATTGGTTCAAATGCCCATCCACTGCGCATTACAAGATGAAAAAAAAAACAATAAACAATCAACTATACAAATTAATATTAATAGGATGACAACTGATCATATATAACATTGAGCTGGAATTGGCTACAATCTTACAAACTTGAAAGCCTCATACAACATAACAGAGAACCTGGGACATAATCTGTACAACACCCCATGAAGCTATATGTTGAGTGTTAGAAAATGCATATTTATAAAGGAGAAAACCGTCATTTTACATTTCAAGTCTTACTAACAACCCTTACTTTTATGTATTTAACCTTCTTATGATTTAATTACATGTGTTTTATTTTAATTAAGTATTTTATCTATTTTAGGGGCATTATAGTCATTTCACAATAAAGGAGAGATCAGACGGCAAAACGGACATCACTTTTGAACTCAGGACGGTCGAAAACCTTAGGAGGAGCATAAAAGGGAAAATGGCACTATTCACATGCTTATTCACGTACTTTATTTACGTTCATCGTCATGACGGGCGTTGATCGATGATGTGGCATTGATCGATGAGGTGTCACGATCAAAAATTTTATGTCTTGTTGATGGTGGCGATGGCATATCGATTAAAAATCTCGCGTCACGACATGCATCGATTATTGTCAACCAAACCGCTATCGTTCATCCGGGTCAAACCGTACATCCACGCGATCGTTGATCGAATGTTTTAATCCATGATTTACTCCATGTATCTATAAAAATGGGGCCTCTCCCCCCTAATTTGATAGCTCTGAATCCATTTTTGGGATCCATTTTCTGTAATTCCTTCTCCATCTTGTATTTTCTACGTATTTTAATAAATTCCCATTTTGCCCCTAGTTCAATTATGAGTGGCTAGTTTTCTTTCAAGCTTGGGTTGAAGGTGAAGTCTCAACATGTGTCATGGGCTTTATTTGGTAAATTTACTTTCTCTTCCCCTCTAATTTTTGTGGATGTTTTGACTTCTCGTCGACAAATAATACTAATCTTGTCTAGTACCATCTTGGTTTCACCCCAAGTTATTATTATTTGTAAGCCTATATCGATTAGGCGTGGTTCATGATTCCCTCATGATTTAATTGGCATTAATACTGATTATTTAGCCATGATGCATGTTGATGGATCCGTATACCCAAGTACGCTAATTTAATCGATTTTCTCTACAATTTATTCTCGCTATTGCAATTCCAATTTTAGCATATTTATTATCGTCATTTCAATTCCAATTTTAGCATATTTTAAATCACTTCCACCACAATTCTAACCACCCATTTACAAAATTAAAATCTACACACAATTAAAATCTACCTCCTCGACACTGTCCACCATTACCATAGATTCATTAAAACATTAACACTATACAAGTCATGTCCAAACACTGCCCCACACAACGGATTCGTCTGTATGCTGGTCATAGTAATATATTGTCACTACATTATTATTATTATACTTACAAAGCTGTATACACAATGCCGTCTGATCGAACAAAGTTTCTAACATCTCTCCGATTTTACACAATTGCCATTCCCACAAATATATCCTCACTACTGCCACACACTTTTAATTTGTCTTTACGCTCGTCATAGTCAGATATGAAACAGGGACTAAAAGCATTACGAGTGGCTAGATCAAATTGTAGACCATGCCACCAATCAATCTCACCTTTAATCACAATTTTACGTTCCTTTGCGCTGTTGGAATCCAGTGGGAGCTTCCATAGCCGTGGACATTTAAATATCCGAATTTCTTTCAGATGCGAGAAGGATAGAGGAGTCCAATACACACTCCCCAAATTCGGCAGCCTTGCTAGTTTAAGAGACTCGAGTTTTGCAAACGGGATTTGATGATGATTTCCTGCTGTCGCTCCAAACTCATCCACTTTTGCCTTACTGATTATTTCTTTCATCTCAAAGCACTCACTTATTTCCAAAATGCGGAGATTTGGAGCAAAAATAAGCCATGTGATGTCCTTCAAGCTCTCGCAATTAACTATACCTACTCTATGAAGGTTGTGGAAACGAGAAGTTTCTGGAGTTTTTCGGATTTCCCCAACACAATCAATCTGCAATTTTTCAAAACTGGAATCGGCTATGAATAGGTTCCGGAGCTTCTCCATATCCGTCAAAGATAAAGTACGCAGCGACTCTGATTCCTTCTTCAACTTACGGAGTCGAAGTGTTTGAGTACTGCTCTTTAGCCGATAGGAGCTCAAAAATTTTTGGAGAGCTTGATTGCTTTCCAAGCAGACGCTCAAAACACTCAAGTGATTCAAACAAAGCAATTCTTCAATCAGAATTTCACCTCCATTGAACAGAACGCTTCCATGCTCTGCTCGTTCTAAAGCACCACAATCCAACATTCTCAAGACACGTAACATTGGAAAATTAGATATTAGTTGCCGAGGAATTCTTCGGACAAAAGGAGTACGTTCCATATTCAGATAGCTAAGATCTTTTAAGGCCTTGAGCTCTTCTGGCAAAACTCTTATGCCAGTGGATGACAGGTTAAGGTATTGTAGTGAAATCAATTTTGAAATTCCTGGTGGAAATTCCCTAAGAGAAAAATTGTTTGACAGGTTTAACACTTTTAGAGAAGGCATAAATTGGAAGAAATTGGCAGTTGTATTCGACAGCCGATTATTTTGAAGGAATAACGTTAAGAGGTGAGGACATGTAGCAGGCTCTGATAGATTCCGAATTTTATTGTTCATCAATGACATCCTTTTAACCCCTTTCCATTTTTCAATCCCCGGTGCTTCGGTTAGTCCAACACCTGCACGAACAAAAAATTCTTCCTTTTCCTTTTCAATTTCGCTTGCGATCCATAAAGCCATATCACGAACCACATCGTGCAGTTTTACAAAATCATCAGCGTCTTCTTCCAATAAACAAGCTCGAATAAGATCTCCAATAATTGCGTATCCTTCGTTTCTGGCTCCGATTCCATTATGTTCCTCATCAAAGAATTCCTCTCCAATCCAACAATCAATCAAATCCTCTTTACTTATCTTATAATCTTCAGGAAATAAACTACAATATAAGAAGCAAGATCTGATTTTGTTGTCAGGCAATCTATCGTAGCTGAACTTTAGGTGAGGATACATCACATCCATACCTGGAAATTTAGAAGAAGATTTCTTTAACACATCAACTGCATGCTTCCATTCTTCAGGTTTGTTCTTGCAACTCATGGCTCGACCAATGGTGATAATCGCGAGTGGTAGACCGCCACACTCTTTCGCGACAAGTTGGGCATGTTTGGGAATTTCAGGATGACTGTCAATTGTGTCTTCTCCGACCTTCACGTTAAACAACATCCAGGCCTCGTCAGCTGTCAAACACTCCACCCTAAGCTTCTTATGAGCTTCCATTTTCCCACAAACCTCCTTGTACCGAGTTGTGAAGAGTACCTTAGATGCATTTGTGGAGTTTGGGATGGGGACACCTACTTTGGTTAAATCAACTGGCTCCCACACATCATCTAATAACAATACAAATTTCTTGTTGCTCAAAATCTTAAAGATTGCACAAGATTTTTCAACAAGACTTTTATTCTTCCAGGACTCGGAAAACAAATCTATCTTCTTTCCGATGTCCTCTTGAACCTTCTCAAGATTCAAATCTTTGGACACTACTACCCAAATGACAATATCAAAATCATGCCTTTCATGACACAATTTGTTATTTAGTTGTTTTAGCAAGGTAGTTTTGCCAACTCCTCCTGCTCCATATAGGCCAATAATCCCAACTTGTTCCTCTATCATGCACCTCCAAGCATCATCAAATATTGATTCCTGACCTATTATTCTTGGCTCAATAGGCATTTCTTCTATTAATGGAGCTTTCGCTGTCCTCTCAGCGATGTCTTTGAAATCTCCTTCATCCTTTAGATCAGCCAAGACTTTCAGCTTTGTAGACACTTCTTTCCCAAACTTGTAGGTTGATATGCACTTCTTGGAACAATAGCCTCCAAGACACAGATTGTTGATTACTTGAGTTTGGATTCTTTGCAATTCTCTTACTTCTGCTTCCACAGCTTCCACCCTTTTGAGCCACCCCTGCACTTGATTCAGCCGCTTCATTTGCTGTTGTTCGGCAATGATAACCCTTGTCATCACATCGTCCCTTACTTCAATTAATTTTTGCATTTCAGCCTGCAAAGAATCAAGATTATCTTCCAGCTCACTGATAAATGCCACTTGTCTCTCAGTGCAATTTAGGCAATGAGAGAAAATGGCATCACAGGAGAATGAGATAGAGCAGCAGCAGATATTACCCATTTGTATTAGTTATAGATTTCGTAAGAAGAGTATGGAGACAGAGAGGATTACATATAATGGAAAAATAATTATGAGAAAAATGCTCAAGCTGGGGTGGAAAAAATAGATGTGTTCAAAGAGTATGCAAAGTTAATCAGCTTAGCTATGCAAAATGAATAGATAGGATAATATGAAAATCATAATTCACCTACTGCCCTACATATATACTTCCGGCATGTTTCGAGTTTGTAATTATTTATTTCTTCGTTAATTTCAATGTGCTTGCGACCAAAGCGTTCGATAAAAATATGAGACAGAGAAGGCAATTTTCAATCGATGTAACCAAAGCAATGAAACAATACTATTGTTACAATATAGAATGTGTCCGACTCATTTTTTAACAGTCCTAGGTAGCATGAACATCTATTTGCTCTCACTAACGCAAAAAGGCCGGCAGTTGAATTTGAAATACCCCATTTGCCATTACAGTGGGTTAATTGAGCCCATAAAAATAATAACCCACCTATTTCCTCATCACACCCATCGCCAAAGTTTAAAAGTTAATAATTTTTTCAACAAACCTCCTTGAATAACAACTTACCAGTATTAAAATAAGCAATAATGATAAAAATACAAACTCTTTTGCAAACATTTTCATACACAATTGATTAGATAAAAAATATAAAATTTAATATAATTAATAGAGTAGGTCATATGAAAATCATTCCACTATTAGTGTGTTGTCATGTATCTGTGTAGGAAAATTTGTGCAAGAGTGATCCCAAAGTTTGTATTTGTCCAAGAGTGATGCAAGGATTCCAAACCGACAGATACCTATCTATTGAACGATATGATATTAATTTTATAAGCTATGAAATTATTATCTAATATTAGTAATACATAATATTGAGATCTAAGTTAGCACTCAAATATTGTGATTCTTAGTATTATTATTATTTTGCGACTCCAGCAGTATTGTTAAATAAACTCCTAGCATTATTATTATTATTTTGCGACTCTATAAGTATTGTTAAATAAATTATTGTGATAATATCATTTGGTTTAAAAAACGAATAAAAAATTGTGAAAAAAGCATTTCTCTCGCTTATGATTGGAAATCATGCGAAATTTATCACTTACAACTTAATCAGAAGCGTGCGAAATATTATTAAATTTATTTTTTGACATTTAATCGAGACAGTAAAAGCATTTAATACATCTTATACTCCAATGTTATCAAACAAATGCATAGCACATGACAGAATAACAAAACTTGCAAATACCAAATAGAATTTCACATCATAGCTCATGCTGCTTGATCAGTTAAAACATTACCAACGAAAATATAAACCACTGTAGAAAGAGAAATTTCTGTTAATCAAGCAATAAATATATGTGTTGATACAAGGATCAATATGTTGAAAGCTAATGAGGACTAAATTGCTCAAAATTAAAGCTATTTGGGTAGCAGTAGAATTTTGCTAAACTAAAGGATTTTATTGATATTTTACAAGAGATGCTACAACACACGGCTCACTTTTCTTTCTGTCTTATAATTCTTCTCTCCTCTTATGCCTACAACAAAGTGCCTAGCGGTGCCTAGCGGTGTTTATTGGAACTTAGAACTAATATAAACCGCACAAATATTAAATTACAAAAATATGACAACAACATTTTATAAATGTCTTTAAATATTCAAGAGATTTATAAATTTAGATATTTTTACCATCATTAGATATTTTTAGTTTAGGAGTATCTCCCATTCTCTACGCAATTCTTAAATCTTCCAAAAATTAGGCTTTGAACTTAGGCTTGCACAAATGTAATTGGTTTTGGATTTTTAACACAATCAAGCTTGATCTGAAGATTCAATTAATCACCCATATCTTGTGTATACTTTCCTTTTATTTTCATCAGATATGCAAAGTCTATAAAGGCTTACTCCTTTTGTAATCATCATATTGTCAATATATAGTATCAATTCCGATCACTTTTGACACAAGAAAAAAAAATATAAAAAATTAACAAGCGTCATTTCTCACTTTTATGGCTTATTGTCATGGATTAAATTGCCCACAATTTCGAGAGAGCCAACACAGCCAAGAGTGCTACTAATTCGAAACTTCTAGGCAACTCTAGCACATTTGAGCTTGTAAATACTCTAGAATTCTCCATAGAATTCCAGCACATGTAAATAGCTAGGAAATGGTAGAATTCTCTAGAATTTCTAGAGCTTGGCAAGCCTCCCCTATAAATATGGGATGGCATTAGGCATTTGTATCCAACAAACACAACAACAAGCTTTGTAAGCAACTCAAGCATTGTAATCTCTCTTTGTGTAATACAATTTTCTTATTCGGCTCCATTGCTCTCTTCTCTAGTTCGAGAAGCTCTAGGCTTACTTAGCAACATTCGGCAAAGTTGTCTAAGTGCCGCACGGGTTAGCTGCGCAAAATACTCATCTCGTGACAAGTGGTATCAGAGCTAAGGTTTGCACACACGCAAGTTAGCTCACGAGCAATGGCCAACCCTTCGAACGTAGCACAAGAGGGTGTTGTTGGTGTGGATGTTCCACCGGAACCAAGCCGCGGTCGTGAGGGAGAACGCGCCCAAGGCAAGACTCGTGGCAAGTCCAAGGCCCCATCCGTGGATGCGTTGGAGCCTCGTGTGACTACTGTCGAAATCACATTGTCTGCCGCTCAAGAAAGCCTCAAGGGATTGGAGGAATGAGTGGACGGTCTCGAGGGAGAATACGCCGAGTTCACGGTGGCAACCAAAGCTCTCATCCAAGAGCAAGCGAACACTCTCCGAGGTGAGTTTCGTTCCTTCCATGATGAGTTGCTCAAACTTTGTAGTTTTGTTCAGGACGAACTACGCGCTGTCCGTGCGGAAGTGGATGAAGTCCGATCGTATTGGGCATGGCACAAGCGCACACTCTCCGCTAGTCCAGCTTCTGCAAACTCAAGTGATGCGCGCCGCATTGACGTGCCAAAGCCCGACACATACGATGGCACACGCAATGCCACAATTGTGGACAATTTCCTCTTTGGGCTTGATCAATACTTCGATGCCATGGGTGTCCGAGATGAGGCATCGAAAGTGGGCACTGCACCCACCTATCTTAGAGGCGCTGCACAACTATGGTGGCGTCGCAAGCATGGCGAGATGGGCAAGGGCATTTGCACCATCGACACTTGGGCTGACTTCAAGCAAGAACTCCGAAAGCAGTTCGCCCCAAGCAATGCGGAGAAGGAAGCGCGAGCGCGCTTACGTCGCCTCAAGCAAACGGGTAGCATTCGGGACTACATCAATGAGTTCACTACCCTTATGTTGGAGATAAGCGACATGTCCGACAAGGATTCACTCTTCTACTTCCAAGATGGCCTCAAGGATTGGGCCAAGACCGAGCTCGATAGGCGGGGTGTTCAAACACTTCACGACGCCATCGCCGTTGCGGAATCGCTCACCGAATACTCTACCCAATCCAAGGACAAAAAGGCCAACCAAGGCAAAGGTGGGGGAGAGAGTTGCAAGGACAAGGGCAACAACCGCAAAGATTGGGGGCAGAAAAAGCTGCCTAGCAACAAAAGCGGGCAAGGAAAATCGGAGGGCAAGAAGGAGGTGCCAAAGCCGCGAAGCCCATGCTTCATATGCAACGGTCCTCATTGGGTACGCGACTGTCCGGAGAAAAGGTCGCTTAATGCTCTTGCTGCCCAACTCAAGAGCAACCCTGCAATGTCCACGGAGGAACCCCAACTCAGAATGGGTTCTCTCCAACGCCTCGGCGCACTCAATCGCCAACAGCCCGCACTCGTCAAAAAATGGCTCATGTATGTAAGCGCAAAGGTAAACGGTCAGTCCGTTCGCGCGCTGCTAGACACGGGAGCTACGCACAATTTCGTGTCCGTAGACGAAGCCAAGCGCTTAGGCCTCAAGGCCACCAAGGAAGGAGGCACGATGAAGGCTGTGAACTCACCCGCCAAGCCAATTGCGGGAATCGCACAAGGCGTGCACATTACACTTGGTACGTGGAGCGGAAAGCTTGACTTCTCCATTGTGCCCATGGATGACTTCAAGATGGTCCTCGGCATGGAATTCTTCGATCAAGTCCATGCCTTCCCGCTGCCCGCTACAAACTCCCTAAGCATCCTCGACGGGAGCAAAACATGCATGGTACCCACGGAGCGAGGCAAGTCCGAGGAGAAGACACTCTCCGCCATGCAATTCAAAAGGGCCTTTAAGAAGAACCCAAGCTTCTTGGTCTCTATCCGAGAACTAAACGAGGAAGGAAATAGCGGAATGTCGCCAAGCCAAGTCCCTCCGCGAATTCAAGCCGTCCTTAATGAGTACAAGGACGTGATGCCTCTAGAACTTCCGAAGAAGCTCCCACCTCGACGAGAGGTAGATCATGCAATCGAGCGAACAAGCGACCAGCCTTGGCACCTACCGCATGGCGCCACGAATTAGAGGAGTTGAGACAACTCAAAGACTTGGGACGCAGCTACATTCGCCTCAAAGGCCCCATTCGGTGCAATCCTCTTCCAAAAGAAAAAGATGGATCGGATGATGCATCGACTATAGAGCGCCAACAAGATCACCATCAAGAACAAGTATCCGATTCCCTTGATCGCGGACTTGTTTGGCGAAAAGCGCGATTTCACCAAACTTGACTTGCGCCCTACTACCAAGCACGACGCTGGGAGACGAACAAGACAGCGGCACAACAAGTTACGGGTCTTTCAATTCAGTGATACCTTTTTGCCTTACTAATGCACTCCGCCACATTTTGCACGCCATGAACAAGGTGCTCAACCATTTTGACCGCTTCGTGGTCGTGGTACTTGGATGACATATCGTGTATAGCACAACGCCATGATCATGCCCAACACTTCATATAAGTCCTCCAAGTACTTTCGAGACAACGAGCTTTTCCTCAAATCGAGAAGTGCTCGCTTTCCCAACAAGAGGTGAGTTCCTTGGCTACAAGATCGCGGGAAGATTATGGAGAACGCCAAAGTAAAGCCATCCTTAATCGGGAGCCTCCTCGAAGTGCCCGAAGCTTCGCCATTCCTGGTGAATTACTACCGCCGCTTCATCAAGGGATATTCAGCCAAGGCGGCACCCTTGACAGATATGCTCAAGAAAAACATAACGTGGCATTGGTCCGAAGAGTGCCAACGCGCATTCGAAGAGCTGAAGAAGGCAATATCGGAGGAACCCGTCCTCGCTCTGCTGGACCACACAAAGCCCTTCGAAGTCCAAACGGATGCCTCGGATTTCGCCATAGGAGGAGTCCTCATGCAAGAAGGCCACCCTATAGCGTTCGAGAGTCGAAAGCTAAATGATACGGAACGCCGCTACACGGTGCAAGAAAAAGAGATGACCGCAATCATACATTGCTTGCGGGTGTGGCGACATTACTTGCTCGGCTCTCACTTCACAATTATGACGGACAACATGATGCTTACTTCCCAAACGCAGCAAGTTGAGTCCAAAGCACGGTGGCAAGATTTCGCGGAATTTGACTATCGGCTCGAGTACAAACTGGTAAAGCCAATGTCGCTATGGACGCCTGCAAGGTCCGAATTGGTGACACTTAGCATGAGCCAACCGGTCCGACCTTGTCTCACGATCAAGGAAGGCCTCCAACAAGATCCGCTTAGCAAAGGACTTGCCGAGAAGGTGCTCGAGGAAAGACAAGCTTAAGAGGAAGACATCCTCCTCACCAAGGGAGATCGTTTGCTGGCGGGAAACTGCAAGGAAGTTATCAAGAGTGCCACGACTCCAAGTGGGCTGGTCACCCAGAATTGAGCGCACTCACCGCACTAGTCCAAGCCTCGTATTTTGGCCGCATACGGGACGACATCGAGGCATATGGAACTTGTCTTGTGCCAACAAGACAAAGTGGATCATCAACTTCCAATGGGATTGTTAGAGCCGCTACCACTAAGCAATAAGGCCATGGAGAGTGTCTCCATGGACTTCATCACATCGCTGCCTAAGTCCGGTCAAGAGATCATGGTCGCCGATACAAAGTACGCCATATTCATTGCCGCACTCAAAGCCGGACGAGGCAGCCCGCCTATTCGTCAAGCACATTGTGAAGCTTTGGGGAGTTCTGAAGAGCATTGTGAGCGATCGAGACCCTCGGTTCACTGGACGCTTTTGGACGGAGCTCTTTAAGATGTTGGGGACTGATCTCAAGTTCTCGACAAGCTTCCACCCACAAACGGATGGGCAGACCGAGCGCATTAATGGCCTTCTCGAGATGTATCTGAGGCATTATGTGAGCGCTCACCGGATTGGGCGGTTACCGACATCGCCTAATTTTCTTATAACTGCAAGCAAGGCTACGGCAAGAGTCCGTTCGAGATCATCATGGATTCCAGCCATGACCCCAATGCCATAGCCTCGACTTACGAAGGAAAGCCTCATGCACACAAGTCGCGAATGGTATGAGGAAGCGGACATCACGCGAGCCTACCTCGACAAAGCCGCGAGGAAAATGAAGAAATGGGCGGATACAAGGAGACGGCATGTCGAGTAAGGAATGCGATCAAGTCATGATCAAGCTCCTACCCCAACAATTCAAGACTTTGGAAAGTTCACAAGGTTAGCGAGGCGCTACGAGGGCCCTTCCGGGTTGTTCGACGTGGGCAACGCCTCAGATCAACTCCAACTTCCGCCAAGACTCAAGATCCACCCTTTCCATGCGAGCCTTCTGCCATACCACGAAGATAAGAACCAAGTCATGGAGAATCGAGGCGCTAATCGCTGTTGTCACTGCTCGACAAAGATGTGGACTACATCATTGTGGACCGCATTTAAGGAGGGGCGACACATAAGTACTGGTGAAGTGGAAAACCTCCCGAGAGCGAAGCCACTTGGGAACGTGAAGAAGATTTGTGGCACCAGCACATCCAGAGGTTCAAGACGAGCGCTGACGAGGACGTCCGAGCTAGTGGGGAGGATGTTGCGGCCCAATTGCCCACACTGGCTAGAGAGCCAACACAGCCAAGAGTGCTAGCTGGCCCAATTCCTAAACTTCTAGGCAACTCTAGCACATTTGAGCTTGTAAATACTTTAGAATTATCCATAGAATTCCAAAGACATGTAAATAGCTAGGAAATGGTAGAATTCTCTAGAATTTCTAGAGCTTGGCAAGCCTCCCCTATAAATATGGGATGGCATTAGGCATTTGTATCCAACAAACACAACAACAAGCTTTGTAAGCAACTCAAGCATTGTAATCTCTCTTTGTGTAATACAATTTTCTTATTCGGCTCCATTGCTCTCTAGTTCGAGAAGTTTCAGGCTTACTTAGCAACATTCGCAAAGTTGTCTAAGTCGACGGTTACAAAAAATACTCATCCTGACATTACGGTTAGATTCTCTCCACAGTAGATTTTGCATTTCGATGAATCTCGTTTGTTTAAAATTATCAGCGGAGATTTGATAGAATAATTGGTAGAGGTACGAACAAACCCCAAATTAATTTTTTATCTCCTACATCCTAAGATTTACACGTTGGTGACTAGTTAAATAAAGCTGCTCGAGTCAAGACCTTGGGGCATCTCTTGATAAAGAAGAGAAAAAGAATTTCGGAAACCCAATAGAAAAAGACTGAAACGACTCTTAAATTATAAGAGGTCAGTTCAGTATCCATCAAAATATATCTTAGGATCAGTACAAAACAATTTCCCAACCTAATGATTCATCAAGAAAAGTATAATATGGAACTTTCATTTTAGCCTTATCTCCACTTCTCTGTTTTTGTAGGCAAACAAACAAGATTTTTTTTTTCCTCTTAAGCCGAGCAAGGTGGAAGTTGTATGAACTTCTAATAAGCCTTTGGTTCAATTCTTTCTTCTCTTTTTCATATTTTCGGAGGCATGGATGATGATTTGACTGAAAGTCAAAAAATTTGCTCAACATTAATTTTATTCTCTGCACAAGGTGTTTATTATCGTTGTACCATATTTCAAGCTGACAAGTTTTCTATCATTGCTCTGATTCAGTCAAATGATGATAAGGTTTTTCAAAGGTACATTTTATCTTCTTTTCATGGTGAGTCACCAGCTCTAATCCTGAGAGTCATCTTGAAGGTGTTTGATCAATTGCATTACAGCTGCCGCCTTCATATCGAACATCTGCGCATTTCAATCAAACACCTTCCTTTTTTAACCATTTGCGACATCCTGTATACCCCACCATAAATATTACAATGCCTAATGTGAAACAGATTCAAACCAAAAGCTTTTATATCACTCCACAAATGTTCGGCTTTTGCCACATTCTCCTTAGAAGCCTAGAGACTTATGCCTTACACACACAGACTTTGACCCTTTTACATAGGCCTTGGACATTAAGGCTTATAGATTAATATAAACTATTGCATTTTTTTCCCTTTTTTAATTCAAATATTCAAGAATTGAATGTAAAGCAACTTGCTTGAGCAAAGTGCAGCAGTAAAGGGAAGAAAAAATTGACCCATTTGACCCTACTGAACTTGTTATTTCTTTCTCTTCTATATTAGGTTGTTTTTCTTTATAATCTTCTTCCGGATAAAATATGAAAGTAGGAAATTGGAGAGCTGACTCCTTCTATGCTTTTGGGCTTTCACTTCGTCTTGCTAGGATGCTGGGTAGCTAGTAGAACATCTCAACCTCTGCTTCCATGTCGAGTGCTTTGCTGTATATTTTCTTTTGTGGTTTACAGATTTCAGTCAATTAATTATTAGGAACAAAAACATAGCTTTCTAAAATGGGCAAATTCTTCTATCAAATTTCATGATGCAGTTGGAACAATATGATATTTTCTCCCTAGCCAATTGAAGGCACAATTGGATAGTGAGTTTGAAATGAAGGACTTAGGACCAGCAAACAAGATTCTAGGGATGCAAATTCACCGAGACAGAAATAACAGGAAGATTTGGCTTTCTCAAAAGAACTACTTGAAAAAAATCTTGCGACGCTTCAATATGCATGATTGTGAGCCAATTTCTACACCATTTCCTGTTAATTTCAAATTATCATTAAGTATGTGTCTTAAGAATGTCAAGAGGAGATGTCTCAAGATCAGATACATCAGCAAAAGTTTGATGTTCATGATATTAGACCAAACATTGCACAAGCAGTAGTCAATACAAGGCAAATCCTGGAGAGATTGGATAGTTAAGAGGATTCAGATATATTAGAACCTCGGATGTTGCATTACGTTATGAGGATCGACTTTTGTCTATGTAGATTCATACCAAGAAAACCTAAGCAGATCTTTTGATCAAGTTCGATCAATACAAGTTTATCCTGAGTAGATCCTCTAAGGTAGATGTAAACAAATACAATGGCGAAACAGAAAGGATGGAGAAGTGATTTTCAATCAAATCTCCAAGAATGTCAAAAAGGTGAGCGGTGAGGCACTGTTCAATTCCCCACCGAAAAGGCAAAAGAAAAAGGAAAAGAAGAAAGAAGAAAAAAGAGTGATGCTGCACCGCTCAGGGCAAAGAAAAAAATAATTTATAATTGATGAATAGTACCCAAACTTTCTCTATAAATAGAAATGAAAAGAAGGAGCAAATTTATTCCATTGCAAGAAGAGCAAAGAGATTTGAAGAGCTTAAAGAATAAGCCTCTTGTTTTAGTGTTTGGAGAGTTTGGATGTATTGAGGTTTTTTGGTAGTGAGATAAAATACTACAATACTCATTTTCACTAGTAAAATATTTTCTTTTCATCCGCGTAAAAAGTTCTAACCACGTAATTTTCTAGTGTCTTCTTTCTGCTTGTTCTTTATTTTTCTTTCAATTTTATTTTAGCTGTGGCCCTACTTCACCTATCAATTTCCTAACAGTACATGGGATGATATTTTACAGGGAATCTAATGTCCCATTTAAACTGCATGTTAATGGAGGTCTTTAATTTAATTTTCTTCTTTCAGCTCTCATCTAAAACATCGTTAACATATCATATCAAGGGAGTTAAATTCTAACACTTACAATGCTGTAAACTTGAACATATCTTTGGTGCACTTGTAAATGTTGTGAAACAAGAATTATCAAACTAGCAAAGAAAACTCCAAGTGCAATTTACAAAGATCCCAATTGTAGTGTGCCCAAGCAAGAGTCTGTTAGATTAGACCCAATCCTCATATTATCAAAACCAATTTATCCAATCTCATTTCATTTACGCCAAGCATTGTTAATAATCGAATGGGTTAATTAGAATGAATTTGAATAATAATTCAAATAAGTTATTTACTACAGCATTATTATAGAAGTACTGAAAAAAATAAAGGTAAGAATGTAACATATTTAATAACAGTGATATATTGAGGTATTTTTTAAAAATATAATGACTAAAGGAACACTAAAATCAAAATATAGATACTAAACAAGTATTTACTCATGAAAAAAACTATATTATTTTGTGATTCTCATGCTAAAGCTAAGGAGCCGGGCCAAACTGAAGTATGGAGGGAGCAAAGCTTATGTTACAATAATTCTCGTGCAAATTCTTATGAATAACAGTAGGAACGGAGGATTATATCAGGAAGTATAATTACAAGAAATCACATTAATATTTTCTAAACTTTAGGCATCTGAGTTCTCACTCAATAAATATGTGACATTTAAAACAAACAAGACTTAAGCAATGGATACAATTTTGTCAACGAAGATAAAGGTCACATTCAAGCTGAATTTGACCATTACATTAACGCCAACCTCTAAATTGATAACAGTAACATACAGCTCAGCATAAATCATTGAAGTCCTGCACTTTCGTTAGAAGATTTGATAGCACGACCGATGACCACCCCCTAAAGAAGAACCCCCCCTCCCCCAACAAAAAAAAAAAACTTTAATTATTTCCCAAAATGCAGCGGCTTTTTTTTTTTTTAATATAGCAGATAACCGGCCACCAGTACCTCATTTTAATTGGTTAAAACTGATAAATATTTAAAGGTAACTATCATACAGCTCCCTCATTTTAGGTAAATATCAAGATAATCAATTCAAAATTAGAAAACTATCAAAGACCCTCTCAACTTAAATAAAAATAAAAGAAAATACTCCTTTTTCTTTTAATTCATGGAAAAAATAGTTAATATATTTAACTAATGTACTAATAAAAAATAAAATTAAGTAAAATTAATAGATTAATATATTTAAAAATAATAATTATATTATTTTCTTAATATTACGTTATAAATTTAATGATATTTTACTTTAAAAAATGTAACTTATATACTAATGAGAATAATATTTTAATATAATAAATACAATAAATTATATGTCAATTAAACTATTTTTTATATTACTTTATAAATGTAATGATGTTTTGCTTAAAAAAAATCAAAATAATTTTATCAACTTTTAATCGCATTAAAATCCAAATATTTAAACATATAATGAAAACGATTCAATTATAAATATTTGGAAGAAATCAATCCTAGTATCCCACAATACACATACAGGGACTTAAATTTCTACGTACTAAAATGAGTACAATATTTATCCAACTATCGAATAATTATCATACCAAACATCATAATTATCCCTCAAATGTTGTTGTTATTATTATTAGTGGCTAATATTAATATGTTCTATGTATACCCTCTAAGAAAATAATCGTATATTAGACAAATATAAAGCATCTAATATTTGATATTTTTAAATAAAACTCACAAACAATCTCTTATGCAAATTAAATCATATAAACTTATGTCAAATTAATTACTTTATTTAATCTTTTTTTGCTATAGTAAATGTTTTTTGCTAAACATTAATCAAATTCATAATGGTACATAAAATGGATAATTACAATTTGAATGCAATAAAATTGAATAATGTTATATTAGATTATATTTACGGTTATATACTATAGGCATGACAATTACATTTCTAAATTAAATCAAATTGTTTGCGTAATACTGCACCCACTAGAAGGTTACATGATTTGTATACTGAATAGTGTGCAATTATCATAAAATTAGTTCAATCTTACATTTATATCTATATTTTTTTGAAATTAAGTTAATTTATATAACAATTAAAAATAATAAATTATGTAATATTAATGCTTAAATTTCATATCTATATTTGTTAAATTAAATTAAATTATATTTTTGGTGAACCCTTAAAATTAAAAATAACTATTTTAGGCCGCAGAGGCACAGAAGAATCTATATGTTTTGTCCATGTACATTTTTTCATTTGTTTTGTTTACTTCCAAATTCTAGAGAGAAACCAAAAAAAAAAATTAATAAATTTGATGCCTTGTTCGCTGAATTTCTCAATTTTAAATAAAATGAGTGTCCTGTATCAAAAGAATAATAATAATAATAAAATGAGTGTCCTGATCATGTGATAAAAAAATGTTTATTCTAGTTTCCCACCCAATCTCATAGAGAATTTTTCAACCTCAAATAAACAAATAAATATTATCTAGTAATGGCATGGCATTTGCTTTGAAATAAACACCGGCCCACCAATTTTCTCAATTTAAGAAACATGTTTTGGCCAAAATTCACAATTTTCTCCACATGATTTAAAGCACACAAAATTCACACTTTTCTCCACATGATTTAAAAGTACACGGAATTCTCCTGACCTTAATTATGGATCTTATTTTGTTCATTGATATCCAATATTGTAGACTAATTGGTGTAGCTAGAAAATCATATTAGTAGTGTAAAATTCATAAATAACCCAAGAAAAAAGTTCACGCTCATATTTCATTACTTTAATAATCTTATTAGTATATCCATTTACATGTCTAGAGCAAATAGAGCATTAAGAAGATGGACTCAAACCGTAAAAATTGAAGAGCAGTATGTAGTTATAGATATTTTTATTTTACTTTTTAATAATAGATTTAATTTTAATCCTTTTAATGTGAGGTTGCACATTTGGACTAAATCAGATAAATTTCAAATTTGATCTTAGACCTTATTTTAATAGATTCAATTGGACTTTGGGCATCTAATTAAACAACAGGACTAATAAATTGCAAATGAATGAGATTTGTATGTGATTTTCAAATAAAATTTGAACTCGAATCTGTAATAAACTTCAGTTCTAGTTTGAAGCCAGTCATTAACATCAAAACCTAAAAATTTCTTGAGCATCTGCTGCAACATATTCTAGATGACATAATAGCCAGATCATATAAAGTAGGAAAATGTGAAAGAACTACAAAATGAATCACAGGTGGAAAATCGCCACACGTTGCAGTTTCTCCTGGTAAACCCTGCAGTTTGACTGCTATTTGTTGCGACCTTCTGAATTGAGAGGAATTCTCTCCTTCTCTTAATGATAAAAGTTAATGTGCTAAAGTTGAATAACACACTGATTGTGGAGAACTTGTGGAGAAATTGGAAATTTTAGAGAGAAAAAATGGGCTTGCTACAGAATGATGCCTTGTCTCTTATCTCATATCCGTCATGATGAGGTTTCTTGCTCTGTTCGTCTCCAGCATGTGAATGAGTGTGTTGCCATGGAGCTAAAGGAAACTAAGCTGAAGTCACCTGAAGCTGGGAACACAGGATCAGAGCAAAGCAAGAAGGGAAGGCAATTTCGTTATATTAAGAAACGAGTCACCAGCCAATGGAGCGGCATTTGAACCAGATCTTGCATAACTATAGTTCAATGGTTGCTTAGATCTAAATTCAAAGATATTGGCTTACTTCTTGGTCTTTTCACTTCCCATCCAATAAACTCAATACCAACAGATCTTGAATCATTTGCATGTTAAAAATTTTCAGGCATTTTGACAGTATTAGGAAAGAAGGGACACTTCTTTAATCATTTAATCTTCAACGAATAAATATATAGCAGTTTAGGGATACCTTTTAAACACACAAATTCTCCTCAAAATAGATAGTAATAATATCTGTCAAACACATTTGTTTCCGAAGCAGATTTAGCAAAATGGAGGTGAAGAATTAAATGTTCTGCATGTTAAGAATAAATGGGCGTCAGCATCAGAGTATCAGCATCAGCTCAGCATTAGCATCAGCTCAACGTTAGCTCAGAATTTTAGCTAAGTTAGTTGAACAACAAACTCTGATGATGTGGCTGCTGAGACCTGGCCAAAGCATCCATTGGATCGATGCATTTCTTAAGAAGCGGTAAAATTTTGTTTTTGATGAAAATAGTTACATATGTAAACACAAACATTATTGGGGAAAATCATCTTTTGGACCAAGATACTAGCATACCCAAATGATAATAATAATAAATAAATCTCCTTTGATACCTAGTTTGGTCCAAATGTGTTGAATGTCAATTATACAGTCACTGGTGGCCGCGGTTTATGGTTGTTTTTTAATGCCTTATTGTAGGAGACAGTGTGAAGAAGAAACTGAGTGACACGTGTATGTCCCAGGAGTAAATTTTACTAACAGTGATTAGTTAGGTACAAATTAAAATATTTGGAAAATATTAAAGGCAGGACACATGGTCATGAACATGATCTACTGCAGTTAACCAACCTAATTAACTTTTGTTTTTAGTCTTGATAGTGATATAATTTAAGAAATGTTGTAATTTCAATTTTTCATAGGTGAACGTAGACAGATATAATTTTTAGTTTGTATGCGTGTCCCTTTTGTAAATTTCAATGAAATTTAAGAAAATTAAACCTACCTAATTAACCTTTATTGTTACCTTTTTTTTGTCGGCAAATTCATCATTAGTCATATACTTAATTTAAGAAAATTAAACCTACCTAATTAACTTTTGATTTTAGTTTTGATAGTGATATAATTTAACCTCTAAATTGATAACAGCAACATACAGCTCAACATAAATAACCGAAGTCCTCAGTTCAAGAAATTGAAGTCCTGCACCTTAACGAGAAGTTTGGAGAGGATAACGCTTAATTTGATAGCAAGACCGATGACCACCCGTAAAAAAGAATAAAAAAAAAATCTGTAATTATTTAACAGTCCGTAGTAGTAATTATCGTCCAATATTTCGAACATGCATGGAAACGTAACTCATGCTTTTCCGCATATGACAAGTTCATGTTTAGCTAAGGCCTAGAGCATAAATTTTCTACAAGCCGTTAATGAGAAAAAATTGTCCATTCTTAAGTCTTAACTGCCACTTACATTATTTTAATTTTAGTCCGTCCAATACGGCTATACATCTCAAATTTTATTTCAATAATATATCTTAAATAATACGGCATTTATTAATTAAATATTGAAATAATATAATTAATTTACTTTAATTTTATGAAGGACTATCTACCATTTCACCAATGACACATCACATACCGTATTATTTAAAATGAAATTTGATAAAAAATTTGATATATCTATCATTACTAAAAACGAAAGAGTAACTTTATTTTCCCAAAGTTATTTCATAAATGTAATACAGAGATTGTGATTATGCACACAACGATCAGACAATTATTGAAGCAGAAATGATATTTATATGTTGCCCATCTAAGATCTATTACTAATTCAAAGGAACATAAAAAGATTTAATTTTTTTTTTCCGCGTAGAGCCAGCCAAATATTACTCTCTTGTGTTATACTCTTGTATCCTTTATATGTGAATGTTAACAATATGTTTAATAATTTGTCTGTAAATATAAAGACAAATTAAATTTAACTAGAACAAAAGTACTAGTCTCTTAGTAGAACTCAGTGGAAGATATAAAAAATCTAAATATATTTAAGACATTAAAAAAATTAAATGTAATTTAATTTTTATTTACTAGGTAATTTGACAACAGGATGGACCCTTTAAGCTAATTTTGTAGTAACAAAAGCTTATAAGTTAAAATAGTATCATCTTTTGTGACTTTCATATTCTCCATTTGATTCTGCAACTCATCAAGATCAGTTTTTTAGCCCCCGACATATATTTTACCTTCTCCACGAAGGAAAGAGCCTAAAAAAAAAAAAAATTAACGAATTGAGCCTGGCGATAAGAATCAGTAGATGGAATTACCCATTTTTGTTAATAAAAATTTCAAGGAAGAAACGAAAGTGACAAAGAAAGAATTATGTTTGTGAAAATGGAAGAGAAGATAACAAGGTAGGAACTATGTTATAAGACAGCAATGCTAAGTGGCTTGGTTATGTAGGTGGGACATTTCATCGAGCATCTTTGCATTTCTATCAAACACCATATGTATCTTTAACTATCTGTGACTTCCTTTATACCCCTCCATAAACATTAGAATTCCTCATGGTGAAATGGATTTAGGACCACAAATGTGCAACTCTTGCCTAATTCTCCTTAGAAGCCTGAAGACTTATGCTGTAGAGTAATATAAATTAGGAAAATGGTATTTGCACACAAAATTGCACAAAATAAATAGAATGAGAACACTTATACAAAAAGAAAATTAATTAATAAAATGAATAAGTTTATCTTTTAACTAAATATTTTTTATTTTCTAGTGGTTTTATGCATCTTTGTGTATAATTTTGTGCAAAAATAGCATTACTCTTAACTAAAATACAATTATTTTAAGAAGCCCACGTGTTGTCATATCACTTGGCTAAAATATTTAAACAATAAAATTGCACATTAATGCTTAGTTTTTCTCGTCACATTCACATACTGCATGTTGCTCACTAAGACGCTAAACCTGCAACTTTGATTATGATTAAGACCCATCTCTTTGGCATGTCCCTACCATCAAGCCACCAAAACATCCATAACTCGCCGGCAGTAACAGAGATTTCAACACAACTGGACCCAAAATAATGATAAATACAAATATATATTTGGGTGTGTTAGCATTTTAGTCAAAAAGTTGATTTTGCGTTTACATCATTAGGGTATATATATCTGTACTATTATTTTCACCAAGAAAAATAAAAAGACAATTTGGCTAAATTATTTGGGCAGCTGATAACCCCAATATTTTATTCAATTATCTGGCCTATAAATTGACGTAATAAGCCCTCTCGCCTACACAACCGAGCAACTAAAGTAGCTAGCTAGCATACTTAATCTGCTTCTTCTTCTCCTACTTGCTTAACTAGACAGTCACAGTGTGCTTTTCTCGATATAATCCTCACCACCAAATTGCCAAATTCTGTACTCACGTTTCTCTTCTTCCTTTTTTTTCTTTGAAATCTTTCAACAAAGAATGGGTGGCATCATCTCAAGCTTATTACCAGCAGACTTATTTTATCAAACTCTGGGCTTCGGTCGTAAACAAACAAACTATATATTGCGTGTCGAAAGTAATCTTCGTGAGTTGAAGACTGAACTGGAGAGTCTGGATGCAATAAGGAAAGATCTGTGGGACGAGGTTGTGCTTGCTAAACAACAACAACCTGGAGTTGGAGAGACGCACCAGGTCAAAAGTACCCTGTTAAAGCAAGTCAATAACAAATTCTGCAGTGAGGAGCATGGTTTTGATGTCGTTATCTGGTCGGTTGTGTCTAAAGAGCCAAACTTGAAGCAGATTCAAGAGAATATTGGAGACAGGATAGGCTTCAGAAATGAATCATGGAAGAAGAAAAATTTTGAAGCCAAGGCTATAGACATCACCAACACGTGGCGGCATAAGAAGTTTGTATTATTATTGGATGATATATGGGAGACCATAATTGATTTAACAGAATTGGGTGTCCCTCTTCAAAATCTACAGTTTGGGTCCAAAATAGTCTTCACAACTCGTTTTCGTGGTAAATGTTGCGAAATGGGAGCTCACAAGCGGTTTGAAGTGTCTTGTTTGGCAGATGACGATGCCTGGAAATTATTTCGGGGGCTGGTCGGGAGATACGCTCTCGACAAGCATCCCGAAATCCAGGAGCTAGCCAAAGCTGTGGCAAGTAAGCGTCATCGTTTACCGCTAGCACTTACAACAGTTGGTAAGGCCATGGCGAGCAAAGAGTACCCTGAAGAATGGAGACAGGCAATTGATATCATAAGCACATCAGCTTCTAAATTCAAAGATATTGAAGAAAAGGTGCTTCCGTGTTTAAAGTTCAGCTATGATAGTTTGCGCAATGATGAACTTCGATCTTGTCTCTTGTACTGTTGTTTGTTTCCTGATGACTCTGAAATACTGAAAACCGATTTGATAGAGTATTGGAAAAGTGAAGGATTTTTGGATTCTATTACCGACTGGGATGTTCTTCATACTCTTGATCGTGCATCCTTATTGGAGGAAGAGGGTGATCACGTAAAAATACACGATATGATTCGTGAAATGGCATTGTGGATAGAGAAGGAGAATTCTTGGGCTCCTCGAAAGACCGAAGCATCAGAGCTTGAAAAATGGCAAGGGTACAAAAGGATATCTTTGATGGAAAACAAAATTCAAAGTCTACCAGAAATTCCCACCTGTCCACGTCTGCTAACTTTGCTTCTGGAGCACAATCGTATTGAGCAGATCACTGACGGTTTCTTTCAATCTTTGCCTTCGCTTAGAGTTTTGAGTCTAAGAGGAAATGATTCCCTAACTGAGCTCCCTGTAGGGATTTGGAGTTTGGTTTCATTACACCATCTTGATCTGTCTCGGACTTCCCTACGTGGGCTGCCGGAAGAGATGAAGGCGTTGGTGAATCTGAGATATTTGAATTTGGAGGAAACATCTAAAATGTCTAGGATTCCAAAGCAGTTGATATGCAGCCTTTCGAAGTTACAGGTACTCAGGATGTTCAAATGCAGGGGAGGCGTTTTATCGGACGATGCAGAACATTTGATGAAGGAACTGCTCTGTTTGGAACATTTGAATGTTATCAGCTTGACATTAGATTGCTCACTTGCCAATGTCATCCCAATTCTTTTCAAGTATCGAAAGCTGGTGAGCATTACTCAATCTCTGGAGATTCGCTGCTTCTGGTTGGATCCAGGGCTCAATGCCTTTGATCTAGCAAGCATGGAAAACCTTGAGGAGTTGAACCTTATGATGTGTAATTTTGAAGAGTTTCAGAGCACAGGAGATGTAAAGAAAGTTCTTCGAAGTGGTTTCCGCAGTCTTCGCAAAACTGATATAAATGGGTACGAAATGAAGGACTTGACATGGCTTGCTTTTGTTCCACAACTCCAGCAGCTGGTAATAAGTTATTGTCGTGGCACTGAAGAAATAATCAGTGGTGAAAAATTCAGTGAAGTTTCAGAAATAATGGGAGAGCCTAACTTTTTTGCACAACTCGAATCTCTAAGCATTTTTGGTTTTGAAGAATTGAAGAGCATCTGCTGGAGCCCGTTGACCCTTCCAAAGCTGAAGCAAAAATTGCAGTGTTACAATGCCCACAGCTGAAAAAGCTACCACTCAAATCCAGCAATGTAAAGGAACGTCAAATTGTCATCGAGGGAGAGAAAGAATGGTGGGAAGAGCTTGAATGGGAGGACGAAGCCACTAAAAATGCTTTCTCTACCTGTTTCGTACCCATCTAAAGAGGAAGATCAATTTTGAACCAGATTTCTGGCGGAGCTTCTCAACTTATGTCCTCATTTCATTAAATTTAAATGCATCTTTTTGTATGGTGTGTCAATTTTCATTTGTATAAACTGTTATTCTCTATTTTCAATTTATGTTAATAAAATATCCTCCTTTGTCCGTATAAATTATGTATCAATCTTTCACCGTAATGTTTCCTTGCCCTTTCAGTTCAAAGCATATCTACTGCAGGAATCAGTCATGTGAGTTCCAAGGTACGTGGTTACAGCCTCAAAACACCTCAATAGAGAGGATGCAGCGAATCAACATTCAAATAGAAAAAGGAATTTAAGTAAAAAAAAAAAAAAAAATGTTATGTTCGAATTTGGCTCCCACTGATATGGTATGCTAGCAGAAGAAAAATGAAATTAAAGACCACCACTAATTCCATGTTATACAATATACACTCTGCGTTATTCGGTTGCAAAGATTATAAAGATCAACTAATATAAAAGAGAAGAGAAATAAGAAGCTCAATAGCGTAAAATTTTTTCTTCCGTTTACTGCTCTACTTTGCTCAATCAAGTGGCTTTACATTCAATTCTTGAAATTTTGAATTAATTTAATTAACAGACAAAGAAACTTGTAATAATTTACAGAGTCATGCCATTTGCCCAACAAATTGCAAGTAAAAATGCACAAAATCACTAAAACATCAGAAAATATTTCATTAAAGAAAAATGCTATTTGTACACAAAATTGCACTAAATAAATAGAATGAGGAAACTTGTACAAAACAAATTTAATAAATTGAATAGGTTTGTCTTTTAGTGAAACATTTCTTATTTTTTGGTGATTTTATTTATTATTATTATTTTTTTTTTGGTGGAAATAGCATTACTCATAATCAAGGCTTTTAAATGGCGAAAATATGAAATGAATTCTGATCAAGCTAAACTTGGGAATTTGGGTTCGAGTCCCAGGGACTCTTTTCTCATTCGAAATATATATTTCTATATGTATTTAGATGGGAGTTGATTTTTTTTTTCCCTCCTCTAGTTTGTAGGTGGAGCCGACTTCTCCCTTTTGAGTTTGGGGGTGAAGCTACTATTCCTCTAAATTTCTAATAAATTTGTGAACATTAAATCTAGGATGTATCTGTTCACAATTTGTAAGGAAAAAAAAAATCTGAGCCGTTTTTATAATGGTATAGAATTGAATTCTAATTACAAATATATCAGTTGTATATCCCATTCAAAAAAAAGAAATAATTGTATTAGAAATGAAAGCTGTGTTGGGGAACTTGAAAGTTCAAATAAAGTACAGTAAAATGTTAGCGAGGTTGAAGTGATTTGATCATCCGTGGTTTTTTTTATAAGATAAGTAATATGAAAACACGTGGATTAAGGGAAAAGGACATGGTCATGCGGATCCCAAGTTTTCAATAAAGGAGGTCAATACACCTTTTTATTTAGAACACCCTTTGAATATAGTAAATAAAAAAATTAATTTTAGAATTTCTTAATAAAAATATATAATAAGGGTTATTATTTATGAGTGACACATATTTTGACAAATTTCAAAAAGATGACACATGTTTTAAAATATTCGAAATGGATGATAAACTGTTATCTTTGCCAAGTTAACTTTAACATGAATAGTGAATTAATTACAAATGATATTTTTGCCTTAGAATTAATTACAAATGATAGCTGTTCTATATTAGCTAACAAATGACATTGATATCCCTACAATTAGTTACAAAATATATTTTTCTATTTAAAAAATAAAAAATAATTGAGTAGGGTCAAAACATATTTCGTAACTAATTGTAGGGATAAAAATATCATTTTGTAGCTATTATAGGGGCATAAATATCATTGTATAATCAATTTTAGGGGTAAAAATATTATTTTATAATTAATTTACTGTTAACATTAAAGTTAACGGTTCATCACTCCCTCAAGTATTTTAAAACACGTGACATATTTTTAAAATATATTAAAACATATGTCACTCAGAGATAATTAACCCTATAAATAATTGATCTATCTAGTGGACTTATAATATTAAAATATTTTTAATATTTAAAATAATATTTTAAGATGTAAATTATTAAATTCAGTCTAATAATATATTTGTAACCAAGAGAAGAAGGTTCTCAAGCTTAACTAATGTAGTAAATGATATGATATTATTTTGTTTATAGTGTCATGCCATAATTAATTTTTAAGTTTTATTATTTATCATTAAAATAATAAATTTATATTAATAATACATTATCTAAAATATAAAAAAATTATATCTCAATTTTATAAATTATCGTTTTGGTGAAAATAATAATATAGAGCCAAATAGTTAATGATGCAAAGGCAAAATCATATTTTTGACCGAAATGATAACATATTAAATAATCAAAAGCAAAAAATATTTATTTATTATTAATTGTTATTATTTGGGTCCAGTTGCGCATCTGACAATGCCGCAATTTATTAAATTTATGCGTTCTTGTCCCTTCTTATCTGTTGCCATCTGTAAACTAGATTTTACATATCCCTCTACCTCACCCTAAATTTAAATCTTGAAAAAAAAATAGGCATTGTAAAATTGATTTCGATCTTACAGTAATGACATGTTAAACCAACACAATTAACAAATTAAAAAAAAAACGCCTACCTAACTTTTTAAACAATTGTTTTTAGTCAAATTCATTAGTCATTAAAATTGTTTTAGCTGGCACTTTTATTTTTTTATTTTTAGTAAATGTCATAAAGGTGGTATTATATCTAATCCCCACTCCAAATTAATTATTAGTGACCCTGGCTTTTCCATGAAAGTGAAATGCTAACCAAGTGCAGGATTTTTTTTTTTTTTTTTTATACAATTACAAGGATGACTGAGAGAGCAAATGCTAGTATTATTCTTAATTGCTCATTTCATCTTATTTTAAAGCCTGTCCAAGTCGAAAGATTTCGAGGATGATATATATAAATGCCTGATTGACTGCAAGATGACACCAATATAGTACAGTATATGAGAAATTATAATACCGCCGTTAAAACACACAATAAAATTGATCTTTTCATCGCCAGAATAAAATAACCAAACAAATAACGAGAAAGTATGTAATTTTTATTTTTTTTAATTAATTTACAAGAAAACTAGCCTAACACAAAACCAAGGCTTTTTACAACTCAAGGGAAAGCAGTCCCTAAACTGTCACTACACAACCAAACATCGACCACAGGAGAAGGGATTGAGAAGACATGGAGCCCCAGAGGTAAAGAAAGAACAAAATTCGCAATGAAATCTGCTGCAAGATTCACCTCTCAGTAAATATGATGCACATATTCTCATTCTTTTTCTTTCTCTTTTTTCAACTGTGGACAGTTAATGGCACTTTTGTCATTCTCAAAAATCATTTTGACCACTTGTGTGTGATAAATTTTTATTACTCTGTTTTGTAACTAATGTTAAACCCAATGCTAAAATAATAGTAACCAATAAGATATGGTATTAGTGCTATTTAGAATCACAATTTGATTGGTGATCATAAGAACGTTTGGCTAGTAATAAAGATTATAATTTGATAAGAAGATCACTGCTAACATAATGAAAAAAATATGAATTGGGAGTAGAAAATTAAGTAATTACATTAAGGATTTTTTTTCTATAAAGTTGTATGATTTTTTACATTGATAATGAGGTTTATTCTAGACCCCATTTAAAAAATTTAATCTCTAATATTGGTTTAATTTATTGGATAAATAATTAGTTAATCAATAAGCAATAATCAAAATTAAGTCGATGAATTCAATTAAATAGAAGACTTATGAATAGAACACAAAAGAGAGAGGTTGTTATAACTTTTTTTTTTACTTCTTTTAATTTATAAATAATCTTTTTAACAATTTGTTAACTAATTATAATATTTTCAAAGAATTTATATATTCTTATTTATACAATATTTTACACTATTGATTAAAATTTAAAAAAAAAATGTACATTTGCTACTTTATTAATATCGTAAAAAAATAAATGTATCCGAGAATGACCCATTAAAGATTGGATCAAAATTGATGACACACTTTTTTTCGTTAGGTTAAGATCGATAATTAATGCCTACTCGATATTGCAATCAAGTTAAAACTATTTTTAACTGTGTGGTAAATGATGACCAATCTTCATAAATACTTACAACAAAAAGAAAAATAAACCCTAAGGTATCTTTTGAATTTTTAATTTTGTTTTGCTCCCATGATGGTCAAATTAAATGATAACATAAAACCAAATTATCCACATATAGCAATAAGAGAAGGATTGAGAGAAAACAAAGCAATCGAATCAGGAATTAATTAATCCTGATGTAGGAAGTTAATTTAGGATTCTAGAATTTTTAGTATTTTAGGATAGTCTATTTTAACTACGGTAAATTATGGTACGGTTCAGTCTTTTTATTTTCATTTGTAATTGTGATTTAGTTTTCCTTTAATTTAACTTAGGGAAGTAGATTTATTCCAACATAAATAGATAGGCCTTATTATCGTAATTTCAACATTTGATCGATTAATAAAATCCTCTTTATAATTTCTTTTGGGGTTATTTATCAAAATCTCTCTTATAAAGTCATTTGGATTAGATGACAGTTGGATTAGAATCATCTAATCTCACTTGATGCTTATTTAAAAAATTTCATTGAGTCGCTTTGGATTAGAATATGATCTAATTACATTTCGATTAGAGTGTTTAATCGTGGCTTAATCTGGTACTAGAATAATATCTAATGTTTCCAACCCAATCAATTCCGCTTTTGCTACGCGGCTCCATCAAATCTTTTTTTGAAAATGTATAATATATAGCAAGCATTCTATCTGGCAAAGGAATTCTAAAACCAAAAATCCACTATTGAAATTTATTATGAAAATAAGGAACAGTTGTGCAAATGACGGTTGATGACACACCAGACAAGTACAAGATGCATTTGATGTAGAAAAAAAAGAAAAAAAAATAGCATGTTTCACACATACATAAGAAAGAAAAGCTCGTTCAGAAATCTTTTTTAAACTTTTGCTCCTTATTGAGCATTCAGAAACCATTTTGAGTGCCTTCATCTTCCATTGCAGCTTTTCCCACCATTCTCTCAGTCCCCAGATGACAATTTGACGTTCCCTTATGCTGTTGGAATTGAGTGGGAGCTTCTTCAGACTTGGGCACCCATGCACTTCAATTCCTTTTAGCTGTGGAAAGCAAGGGATTCGAGTAGATGCCTTTCAAATCTACTGCACACAATAGGTATACTGATTCGAGCTGTGCAAACAAGTTGAGTTCTCCCATTGTCTCCGAAACTTGACTCAATTTTTCAACATTGAATATTTCTTCCATTTCAAGACAGAAACTTATTTTTAGATTCTTGCGTTTTGGAGCAAAAGTAAGCCACGTCAAGTCCTTGACATTGAAGCAAGTACTTATGTTAAATGTGTGAAGATTGCAGGAAACCAATTTGAAGAACTTTCCATACCTGATCTGCTGTGCTGTCAGTCTTCAACTCTTCAAATTCAATGCCACTAATATCTAACTCGTTAAGATGCTCCATATGTGCTAGATGTAAGATATTGAGCGATGAACTTTGAGAGGCGTAGCTAATGCATAGAGATTGGGTAATGCTCACCAGATTCGGAAATTCAAAAAAGTTTTGGACAGTATTTGAACTATTCAAGGTCAAGCTTATGAGTTTTAATTGTTTCAAGTAGAGCAATTCCTTGATCAAAGATTCAGCATCTCCAGATAGCACGTTACCTTCATCAACTGCTTCAGGTAATAAGATACCCCAATTATACATCCTGAATACCTATAACTTTGTAAAGCTAGATATGAGTTGCTGTAGAATTCTAGATAGATCAGATATATAATCCAAGTTCCGGTATCTGAGATTCACCAATGCCTTCAGCTCTTGCGGCAACTCATGTATCTTAGTCCTTGATAAATCAAGATGTTGCAGCAAAACCAAACTTGAAATCCCTGAAGGTAGTTCAATTAGAGAAGCATTGCCTCTTAGATTTTTAACTTAAAGGGAATGCATAAACTGAAAGAAACCATCGGTGATCATCTCTATTGTATTTTCATTGAAGAGCAAAGTTTGGAGACGAGGATATAACTGGGAATTTCTGATAGACTCTTAATTTTATGAGCCATCAATGACACCCTTTTGACTCCTTTCCATTCTTCAATCGTTGGTGGTTTGGTCAATTGAACTCCTGTACGAACTAAAAGGTTCTCTACCTCTTTCTCTATCGTACATGCTATCCACAGAGCCATTTCACGAATCATGCCATGTATTTTTAAATGATCATCTTCTTCTTCCATTAAGCATGCACTCACAAATCCTTCACTAATCCAATAGTCCTTCAATTCCCCATTAAGAATTTTATAGCCTTCTGGATATAAACAAGAGTATAGGAGACAACTCCAAAGTTCATCTCTAGGTAAACCTATCACAGCTAAATTTTAAACGTGAAAACAGCTTTTCTTCCATACCCAAGAATTTAAAAGCTGATGTTCCTATTTTCTTCGTTGCACAGTCCCATTCTCCAACTTTTCTTTGGCTTTTCATGGCTCGACCTAATGTTTTTATTGCCAGTGGCAAACCACGACACTCTTACCAAGGTTTCGACTAGCTCTGCAATACAGGTATGACTGTCAAGAGTGGATCTTCCGACCATCTTACGAAACAATTCCCAAGCTTCATCAAGTGACAAACACGAAACCTCTTATCTTTTCAGCATCCATTTGATCGCAAACATCAACTGAACGAGTTGTGAAGATTATTTTAGACCCAGCATTTAGACCCTGAAGAAGGACACCCATTGGAAGTGGGTAAATCGGGTTTTGGTTCGAGTTGTTCGGATTTTGATTTAAACTAATCGATTGAAAAATTCAACCCAATCGGACCAGAAATGCAAACCCAAATGAAACCGAAGGTTTGGATTCACATTTTGGATCGATTCAGTTGAAAATTCGGGCCTCAATTTCAGCTTGGGTTTAATTCAGGTTACAACAGTTTATTTTTAAAAAATTTACCAATAACCAACCATTTAAAATCCAAAAACTCAAATTGAAGGCCAGTTCAATGAAGTATAAAACAAATATCAACTACATCCTCAACATTTCAACAACTCCCGATTGTTTATTTTTCAATTTTCAGTCTCTAGATATCCATGCCTTGCCATGCACGATTGAGTTCCAAAATAAAAACAGCCAATGCCATTATACAAAAAATACATATGTATTGCATATAATCCCATAAAACAGACTGAATTAAATTAACAATATTTCTGCTGTCCTAGTCATCACGAAATCACAAAAATAACCGTAAGGTCATTAACTTGTGCCATTGAGGACAGCGAACGAAGGAGGCAGCGAGCCAGCAACGGCAACAGCTATCGAAACTGACAGCGGTGCACCTGAATAGAACTGACAGCCGCTCAAGGAACTGCCAGAAATTGCAATGCCGGTGCACGTGAATGGAACTGACAGCGGCGACGGCGTGTGACTGTGCGTGTGAGTGAGACTGAGTGTGTCTGTGCTCTGCAGTGTGCTGGGCTTGCCAGCTTATGGTTGTGCGTGGCTGCTGTAGGCAACGTGGAGCATGAACACGATTACGCAAGAAAAAGGAATTTGGGTTCGAAATGAAAACCGAACGGGTTCTAAATTTAAGCCTATTCAGATTTTAAAGGTCAAACCGAACCGAACCCGAAACGCCCACCGCTGTCACCCATTTCTGTTAAATCAATGGGATCCCATATGTCATCCAATAACAACAAAAACTTCGTTCGGCTTAAAATGTTGGAGCTGTCCAAAGCCTTGTTTGGAGAACTTTTCTACTTCCACGACTCGTCTGACAAGCCAATCCTTTTTCCAATATCATCTTGGATCTTCTCAAGTTTCGACACAACAGCACAGATAGCAACATCAAAATGATGCTGCTGATGGCGGAAGCTGTCATTCACTTGTTTTAACAGGGTCGTTTTGCTGACTCCCCCTGTACCGTACGAGCCAATAATTCTTACTTTCCTTTCTTTATCTGTGACACATATCCAAACTCGGTCAAGTATTGATTCTTGACCAACAACTGTTTGCCCAACAGCAAAATCAACAGCTGGATCTTCTGGTAGCAGCTCAGCAACGTCGTTGATGTCCCCTCTTTCATTCTTTAAATCCATAACATCTTGCTTTAACTCCACCACTCTTTTCCCGAACTTGTAGCTTGACATCAAGTCCTTAGAACAGAAGCCTCCGAGACACAATCTATCGAGGTTGTTGTTCAGCAACCCTAACCCTGTTCAACAGATCGTACCTTAATTAAATCAATTTGTTGAATTCAGACTGCAAGGCATCAATATTACTTTCAAGACCCCATATATATTTTGCTTGTCCACCAACAAATTATAGAATTGGACCATAGAAGTCTGATGATAAGAAGCTTGAGATGATGTTACCTATTGTTGTAAAGATTTCAAGAAAACAAGTGAAATTAACAACACATCATGACTGTCTGGTTAAGCAAGAAACAAAAGAAGATTAAGTATGCAATTAATAATCTAGACCACATATATGCTAAGTTGCTTGGTTGTTTAGGCAGAGGACTTATCACGTTTATATATAGGGGACAGAATTTTAGTTATATAAATACCCAAATTTATTAATTAATCATTCTCAGACATTCACATTTTATAAAATGATACATTTTGTAATATTGTAAAAACCTTTTACAACAAGGTTGTTAACGGTGGAATTTACATTTTATAAAGTATAGGAACTCTCCAAGAGTAAAATTATGTTTTTGATGAAAATAGTTACATATGTAAACCCAAAATACTGTTGGGGAAAACCATCTTTTCGACTAAGATGCTAACATACCCAAATAATAAAAAACCAAAATAGAAAAACTCCTTTGATATCTATTTTGGTCCAAATGTGTTGAATGTCTGTTATAAAGTCAATGGTGGCGGCGGTTTATGGTTGTTTTTGAAGGCCTAATTGTAAGAGACAACGAGAAGCGTCTTAAACAAGTTTGCATAACAGTGAGCAACCTTTATGTGAAGAGGAAGCTGAGTGAGACATGCATTCCCAGTAGTGAATTTTACTAACATTGATTTGTTAGGTACAAATTAAAATATTTAGTATTAAAAGGCATCACACATGGTCATGAACATGATCTGGTACAGTTAACCTCCTAATTAACTTTTGTTTTTAGTCTTGATAGTGATATAATTTAAGAAATATTATAATTTCAACTTTTTATAATCAGACGTAGAGAAATATAATTTTTAGCTGGCATGTGTGTCCTTTTGTAAATTTCAAATGAAATTTAAGAAAATATTAAACCCACCTAATTAACCTTTATTTTTTTCTGTTGGCCAAATTCTTCCCACCAGTTATTTTTTTTCTGTTAACCTTTATTTATTTATTTATTTTCTGTTAACCTTTTGTTTAGAAAGAAGATTCCCATCTAATTCAGAAAGTAGGTTACCTTCTTTCACTATTGATCACAAGAGCCAGAGCTCATCGTCTTCAGTAGATGTGCCATAGTAGAACCGCAATTCAAAATCTTCAGTACCTGTAACTTTGAAAAGCTAGATATCAACTGCTTTGGAATGCTTGACATTAATTTGTACTGTATAGTCCAAGTTTAAATATCTCACATTCACCAATGCTTTCATCTCTTGCGGCAAACCACGCATGAAATAGATGATAGATCAAGATGTTGTAATGAAACCAAACATGAAATCCCTGAAGGTAATTCAGATAGAAAAACATTTTCTCTAGACTTAAAACTCTGAGAGAAGACATAGATCGAAAGACACCATCAAGGATCTCACCAATAAGATTCCTGCCGAGAAGCAAGGTGTAGAGACGAGGACAAGTGGGAATCTCTGATAGGCTTTTAATTTTATTTTCCATCAGTGACACCGTTTTCACTCCTTCCCATTCTTCAGCGTTTGCATCCGTCAATTTAGCTCTCATACGAACCAAAAAGTTCTCCTCCTCTATTTTACAGGCTATCCACAATGCCATCTCACGAACCGTATCGTGCAGTTTCACATGATCGTCTTCCACTTCCAATAAACATGCATGATGAAGATGACTGATAACAGTATATCCATCATCAAAACAGTCCAAAATTCTCTCTAACCCAATAATCTATTAAGTCAGTTTTGGGAATTTCACGGTCTTCAGGAAACGAACAATAATACAAGAGACAAGACCGTTATCCCTCAGCAAACTATCATAGCTGAACTTCAAACGCGAAAACACCTCTTCCATTCCGGAGAATTTAGAAGCCGAGGTTTTCAGGATCTTAATTGCATGTTCCCATTCTTCAATGCTACTTATGCTCCGCATGGCTCGGCCAACTGTTTTAAGGTCCAGCGGCAAACAGCAGCACTCTTCGGCCATGGTTTTGGCTAGCTCAGGAATATCAGGATGACTGTCAAGAACGTATCTTCCGACCGCCTCCTCAAATAATCTCCAGTCTTCCTCACCCGCAGAGGCGACGCGTTTAACATGGTAAGCTTTCCATTTGTCCTCACACCACACGAGAACGAGTTGTGAAGACTATTTTGGACCCAAGATGTAGATATTGAAGAGGGACACCCAATCTATTTAAATTAATATGCTCCCATATATATATATATATTGTTTAAAATTGTTTTAAATTTTAACAAACCTTTCAAGATCGCTTCTCATATAATATATGTTAATCAGATTCTGTAAATCGACTAAAAATCTGAAATGGCTTTTTGATTTAGCCCCAGATCACGATCCACCACCACCACTCCTCGTTAGATCACGATCCGCCACCACCACGCTTAGATCACGAATCGCTTCCAACGATCTTCCAAGCATGACTCGCTCGATCCAAGACTGACGCTTTTTTATCACTACTAAAGAATTAAAGACGGTAAAATTTTTTCTCTCAACAAATAGAAAATCTTTTTCGATCTCAGATAAAGTTTTTTTTTTCTTTCTTTAGAAAATAAGTTTATATATCTCCCTTTAAAAAACCCTGCGCCCAAATAACGCCTCTAAATAAAACTCACGTTATTTTCTTTTTCAATAAGGACCCACCAGAAATAACATACGCCTTTATACAAAAAAATTAAACGAGCTCCCACTAAATGATATATTTGCGCCAATTCAAATAAATATTATCTTACTTATTACCCAAAGAATAGCAATTAATTAAACGTAACCTTGATCATTTTAACATACAATAATACAATAATTAGGCCAATAATTAACTAGCAATTATTTAATTCCAAATCTACTCCACTAAAAGATTGGAACCGACTTCCATAATCAGACGTCAATAATAATTCCCCAAGTTCACATCGATTTCTTTTATCGCACAACTTTCAGACCACATCGCTAATTAAATTGATATCTCAACCGGCCCAATCAATTTAATAACATCTTATTCGATCTCACTTTTAATGATCATTTTCAACATACTAAATATTACACACTATTCTACGATCAAAACCCATCAAGAGATATTGCATAAATTTATATCGTTAATCTATAACTCCAATACTCATAAATGCTCCCACCAAGATACCGGTAATCTAGACTACAAGATGTGTCATGCCCATCGGTAACTCAAATGGAATAACAATTACAATCACGAAATCATAATTAACTCAAGATTAAGATTACAAGAAATCAACGCCCACAGATTTAATAAACGCTATTACAAAGTTTAATTAAATCTCATACGATCACGTTCAATGTAATAGATTACATCAATAAATTCATACACGATTAAGACAAAATCATTCAACGAATTTATTATACTTCATACCTAAATAAAGCACCAACTTTATTTATCAATCATGAACCAAATTTATTTAATCATAAGATAATCTTCAGATTTACGCTTCCGCGAATCCATGATCACATAAAATACATATAATATGATTAAATGGACTTTAATACAAGTATTAATGCAATTAAGATATTTGAATAAAATACCTCATTTATTTTATTAATCAGAAAATAATTTATTAAATTAAATAAACACATATGCTTAAAGATATATTTTCCCAACATATATATCATCCAATAGTAATACGAATCTCTTTCTGCTTAAAATGCCGGCGATGTCCAAAGCCTTGTCTTCAAAACTGTTTTCCTGCCATGATTTTGTTGACAAGCCAATCTTTTTTCCAATATCGGCTTGAATCTTCCAGGTTTGCTCTTTAGACACAATCGCCCAAATAACAACATCAAAATTATGCTGCTGAGCCCGGAAGCCTTTATTAACTTGTTTCAACAGGGTAGTTTTCCAACACCTCCTGTACCATACAAGCCAATAATTCCCTGATTCTGTTCTTGATCAGTGACAAATCTCCACACCGTCAAGTAATAATTTGGCTAATAACTGTTCGCTCAACAGGCAATTCAACCGCTGGATCTTCTGGTACCTCCTCATAAACTTCTTTGATTGCTTCTCCTCTTCTTCAGTTTGATCGCTTTTCATTCAACTTCTCCGCTTCTTTCCTGAGGTTGTAGCTTGAAATCAAGTCCTGGAACAGAAACCTCCAAGACACAGTTTATCAATCTGTAGATCTCTTCTTGTTGCAGCTGACTTCAGTTACCTTGTTGTCCACCCTTTCAAACCAAAGTTTCACCCTGACCGTCCGTCTGGTTCGAGGTTGTTGTTCAGCAGCCATTCTTTGTGGCAATCAAATTCTCCTTTTCAGTCTCCGAGTCTTCAAGATTAGCTTTGAGACCCCATATATATTTTGCTTCTCCACGAACGTAATAGAAAGCTGAACGAAGTGAGTCAGGTGATAAGAAGCTTGAGATAATGCCACCCATTTTTGTTAAAAGACTATGCATGCGTCACCTATACGAAGGAAGAAAATGGGAGTAGATTTGGTATGAGCTAAGACCCAATGCTACTGGCTTGGTATTTGTGCATGTGATACAGGTAGTTGACTAGTTGTGTAAGTGGTGGAAAGAGGAGGGTACACGATCACCTCACTTATTGTAGTACAAATTCGGTTAATTTACAAGAAGAGTGTTTCTGGTGGGCAAGGTCAGGCTCTTATGGTGCGATTTCGAGTTTATGAGTTTTGGGAGCTGTTTTGAGTCTATAACCCCAATAGGGCTTGCCATGCGTGAAGTCATGCAGTCGAACAACTTTCTAATTTACAATATTACAATATATATAGTATATATATTAAAATTTGGAAAATTCTATACACATTTGGATGGAGAGAAAGTGTGAAATGATATGGGTAACATTAACATGATCAATTCATTATAAGTAAAATATCATGAGAATCACCTAAATTAGTTCTATTATAATTAAAATTAATTTTTATATAGATATATATATTCAGAGCCTCGGATTGGAACAGCATCTGAGAAGGAATTTGAGTCCGTTGGATTTATTTGTAACTGTCAACATCTTTTCACCATTTGGCTCATGTCACTCGCCACCATACTTCTTAAATTTGAATTGATGATCAAGTGCAATTAAGTAATTATTCGAGATGTATTATTGATATTGAATCATGAATTATATTTGTTAGTTGCAACAACACAGAGGCCGACCTAGAAACTTAATTTTTCGGGGTAAAATTATAACAAAAATTAATAATTTATAAAACTAATCCAATATCAAATTTTTGTTTTATAAATTTGCGCCTACTTAAATAAATTTTTTTAAAAAAATTAATATGAAAATATAGGTTTTTTTTTTGTTGAGCAAGATCAATTGTCCACACTAGCGTTCATGTAGATCAGCCCTTGTTGGTAAATGTTAATTATTACAAAAATAAAAGAGCGCCTTTAATTTTATGGTCTACTCAAATGTGCGTATATAGTTCAAGAAATGGTCTCAAAAGCTTTTCTTAAGCTATTATGTTTTTTTGGCTCCATGGTAAATTAAATTAGTAGCCAAGAACTAATTTTAGGGTGTTGTAATCAATAAAAATTAAAAAAATTAGAAATTAGCGTGAGTATTAAATTAAATTATTTTAATATTACTAATATGTTTGTAACGATGATGTCCTAGATTTTATTTTTTTTTAGGTCAACTTGGTCATTGATAAGGCAAGGCATGTTATTTAACTTTGAAAAGATTGTTTCACTTTTACAAATCACTGATCGACTGAATGTACAGCAATGATGTTAGGTACAATTTCATGTGCGAACCCTAGAAAATCCACCCACCAAAACTCAAACAAAAATGAATTGCTTTTTACTTCAACTTCTTGCTAGGTGGTGGAAGCATCTCAACTTCGGCTTCAATGTCAAGTTGGTTGGAAAATGGCGTGGCCGGGCTTGGCCAATCCCGGACCGAGGCCTTAAAAACCCTGCCCAACTTTGGGATTAATCTATGGCAAGATTGTAAAATGATCAGCTGTGTAGAAACATATTTGTACGAATTAAGTAGTGGGTGAATAAAGAAATCAGTTTTGGTTCATAAAAAGTAACCTCCAGTTAAATTGAAAAAAATTTTAGGAGTGGCGCACTACTGGCACCTCTCTATAACTCCTGCAAAACCCCCCTTCTTATCTATTTTTTTAAATTTAAATTTACCCTTAATTAAATACAAATTCTTAGTGTTTACTCTCACTACAAAAATTATTCACATTCTTACATTAACTTAAAAGTAGTTACCAATATCAAAAAATGATAATATAAAACAAATGGGAGATCGTAGGTATTTTTTTTGTATCTACTGTAAGTAGCGATACCTCCCATTTAGATATTTCTTTTTTTTTTCTGCAAAATTTGTTACTTGTCCATGAAAAACAAAAACTAATAAAAGCCTACTAATCCTTAATTTTATGCGTATTCTTCCTACAATTATATCTATTTTAGCATTGCAATAGGAATAAGGAAGTCGGGAGTTAGGGTCATGATGATTCAATGAGAAGGATTTCCATGACTTTCTAAAATTGAGTTTTGACTTTGTACAAATGGAGTTAATTTCCATAATTTTATTGATCAATCGAGATTTTCTCATTTAGGATTAAATATCATTAAAATTGTGCGTGTTTGATGTGTTTTAACATTTTAAGAAAATAAATAAAGAAACCGTATTGGGGCTTGCTTTTAAAAGAAACAAGCAACAACGAAGATAATTGTAGAGAACTCAAATACATTAGAGAATAGAGATGGGAATTTGTTACTTTAAATTGAGATATAAATTTGTTACTTTGAAAGAGCCGATGATGCAAGGAGGCACTGAGTTACTGTGGTATGAGATTGTAGAGATAGAGAGAGAAAGGGAGATAGAGTGAGAATGATAAAGAGAAAAATTATTTAATAAAAAATTAAAATATATCTTAAAAAATACACTTCAAAGCGGTTTTACGAGGATTTCAGAGGGGTGCCAAATTGCCAATAGAACCAGTCACTTTTTGAAATTTTGGGCCCGACCGAGCTGGCTTTTTATGTAAGCCCAAGTTTGGGCTTGTCGAAATGTCACCTAGTGAGGTTGAAGCCATGCTCTCAGTTTGTGATACAGCAAACATGAAAGGCTTAAGTTCAAAGAAAAGTCACTGCTCCAAAGGGAAGTAAAACTGACAGCACATAACAATTATCTCCAAATCTCGATGCATGTATTGATAAGTACATCACTGTTGAGATTTGAAACGATGAAAATGCACAAGGAAAAAAAATTAAAGAATGTCCGCAAGATTCCTCAGGGATTTCTGAAGTTACATTTTCATCTTATTCCCATAAACCAGTTCTGAAACTCCAATATTTTTCCATCACTAACACAATCCGTCTCCGTTTACAGATGCCAAAGTCATTTGCTTTTTGAAGTACAATCACTGATTAGCATGGTGCTTAGATGGGGAATACGATTAAAGAAGAATGAAACAAATCTTCTACTGAAGCAGCTTTATCCCGGGAAAAGAAGGGAGAATTACGATGAGAGGATCACCATATCCGATAGGATCTGTTGGTTTCAACAAATAACCAGCCAAATGAGAACATAAAAACTAAACTATACAAAAGAGAAAACCAACATTGTGAGATTGGTGAAAATGACCCGACTTACCACCATCCTTTCTTAGGATCTTGATGACCTCCCCAGCTATATCGGACTGGAGAAGGAATGGGAGAAATGGAAAGGAATTGGATTAGGAATCTTGTCACAAAAGATAAAAAAAATACTACAAAAAACAGGCAGAAGAAGAGGTAATTATAATTTACACCAAACCTCAATTGGGATTTCACCACCAAGTTGTTCAATATAGCAAAGCACTTGGCCCTCCCTCACCGTCTGCTTCTGTAGAGCAACAAGGCAGACGTTATCAACAGAGATTTGATAGAATTTGTCAGAAGGGTAAGAACATCACTCGAAAGAGAAGAGGAAAAATAAATTCGAAAACCCAAAAGAAGAAAACAGAAATTACTGTTCAGAGAGCAATCCACCATTTCAAGACGTTAACCATGTCCTAAGAATATGCCTTACGATGAGTTCAAAGCATTTTCCAACCTCTAACAGAGCACAATTCCCTGAAAATGTCCATTTCATGAATAAAAGAAACATACCTCTTTACATGATGGTGGTGCACGCTTCTCTTTATGGTTCGAGATCTCCTGAAATATCCTACCTGAACCATTTGTTGTTTTAGCTACCTTATCCCAGAGTACAAGGAAAAAGTATAACCATAGAAGCAACGAAAAATTGGTTCTCTCACCTTTGAGACTCAAGTATAACCAAGCCTTCATCAGCAGCTTTATCTAGCAATGTCTGAATTCTCCTGACGGTAAGACAGGTTTTGTAATAAGCTAAAGATGGAGTAGGAACAGACCCATTTGAGTCTGGTCTATCAGCAGGTTTATTTACAGTGACAGGAGCAGGACTTGACGGAGGCAGTGGAGGAATGCTGTCCCCAGCTATGTCCCTTGTCACACAAAAAGCCATTGAGCTAACAAAACATGAAACAGATTTAGAATGCATAGAACACAGTTCTTACCTTCGTTAACTAATAAAACCTGAAGAGTAATTCAGCTAATAAAGCAATCTACAAACTCAATGAATAAGCATAAGAGAATTTATGTTCTTACTTAATTCAAATTCAGCAACTGAAGTTGTATTGCATATGTCTGTTACCAGAGATTCCACCTGCAGCACAAATAAGTGAAATTTAAATTTCAAGCTCTAAACATAGGATAATTGTTCAAGACATAACTCAAGATGCCTGCATGCAAGCGCATCCATGTTACAGCAAAATAATTCTTAAGACAATTTATGGCTGCTGATCCTGGTGGATGGCGAGAAGCAGGCAGCTTCACATCATGAATGAAACTCCAAAATGTATGGCCATGAAAATTACAATGGCATAAAATGTATCTCACTAAGTATGGACTCATTCCTCATCTTGCTATTTTTGAAGAAAAAAAATTAAAAGGAATTAACGCATTCTGGTTTTCTATCAAGCTTGATACCTTTTTAGCCAGGGCAACAGGGATCTGCATCTAACTAAAATAATTGGCTTTTTAGTTATTTGTTTAGACTTGGCATTGTAGTATATTTGATGCCTTTATTTTAGCAATTCAATCAAAGCTGGTAGTTGTTCAATAAGTGAAAAGATATAGATGCAATATTCTTATTTAGGGAAGATCTATGATAACTATGAAAGAGAATTAGGAGTTACTTAATGACAGCAAAATAAATATGACATCCTAAGGATAAATTACAAAAGTCATCAATGCAAAGTTATGGAGTAAATAAGAATAGCTATTTCAGTCATGGATCAGTCTGTGAAATATAAAAGAATAGTGAACATTTCCCTGATGTAGGCATTGATTCACCGTGTCAAGGTATGCTAGAAAAAGCAGAATTTAACCTTAGCATTCAACTGTTCATTATCTCTTTTCTCATTGTCATTGATGGTGTTGAACAGGAATAAATGAAACATGTGCATTACTTCACTAACAAATTAATCCCTACATTACTCATACAAAAGCAGATTTGTCCCTGATCTTGCATGCATAAGATTGATTGCAAATAAATCAATCACAGATAAACTAAATATCTGTCGCAACAAATTTTCTCAGAGAACAAGGTTGTAGTATTACTCACACCACACCCACTTTAGATACACAGTGAGATAAACAAATAGATAATACTTTGAAGTACCACCTCAGATGAGTCTGAATAAGTTAGTGACTTCATCTTCATTTCTAGTAGCTAATGTTGGCAATTAAACATAAGATTTTCATTTTTCTCATCAATGCACTGGAGAGCTTTCTCCATATCATAATGCATACATGTGCATGCCACATAAATATGATTGTTGCAACTGCGACACCAATAAGAAGATATATAATCAAAGGAGAAAATATCCGCTAAAGGAAATGGCAAGCAAAAATAAAGCGCCTAATATTTCACTTGCATAATATTGCTCAAATATAAAATCAACTAACTAAACATACCACATATTAGTTAAAAAAGTTCTTAAAATTGAGTAATGTGGAGAAAGCAAAAGCTCTAAACAGAGGCTATTAAACATGTTTTTGAACGTTAAAACTTCAAGATCCTCCACGAATGGTTAACATTTGATGTGCGGGTGAATCCATCCCATCCATTACTTGAACTAACTAATACCTATAAACATGGACTTTCACCTTTAAGAGTTTTCAAATTCAAAAATATGAAAAAGAAATGATGGATCCTTAAAGAGTGCAAATATATTGATACGAGGCTCTTTAACATTAAAATGAATTTGGTAGGAATCTATAATAGAACTAATTGTTTGGTATTTCATATTATTGACACAGTGTGAAAAAAAACACAATATAAAGTAGAGAGAGATTAAGAAAAGTCTTTTTATTTAGTATTAATAACGGCAAATAAATATAGAGTGATGCCAAAGAAGTTTAAAACAGAGTATTATTTTAACAAGGAACACTACACTCAGCTTCTGAAGACTGACCACAAAATACAGTGAATGCCACGGTTGTGACATTGCCAAACCTGCATATTGAAAAGGTTTCACCATCCATTTTTTCTTACATCACCTCATTGCGGGTTGCAAAATCACCAACTCTGGCCCTACCAAGATTGCCCTCACTTGAATATTAGGAAGCACCCAAGCTGTCTGAAATAAAAAGAAAATAAAGAAACCTAAAATAAAAGACAATATATGATTCAGTACATAATGCCACATATGATCTTTTTTGTATGCTATAGTTGGATTCCCAACTGTTTTATATGCTTCAATTCAATAGCTACTAATAGATATCACATCAAACTAATAAAACAAAAGATTTAATTTTGAAATAAATAACTTACAACCTTACACTTGCATTTTTTAACTGCTTTTCCAGGAAGTGGTGGTAGAAAGAAGCAGAATCGATTAATGAAGTACGTAACTGAACGAAGTGGCCACTGA